>JAUMHL010000016.1:17467848-17496108 GCA_032362345.1 Sandelia bainsii
CTTACACTGTAAAGTGCCTTGAGATGACTTATGTTGTGATTTGGCGCTATATAAATAAAGTGGAATTGAATTGAATTGGTGCAGGGACCACCAGATGCTGTTCCTCTGAGTGTGAGAGCGTTTGTAGACCTGGATATTTGCCACTTTGCCCATTTACATGATGAGTGACTGATGCAGAGATACAGTAGCTCTGCATTATCTGTACAGTTCACCATGGGTTACACTTCAGAACTGGTACAGTCTCATCTAGCTGTCACATGTTTTAAACTAAAGTGACTCCACTTGTGTTTGGATGGAATAGTTCTTTCACAAATAGAGTTGTGTAATAAATAAATACATTTTTAATGGAAAATTGATTTATATTCTGGGACCAGTCAGAACAAAGCCTGAGGACAGAAAAAAATGATCAGTCAGTTTGACTGAGGCCCATTTGTGCAATCGTGAAAAAATGGGTGCAGTCTGAAATCTGAAAGTATCACAAGTCTGTGTCAAACTTTCCCTAAAAGAAATAGAACTGAAATATCTTCATCTTCATAATCTTTTTCTAAAACAACGACTCAAACTGCTCCCAGGGACCCGTCACACTTTTCAGCCTCTTTGTCATTTTGAAAGTTGAAGCTGACGTCCAACATCATGTTCGGACGTTTAGATTAGAGTTTCCTACCATGAAGAGCAATTTGTAGTGTTTATGTAGAGAATTTCTGCTCTCTGCATCTGTCAGTCCTGTAAGAGATGAATTATGGAGGATAAGTGGAGGAAGACAGTGACTGACCACAGGCACAGAGCCGCAGACCAAAATGACAGAGGTCATAAAAAGCCTCCATGTCAGGAACACACACACACACACGTGAACACAGTAAATTACTCAGCTCTTTATGTGTTTTTCCAGCTCCAGCGTCACTTAGCTGAGGTCTCCTCACTTTTACTGCTGTCATATTTAGTGCAGAGCAACAATAGAGGCCGGTGTTCAGAGCCAGAGGAGGTTACGATGTTGAAATAGCTGCTGGATGCTAAAATCAGCTCAAAGTAGAAGATAAAGGAAGTGATGAACCTCTGAGAGTGACGCCAGAGCCATGAGTGACGGTCGACGATTGAGTCAGTGCAAGTCGATGAAGAGTTTCTCCCAAAAATGGAGGATCTGTTGTCAGGGGGTGATGTCAGAAGCGATGACACAATGACACAGAAATAAAAGTTTGTCAAAGCTCAAACAATGAAAATGTGACATTTGTGTTAGATTCATGCATTAATGTGAGGACGGTTACAGACTCGATTGGGAGGCTTAAGTGTCAGGATTCAGTCACGGAGTTCAAAACTTACAAAAAGTTTTTGCCTTGTGATAAGACACAATATAATCAGTAATGTTATCAACACTGCATCATTTGACAGCTATCATGCATGTTAACAAGTTTTCAATTTAGCAAATAGCCCTGAGTAATAAGTGTGTTGGCAGACACTCAGTGTAGTAAACACCTACAGCTACAGAGATAAGAGGCGAACACGAGCCAACACATTACAGTGCAAACGTTACTAACTCCTGAATAACTTACAGGTCACCTGCTACATAGTTCTGTCCAACACTGTCCCCTCACAGTACAAAATGAATACCTTTAATTATTTCTTAGTAGGAGCTGTGTGCTTCACTTTAAAGGAGGCAGGCAAACATATTGGATGGACTGTTGCAAAACCAACCACATAGTGCAATGATGTCTTGTGCACCAAGCAGCAATTTACACATTTCTGAGAAGAACAGTTGAACTGGGTATACCCACCCCAGACCACTGGTGGCAGTAGTGAGACAAATGGCACCGCAGACTGAAAAAACACACTCAGACAAACAACACAAAGATGAGATTTATACTTTATTGGAAAAGAGGCACACAGACACTTGCGAAGTGTTTCTGGGAGATGCATCCAGGACTGTCTCCTACAGAATCAGGACACAGTCTCGAACAGGACCAGAATGAGTTTTCAGGTTTCTTACAAAGATGGATGTGGTCATCATGGTGTCTTTATCTCTTCCCCACATTACTTATAGCAGGCAGTTCTCTATACAGACCAGGGGCTTGAAATCTCTGTATCCAGAGGCTCCAACATCTGGTATTGATCCCCTCATCATCACAGCTCGTTGTGTTGTGTTTGAGCGTCACACGCCTGTAGTTGTCGTCATGGTGTGATGCATGAAAGGATTGCAGAGGGTTACAAAAACCCATAACTTTCCTCCTACAGAATTGTTCGGTGCCTACTCGTCTTTGCAAAACTCTTGCAGCTCATGAGTCATTATTAACAAGTCTGAGTCAAGTCTGGAGTCAATCAGGGACGAGTTGTGTGCCAAGTAAGAAGTCTACTCTTTGGATAGGAGTATCTAACTCTAATGTCCAAACACTGTGTAAGCTACCATGTCATTCTCCCATCAACAGGAGTCTTGTTTCTTCAGTTGTGTTTAATTGGCATCTGACCCATTCTCCTCCCTGTTCTACTCTACAAACAAACTACATGCACACTGTGCCCGGTGTAATCCATCAAACATAAACTGAAGCAATACTCCCACTCTCTGCAGTCTCATCGGCTTGTTCAGCTTTAATTGTCCTTAATATCATAAACAGTGAGTCGCCTGCAGGATGTGTCGGCCTCCTTGTTTATCAGCGGCTCAGCGGTGAACAATGACGATGATCAAAGTGTTTCACCTGACAGCTCTGTAATTACCTGCAGAGTGTGCGAGGTGCTTTGATTAGGGGTGTGTCCGCTCCTGCTTTGACAGCAGAAGAACAGGCGTTTTCATGGAGTCTGACGTACATGTGGTTATTACCTGCTCAGGTGGGGCTGCAGGGAGTTTATGTTTTCACTGTGAACTGAACAGACAAAGGGTGGAACGCATCTCTGCTGTAAAAAGCTGATCAATCCTGGTTACATGTACACATGGTTACATGTACACATGGCAGAGAATCAGTGGTCTACCTGAGGTTTCTCTGATTCCCTACTCCTATAACCAAAGTGGCAACTGCACTTACTCGGTGTTCTTGACACTGAAGTTTCCCCACTGTAATTACAGTAACCAGGTTTCTCTGATGCCCTAACCCCGATTCTTGGTGTTTTGGAAAGACTTCAGACAAACCTCAAGGTGCCGTCCAGTTTTCAGCCACACATTCAGGATTTCAGACATTGTTAAAGTATCTGAGAGATGGTGTGATTTGACTTGGATGTGCACAGCTTTCTGCAGGTCTGTAATGATGGTACTTATCTGTAATTTACTACTTTTACTCTTTCCTTCCTTCCTTCATGGGTGGCAGGACAGTTATGGAGGGGTGGAGCTGCAGGATTCTTTCAATTTCAGAACTTTTGCACATCCCAGCTGCTTTGCAGGATGAATACAGAACAAAGCTGACACAGAGACTCTATTCTTTCCACTCAATTAAAACAGAAAGAAGGAAATGTCTCTCTGATTTGTATTTCTTGATGTAGTAAGTAATCCTCTTTGAAAAGCCTTCAAACATTTCCTTCTGAGCACTGCAGCCACACTTATTCAGAAAAATTCTCACAGTTGGCATCTTAACTATCAGTGCTGGAAGTTTTTACACTTCTACATTTCAAAAGGCCCAAACATTCACCTGCAAAAAGTCTGCACAGATTCCAGTGTGTCCAACAGTGCAAGATAAGCAGATTTACTGTACCTGGCCTCCCCGCGGCTCCTGCAGTGATCCAGAGAGTGTGAGGCCCTCTGTGGGGGCAGGAAGTGGAGCTGGAGCCAATGGAGTGCTGATTTACAGGCTGATGAGTTGAGGAGCCTCCTCTGGGACTGAAAGCTCTCCAAGACCAGGCAGGATTAGTTTCTTTCAGGAGGACTCTCTGTAATTAGGCCTACATGTGTACCCTGGCTGCTCGGCCTGCTGGGAGAGGTAATTTACTAAGTGTGTGTGTGCTGGTTTAAATTCTTATAAAACCTCTGAAACAGCTTCGGTGGTGCCAACAGCAGAGATACTGAGAAAAGACTCAATAAAAAGCTGAACTTCTACAGCTACGATGAATCAGCCGTTAGGTGAAAGAAGAAACTGTCATTTCACTGTTTCCAGCAGTTGTAGTGTTGAACTTCCCACCTTGACCGTTACAGACGAGGCCCAGCTCAGAAATCAGACAGTCCATCCATCCACCCATTATTTTAACCACTTTTACGGGTACGTGGGGGGTGCTGGAGAGGCAGGGGACACCCTGCACAGGTCGCCAGTCTATCACAGGCCAGACAATCTAGACTGCCAGATTTGATGTTTGTCAAACCTTTGTCATTCTACTGTTTTATCTACTGTTTTATCTAAACCACTCCAGACCAGGTCTAAATGAAAGTCACCCCTTCTCAACTTCGCCCTCGTCAGATGTTCAGGTCTTTGTACTGTAGGCTAGAGACACACTGGACACCCAGTGATTTCATTTACCCACTGAGCTCATTAGTATCAGAACAGTCATGTTGTATATTACGATCAGCAGAGATGTTTTCTCCACATGTGAACTCAGCGGCATGGGAAAGTGTGTTCTTCTCTGTAATAATCTGGTCCTGAACCACCAAGGACGTCCCCATCAGTCCACCAGAAGTCTGACTGTGGAACCTCTTTGAAATCAAACATTTTGCTTATTAACACTGATCCCAAAGCAAATGCCGCCCGCACATGCAACAAAGACTCAAAGTGAGGCTGATTGTTGTGAATTATATCTTGTGAGTGCAGATTGTGTGTACGCTCTCTGTGTGGTCTGTGACGCCTCGACACTAGTTTGATTCTCAGGCTGAATCACCAGGTCTCTTTGACTGGATCGCTGCCTCTTTTAGTTTCAGTCACTGAATCTGAATCTCACTAAAGCTGGTGAAGGAAGGAAATGGTAGATTTATATATGTAGTTTCTACAGTTGTCATAATCTCAACACCACAGTTTTAACTTTAGTCTGTTTTTTTGGTGACATTCTCTCATAGTTTCATCTAACTATGATCATTATCACTTAGTATATCTATTTCTATTTTATATTAGAGGGTGGATATGCGAACCCATCCCGATGAATTGAACTGAAGTGAAATATGCTCGTCAGGTTGGGCCACTGCCCTCTCAGGTTCGGGTCGTGTCCAGAAAGAAACGTGGCCCAGTCCTGCATTTAAGTTAACATATAGTGTATTAATCTCTGATGCAGGTTCTCACCAATATAAACAGTATAAATTAGCATAAAGATGTTTTCTATGAAACACAAGTATTTCAATAAAAAATAAGGTGAAATGTTTCGATGACTTTTTTAGTTGTTCACTTTGTGTTTTACTGCACTATTTCATCTCTAGGGAGAAATGAGGAGAAAAAGTATTTGCCAGGTTTGAATCCTGGGTGTCTGACAAGGTTAAGGGACAATATATTCATCATCAAAAATATTAAAAACACCATCAACAGATACACAGTATACTTAGTGATCCATGTGTGGACAGCACAGAAAGAGAAAATAGTGCAAGTCAACAGTTCAGACTCACTGTGTGTTTTTGGCCTGGAGCTCTTCTAATGACACTGAAGAATTGTGTGGAAACTCCCCAGAAGCCTAAACACAGAGTGAATTTAATATGTCTAAGAACAGCTCGGTGTTTTGACACAAATAGTGGAGACACACACCCAAAGAAAATACTGATAAAATACATCGTGAAACATTTACACTTCAGCAGAGTCGGGGTGAATTCCCCCGACCACAATCCTGTCATAAAAGTCAAAACACAGATCCTCCCCGTCCCGTCAGCTGCTACCTAAACGCACCGACCTGAAGGACAATGGAGGCGGTTTGAAGGGAAGCAGCCAGTCGACGTTTCAACAGGCTCTGAATCAATCTAAAGCTTTATTAACAAGCCTGAAGAAAACAAAGCGAGTGTTGTGTTTGGTTCAGAGCTGAGGAAGAGGAGGAGAAGCTCACATCCTCCTAATGTGTGCTCGAGTAGACGGAGTTAAAGTTCTGCCATGCTTTAAGAAGGAAGGAAGGAAGGAAACAGAAACAGAACAGAAGGAAACAGAAACAAGGAAATAGGAAATAGCCGGTCAGTCTAAATTATTCTCAGGCTCATTGTTATTCTGATGTCACTGATTCAGAGGAACAATGTGACTTTAATCAGATTCCCTGTGTATCACTGTCTGAGCAGGAAGGAGCTCAGACAGTTAATAACCTGTCTCTTAAATGTAGCTGGTGACATTAAGCAGATGTTACAGTCTGATCTGTTGTCAGTCGGGCAGAGATCACCATGGGTCCCCTGTTAAAACTGACCCAGAGACGTCCCCAGAGCATCTTCAGGAAAGAACTGTGCAAAGGTCTGAGGCCACCATCAGATGTGTTGTTTTGTCAGTGCTGTTATATAGCCATATATCTTTATTTCTCAGTCTCTTTATTCAAAAACAACTAGAAAATATAGAAAATATGTTCAGAGTATTAAAAAACACAAAAAATATTTAATAAAAATGCTTCTTTAGGCTAAAGTGACTGATGAGAAGTTTCTCAGAGTTTCTTCTTTGAGACACGGGAACAAGTCCAGCAAGAACCCGACTCAGCATCTGGCAGCTTCATCTGGATACCTGAAAAAAAAATCTGGAATGGTCTTTGTGAAAGGAGGGCAGCCAAGAAACCACTTTTTGTGTTTCTAGTTGAGAAATAAATATTTATGGACATCAGAGCATTGCTGACATCTTAACTATTTAAGGCCGTGAACAAGAAGCAGGTCAGCAGCAGAGGCTGGAACAATCATCAACATCTGAACGTGAAAAATATACAGAAAAACGTAAATACATCAATAAAATGTGACATTAGAAGCGCACTGAGCTGCAACAGGAAGGCCCCCCAGGCGAGAGTGATGGCAGCATGATAATTCCAAATGAATGTCATGATAAAATGTTCCCATTTATTCTCCCAGAGAATCCAGTCCTGCAGGAAAACGTCGTTTACTCAGGTCTGTGGTGTGACAGCACCACTGTCCATCCCATCCAGCTCTGAGTCACTCAGCTGCAGCTTTTCATTCAATCAAAAATCAGTTCAATTGATCCACTGTTTACGTTCATGTTGATCACGATTGCTGTTCCATTGCACAGGAACAGGCCGGAACCTTCCTCATGTTAACACATGATACAGAAACATGCAACGACAGGAGAATCAACCAGCAAACTTATAAACTCAGATCCACACAACACGATTTTATTTGTGTTTTACTTTGACCATTTTCTCTGAAACCCAGTTAGTTTCCTGTGGTTTGGTGGAAACTTCACTCACAGTGATGTACAGTGAACAAAAGAGCTGCATCAAAATCAATAAGTTAAATGTTACTGAATGTTTCCTGTATAATATCATGAGAATGTCTGTTCCACCAAAGTCCATCCATATTTCTGTTAAGTTTAGCTGAGGGTTTACAACATAGTAAGTGCACAGTAAACTTAGTGAGCTACGACAGCATTTGTGCTGTTGCAGGCATCTGGGAGGAAAACAGTGAAACAAACAGAACAAAGAGTCGCCTCATGATCGTGGTGACATTTTAAAGTATTTCTCCTCTGAAACTTTACAGTGGAATAATCAGGAATTTCTCCAACGCTGCTTCTGTCTTTGGTCAATATGTGAAGTCGGACATCGAGCACATGTGGAGGTCTTTTGGAAAATGTTCCCATGATATTTACGCTTGGAAGGTTTGAGTTCTTCAGGGTCTGGAATATTTTAAAAAAGAACGAAGCCTAAAACCTTTTTGGCTCGCAGCCACAGCTGGAATATGGAACGGGAACACAGAAAAAGTCGAATGATGAATGATGATCCACGGATCAATCGGTGGCTCTGATACCAGGAAAGAGATTTAAACGCCCTCCTGGCACCAACACCACGGTGAAGGATTAGGACATATCCTTAAATTACACGTTACAGTGCTTAGATAACCTTCTTCACAAGAAAGCTGCTGCAGGACTCTATCAGAGGCTGCGACACATCTGCAGTCCAATCCAGAAAACCGGGCTGTGGATGTTTCCAGTCTGAATAATACACAGTGGAGTGATTTAACTCACCTGTCCAGGATCATTATTACCCTCCGAAAAATAAGGAAAGGAAAAAAAAAAATAGGAAACTTTTTCTCAGCTTTTTCTGAGATGTGAGGATGAAAAGTTGAAGAAGGGAAAAAAAGTAAAGACACCTGTCATCTCAAAAACAAACAGGAACAGGACCAGGTGTGTGTGTGGGGGGGTCATCTCAGGGGTTCTGGCAGAGGGGTACTACTTAAAATTCTGATCTGATGTGTTTTATTTCAGGTTCTTCCTCTTAGAGACAGAAACTGATCCCAGTCCATTAGTTTCCCACTAACTCAGTGTATCTCCTTCTCTTTCAGCTCCTCCATCCTTTAGCTTTGCTCTGTTTTCCTGCCACCTGAGCTGCACCTCCACCCACACTCACCTGCTCCACATCTGTACAGCCACACATCTGTACTACCTCCAATGGTTTCCCAGTGATCCTGTGAACTCACCTGCTTTGTTGTGGACCAGTTTTCCTGCCTGCCCCCTGTAGACCTCTGTCCTGTTTAAGGAGCTGGCTCACTTCCTGCTTTGTTATACTTAACTTATCATATCCTCTTTAAATTTAACTGTTAAAGTAGAATCAAACTCTGTGTGTTGTCTCTGGATCTGTGGTGTGATACACATGATACATAATTCCTTCCCATGATTTATATATTGATGATGTATTGATGATATTACTTGGTGACATGTTTGCACACAGTATGTGCTGTAATGTTTCTCACATGCGATGGTACCACCAACAGGTGAAAACCTCTGGCCACCCCCTAAACGTACCAACTCTGTGCACTGCTCACAAATAGCATGTTAGCATGTTAATAGTAAAGCTCATTCTATGTTAGCATTGAGCTAACAAACAGAAACTGTGTTCTCTATGTGAGGAGTCATGTTTTGTGTGTTTTTTTGTCCATTTTCTATTTCAGTTTTAAGTTGATTCAGTCTTTTCATTTGGGAGGCGACAGACAAACAGCCTGAACTAGAAGCTGCTGTCTCTCACTTCACTGTATCTGCCAAAGTAAACAGCAACATTCAGAGTTTTATTTCCTCCCACTAAGAACTATGGAAGTTTATTTCTGCCAGTAAAAGGAAAAGAGAAAAACAGAATGACCGTGAAAAAATACCATTAATGAGATTAATAGATTATTATATTATTACATATGGTATTTGTTTGTGTGATGCCTCATTCAGAATTTTCTGCCGGGCCCCTGCTCACATGTGACTACAAACACAGATACCAACAGGAGCCTGATTCAAAGGTGAGCGGTGACAAGCAGCCGGGCTCAGTGTGATGTGGTCGCTCCTCTCAGTATCTGTTAAAAACCAGCTGGGGTCTTTGTTTCGTCTGCTGATACCGGGGTGGTGTTGTGTTTTTTTTCTCTGTCGTTCTAAGGACAAAGTTCAGATCATTGCAGTGCTGGGACGTGATGAACATTTCATCCTCTGGGAGTCATCAGAGCCACTTTACTGATGTGAACCACAGGTTAATTGCAGATCAAATGAGACAGCATGTGACTCCTGTAGCTTATGTTTTTTCCTGTTTTTAATGATGTTTTAATAATGTTTCGAGCTCAAAGCTCCGTTTTGTTTGTCAGAGGAGGCGTGACAGCGTCTCGGCTTCTTTACAACCACGAGCAGAGTAATTTCACTTAAAATGTTTTGTCTATTTAGCACTTAAGAATACAGCTATGATGACATGACAAACCCACAGAATGAAAGTACATATAAAACCACAGAGGGTCATAAAACGTGCAACAGTCTTCTTAGTGCATGGAAATTCATCCCACAGACATCAATTATTGACTATTTAAAGACCGTTCCTGTGCAGTTAGTGCACACTAGATGCTGCATGCTGCTGCTATGTTGCCCCAAAGGTTAGAACCTGTGTGTTAAAGGACGTTTCTGCCAGGAGGAGAAAAACAGAGATGGATTTTTTAAAAGTAGAAACAATAAAATTTTAAAAAGTTTAGCAAGTCAGTCATGAGAAAACAGTCATGATTTTCTTTAACACTGTTCTTCCTGTGCTCTGCTCAGAAAGCTTTGACTTGTGAAACAGGCCTCATTCTGTTCTTGTAGATGCACGATGTCTTTTCTCTCTGGGACCAAATATGGTCCTTGACCTGAGTTCGTTGTTTCATTCTTTCATGTCTAATGCGAGAATGACAACAAAGTATCCTTGAAATAATGAGATAATTTCAAGATAATAAGTTAAAATTATAACTTAAGTCACAACACGGAGATTATTATTGTGTTTACTAGAACAAAAACCTGAAAATCTCTTCACTGTAATATTTATTTCATGTATTTACATCACTGTGAATGAATACGTATTAGTGTGCAGGAGTTTTTCATGTTGCACATTCAGGTGTGTTTACTTTAAAATGTCTCTTTGTGTAGTTGCTCTGACTTCTGTAGATTCACAGACTGAAATGTGGATCCCTCGTACTGTACACAAGAAACTGTAGAAACATCCAAAGTAAAAAGCAAAGCTGAAGCAACTACAAACATGCATTTATGGTTTGTAATCCCGTTGACCACAGTGAGACCCACACAGTCATGGCAGACGTCCAGGCCCAGCCCAGCAGACTGGGAACTCTGGGAATTTGGAAGGAGTTTCCCAGCGAAGTGCGTCAGCTGGTGGGCTGGAGAGGACGCACCCTTCTGCAGCGACGGTTGCATCACGGCTGCTGTCAGCCACAACATCAAACGAGACGCTGCCTGCATCCCTGCTGAAGGTGTGGGCGGCGGCGGACGGCCTGAGCTGCATGACACATCGAAAATATCCACTGTAGCTCATTCCAGCTCTGGAAATAACACGATGCACGCCGCATGGGGCTCCGCAGGCCTCAAACCAAACAAAGCTTTTACATTTTTACATTTCTTACGCATCGTTTGAGCCAAGAGGAAAGAGTGAAAGAGTCAAGCTGCAGACATGGCAGCTGTATATTTAGACCAGAGCACATTAAAAATAGATGCGTGTCACAGAAAAACAGAAAAGTACTGCGTCAGCCACAGTGGAAGCCCTGCAGCTAGAGGCCCACACAGGAAAGTATCATCATGTTCACCTCTGTAATCCCCATCAAAAACACAACGGGGACTCGCTGTTTATCCACCAGCAGCCATGTGGTGGCTGCCGGGATACCTGGCTGCAGCAGCTCTGCAGGAGTCGAGCAGCTCTGAGAGACACATGCGACCACAAGGTAATGGGCATTCCTCTGAGCTGAGCGCAGAGAGCAGCTTTGAAGAAGCTCAAACCACAACAGAGCAGACCTCAGGGCTTGATCCAATCAGGACTTCACGGGGGGAAAATAACCCAGATTTCCCTGCAGAGAGCACAAAAACACCTCCCCAGTAGTTTGGTGTGATTATCCAGCCCGCTCTCCCAGAGCTCATCAAACATACAGTCAGTGAAGGCACATGAATGAAGCACTTACACATTTCACTGGGATTTATTCTCTGCAGTGACAAAAACAAGGAGTGAATAATTAAACCAAGTAAAGTAGATATCACATAAAAATCTAAGATGCACTGTATGTGAGAGCCTTTCCAGCAATGCTACAAACTGAACCATGTTCATCATCGTAGCATGCTAACTGCTGGGGATGTCGTTGGCTTTGCAGGAACTTATCTTTCTCCTTAGCTCAACATGAAGACACAAAGCAGGACCTGAAAGTCTTAGAGCACCTGGAAAATCTGACATTTCCAGCTTGAGGATTTGTGGATTTAAATTCTTTTGTACAAAGCTCAGATCTGCTGAGTCTGCAGAGTCACGTTCAGGTGACTCTCAGGTGGATTTGATCGACTCATTAGGGACTTGTTCAGTAAATCGACCTGTTAGAAATGCGACTGTGTCTCCAGTTTCCAGCTGCTGACTCAGCAGAACTGTGACAGTGGGAAACATGGCGTCCGAGCTACAGACGGGTGAGGATTTGGCTCCACTCGTCCCTTTACAGCAAGGGTGGGCAACTCTGGTCCTCCCAGGCTGCTGACCTTGAGCAACACACTGAACCCACGTTAGTCCTGATGCGTGCAGTCCTCGTTTGTAATGACTAAATGTAAACGTGTCGCTTCATTCAATACGTACATTGCATGGAAACATAATCCATCCAGTGTTTGATGTTTGGTACCGTGGGAATGTCATTTTTAGGAGAGGGGCTTGATATTTATGAAGTTCTCCTTTTGTCTCCTCTCTGACCTGCAGCACTTGAAAGAGAGGAAACAGATGCAGTGATTTATTCCATCAGACAGCTCCGTATGAGTTCACTGTCTGACCTAAACTGCAGCACTGAGCTCAAGAAGCCCACATTTAACTATTAGACCCAGTGGGAAAAATGAGAGGGGGTAAAATTGGAGGGACCTCCACCCTGCCAAACATGTCAATATGCCTGTTAAAGTGCCAGATGGCTGCACTCTGATCCAGATTCATGTGCCTCACCTTCCCTGATTGTCTCAGAGCCTGGTGACACCGTTTTCCTCTTCATCATACGCTCTGATCCACCTACAGCCTCCATCGTCGCTGTGAAAGACTTCACATTAGATTTATTCATCAGAGCTCAAATAAAGAATCTGTGAAATAACTAATAACTCATTAACTAAACTAGAACTAATCTGAAGAAGAAAAACAAAGATTAAAGAAAATTTCAATGAATCAGTGCAGCAGAAGTTGATTTTTTCTTATTTTTTAATTTGAATCATCTCTCACAGATGAAGTTATATATAAGCTCCACCTCCAGCAGCTGCAGCAGTAAAATGCATCAGCAGAAGTCGTCTAATAAAGTCATTATCACACAGAAACTATACAACCACAGCGACGTCTGAACATCCACCTCCAATCTAAAACTCTCTCATCACTCCTTCAGTACATGAGTAGATTGTGACACAAATGTCTGGCATCATCTCATAAAGCTGCACATGAGCACGTAACCAGATAAAAACAGGGACCCACTGCAGCAGTCTTCTTCTTTTCTTTTCGTCAAGTACAAGTTTTGGTACTTTTAAGTTCCACTAAATACTACAGAGGAATGCAGTAGATGATTCCTTCCATTTCTTTTTCCCTCTGAGCCTTTGTGTAACGTCTGGACCTTCACTGCTCCTGTGGTTAATGAGTTAACAAGCCTCCATCACTGTAAAGTCTTCAGTACAGTGTGAAGTCCTGCTTCTCTGGAGCTCTCTTATGTTTTAAAGTGAGAGTCTTTTCACTGGTTGTGTTTTTGTCTCAGGGTGTCACTGCTGCCTTCTTCCGTCTAAAGAAAGAAAGAAGCCACTCCTTCATCCAAGGCCTGCTGCTTCGTCATTTGCCATCTCAATTTGTTCTGAGGCTGCTAAGGCATGTCTTTTGGTTTGCCTCAGTGAAGCTGTTAACACATAGCAGATTTTTACATGCTGCCATTAAAAGCCACACTCTTTAAAAAGTCACATTTTTATTTTTAGCATGTCTCAGTTGAAAAAGAGAAAGGAAAGTGGTTTTGGATTGTTTGAGACCTTCTGGGGGACTGCCAGGGGTCCACTGAAACTGAGGACTTTTAGAACCGAGGAGACAGATCCTGCAGTTTAAGCAGCCCAGGCTGTTTTTAATGCTCACTTAAAATGAGTGTCTGCAAAGATGTCCACCCTCCTCCTATCTTTGCCCCCTCCCCACTCCTCTAGCGCTGCGTGGTGAGACAATACGCAAAAAAAAAGCAGACGAGGTTTTTACATCAGAGCTCTGAGGCCAGATCCACCCACCAACCAAAAAACCCCCAACCCTCCACGTGGGACCATCATCTGACACCCAGACTGGGATCTGGTGTCTTGGGAGCAGCAACAGTCTAATATGTGGGAATATGTGTTTGACCACAGAGTGTGTGATCTGACATATTCCTCAGTTTAACTTGTGACACCAGAAGATAAACAGTCGACTAAATTCTCCAAATAAATGTCTCCCCAGTGTTTTTCTCTGTCTCTGTCACATCTTTTATGAAACTATTGTTTTATTCTTCATATGAAGACAAGCTGAGGAAGCTGGTTTCTGTTTAAAAAGATGATCAAACTAAACGTTACACAAGTATTTGTATGCGGTACATTCAACAAATATTTCACCGTATTTACTGCCTGTGTCTATGAAACTTATGTAACTTTAAGCATGTTTTGTATCAGGTAAGGACAGTGGTAACACACGACATCTCTTAATGTACATACTGCATGACATACAATAAACTGGATCTGTATTTGTGCTTGCTTAAATGGAAGCTTTTTGATTCCACTGGAGGTTGTTATGTAGCTCAGTATAAAAGTGCATCCGTAGCATGAAGCCACGGACGAGAAGCAGACAAGATTTGTGAAAGTTGTACAAACTACTGCAGAGTAATTACGTGCTTTGCTGTGGTAGATACAGCGTTTACCAGCTTGTAAACCTTCAGAAGCTAAATACTTCTGTGTGTGTGTAATTTTATACTTTTTCATACTCAGTTGATGACAGATGGATATGAGTTGGCTGTATTTCTGTTAGTTTTTTGCTTCTCCTACAAATGTGATTAAAAATATATTACAGACATAAAAGTAGAGGTAGAAGTACTGAAATCATGCAGTAAAGCTAATGTATCAGTAGCACAAGTACAAGTACTGACTAGTACGGTCAGTGAAGAAATGTAATGAAAAGAAATGAAGAAAGGCAACATAAACAAAGTCTGCACCACTAATTTAAATGACTGTGATATTTACAGGTGAATTAAATTAGAGGAAAGAAAGTAGGAAAAGGTAAAGTAGAGCCGAGGAGAGTAAAGTTTTCTGGTTTTCATGTCAGACAGTATCTTCCTCCCTCTCCATAGCAAAATACATGGAAGATCTACCAACTAACTCATTCCAGCTGTTACATACATGTAAAAGAGTCAAAAAGTATAATTGTTCCCACTATAAGTTCTAAACCAGAGGTTTTCAGATTACGATGCCGTTCATTCCTGTGAGCTACAACTGCAGCCCTGTTTTTTTCATTGTGACATATTGTCTTCATTAAGTGGAGCAGGATTAGCTATTAGCAGCCACAACTATCACTGGATCACTTTGATACTCAAGAAAACCTAAAAACATAGAGATTCTCACGGTTTATCACGAACATTTATTTGGGATGTGATTTAATGACCTGAACACATGAATCCTCTGTATCACGTCTGTGTGTCTGATTAGAGCGACGACGTGTGGTGAAAACTGCGTTTCAGTCCCCCAGCCCCCGGAGAGGCCTCACTGTTCAAAAACCTGTGATCTAAGCTGTGCCTCTGGTGAACACCCCATCACTTCAATTATCTTTTGACTCTGACTGTGAAAATAGTTTTGAAGAACAAATGTCTCCACACAGTAATATTTATAGCAGGGTTCCTGTTTAGTACCAAAATAAAAATGTGTCCCACACTGAATCCCATGGTGTCCAGAGACAATAGGCCATTTATTGATGAGAAAACCATAAACAAGGAGTCTGTCTGTAATAATACTTTGGGCCTGGATCGCAGCAGAGAGCACTTTGAGTGACTCATGGAAACAGCCTGAGCATGGATGGGAAAAATAAGACACAACAAAGGGAGTAATTCACAATAGAAAACGCACGGAAAAAAGCAAACTGCTGAGAAAACGCACAACAGATGGAGGCTGTAATCAATGCTGCAGCCCAGCTTCACATCCGCATCAGCCTGCGGGGGAATGGAAGCATCTTTCCATCTGAGCGAAGAGGAAAACCAGAGGTCGGAACGTTTAGGGTGGTTCTCTTCAGGGTGCTGGTGACAATCAATACAGGATCAGAATCTGAATCTCTTTATTCACCAACTGTGAATATAAGGACCTGACCTGGTGATAACAGCACAGTGAAAATTAGACTTAAAGAGTAAACAGAACCAGGACTCTGGAAGGTTGGTTTTACTGGTTCTGTGAGTGTGGGTGCTGCTGGGACAGAACCGCTAAACTGACCAGCCAATCAGAGGCGTCTCTCTCACCAACAGGTTCACCTCCAACACAACATGCTGAATCCGACTAGTGCAAACGGTGCAGGAACAACTGGGCTGATGGATGCTCACCAGGGTCTCAGTGCTGGTCGACCATCAGCATCAGCATCAGGGCTCAGATACCACAAAAAGAAAAACGTAGCACCTGTCAAAGTTCACTTACCTGAGTGATTGTGTGGAGTTTGCCTTCCACCTCTTAACTCTACCATCTGTGTTAACTGAGAAGTTGAATCAAGAGCAGTCATTAAAATCTCTGAACTTAACTACGATGCTGTTGTCTCTCGGTTTACTGCACATGCTGCATAGCTGTGGGCCTTCTCTCGTACCCTCCGGTTTCCTGTCTGCATCTCCTCCGTCTACAAAAGTTAAAAAAACGGTCAGAAGAAGAAAGTCAAAGACAAGTGCAGACAACTGAAGATCGTTGGCTCTCCTAACTCACGATTTTAAGGCTGCCAGTGTACAAATTAGTTTAACTTTAGCCAGTTCATATTTATAGTGCATGAACTATGATCAGAACTATGAACATAATAAAATCTGGAATGACCGTTTAAGCTTGATTTGAACCCAGGGGACTTGCACACTCCAGTAGGCAGCAGGTTTTTCTGAATTTTCTGCGGCTGTGTGAGCCATCAGTGCCCTCCTCTCTTTACCTGACACCTGACATATGGAGAAACACTGAACAAGCTTCCTTCCTCTTCTTTCCTCACAGAAGAGGAAGATATTTAAAACAATTTACAACCGCAGAGTCACAACAAGGAAATGTGTAACTGCACTTGCATATCTATTACACAGCACACACAGCATGGTATTGTCATTATAAGAAAAACAGCCCTGACACAACCTGCACTTTAGGGTTTGGGTTACGGCCAGCAAACACTACATATTAATAAAACTAATTCAGATCGATTTGTTCTTCAAGTCTTTTTACTAGAAAGACCTAAATTCACACACCAGTGATTGTCCACACTGGGTCCCTCCACTCACTTTGAAGAATAATCCACATTGTTCTTCTGGAGAAACTTATACCAACCATTAAATTAATACACATGGGGAAAGTGCTGGAATATTCTGCTGAAAATCAAATTAGGAAACTATCAGAGGAGTTTAGCAGCATAAATCACTGCTCCCTCCTATAATAAATACCTCCAGTCTGTGCAGTTTGAGACTCAGACAAATTTACTGTCCTGGAAAATGATATCAGCCAGTCCAACGGATCAGAGGAGGCTAAAAAAAGAAGAAGCCTGAACTGTGGCAGTTTTTTTGCATTTGCTTAGTGGAATTTAAAAAATTAAAAATCTCTAGCAAAGTTAACAATTTACTTTAGACAAAATGTCAGAATTTAATATACAATTTTGTATTAGAGATTTGTCATATTATAATATCACAATAACACAAATAAAAACATTTAAAAAAGTGTCATTTTGGGATATCAGTGATATAGAGACACAGTGATGTATGATGCATTTACATTAACAACAACACAAGCTGAATGTCTGAGAGCAAGAGCAGCGTGTCCACCGCTGATGACGATGTAGAAAAGAAAAGAAACTATACAGTTAAAATCTGTGAGCTATGATTCTAAATTAAGTTTGAGATGGAGGAGAATGTATACGTGGATTTCCAGTAACCAGGTTTCATAAGTGCATGTAAACTGTCTCTGAGTAACCGGGTTATTTAAATGTGTGTAGTCAGGGACATTAAGATGGATGATTTAGGATCATTTACAGTTGTTAGTGTATTTATTATCCATCATTTTATACAGTCAGTATCATCGTGTTCATTATTTCCTTCAGAAAGATGCTAAGCGACCGAGACCTTCTCACTTTTTTACTCTGCAGAAGAAATTTTCATCCCAGAGAAACTTTCCAGGACAGAATCGGTTTTGACTCCGACCACCTGGACGAGTCTACGAGGATTCAGGAACTACCTTCAGAATTTGGATGAGTGTTGTAAAAATAACTCTGAGGTGCGTTTATGTCAAGCTTCTTGTCGCTTCTCCCTTTTTCGCTCCTGCCTTCTGTTTACCTTGGACTTGGACATCACACGACACCTCTATGATCCACCGTAGATCTGATGTTCTCCTTTGGAGTTCAGTGTTTAGGTTCCTCCAGATGTAACAGAACCCCTGTCTTCAAACAGTCTGACTCATCAGTCCGTAGAACATTTTCTCAAAAGGTCTGAGAGTCCTCGAGGTGAGTTGTGGCAGAGTTCGGACGATGTTCTCCTGGGTCGGCAGTGGTTTTCACCTCCCACTCCCCCATGAAGCCATTTCTACCAGTGGAGTCATGATAACTGACCTTTATTGAGGTGAGAGAGACCTGCAGGTCCATGGATGTTTTCCTTAGACTGTCTCTGGCTTCCTGGATGAATTGTTGCTCTTGGACTAATTTTGGAAGGTTCACTGTTCCAGCTCTTCCCCATGTGTAGACAGTGTTTCTCACTGTTGATCTGTGGAGACTTGGAGCCCTAAAAAACTGCTCTGTAACCCTTCCTACACTGATCAATGCAGTCTGGTAGTTTTCTGACTGTAGTACTTCACAGGCCTCGTGTTTCTTCAGGTTGCCTTTAGTTTATGTTAGATTTAGGTTGAAGACCTGGAACAGTTCATCTGAGCAACACAAAAAGAGAAGAAATTTCTGTTTCTAAGTTCTAGAATAATATAAATGGGTTTACATGAAAATCTCACAGGTTTTCTGTTTGCTCTCAGACTTTTGGAACCCACTACTGACACTGATGCATCTGCAGTGATATAATATAAGTTGATATGTTGTTGCTCTATTTTTAACATTATTAGTGTATTGTTAACTTGTCACACATCTGTTTCCAGATAGTCTGCTCTGCCAGGCTGAAGATGAATGTGTGTATTTATTCTCTTTTAATTGTCAAAAGTGTGGTTTTAATATGAAGTTTCTCCTGACAGAGCTCAGACCATGTTTAGTGTCTCTGATTAATATTATGGCTGTACTTTATGTCTTTTTGCTAATGTGTAAAATGTGGTTACTAACAGTGATTATTAACATTTCTGCCTTGTTGCTTCACTTTATGCATGGCTGCAAGTGCTGAAACTATAGTAAGGTTATCTTGCCATATTCTGTCAGAAACAAACAAACAAATTAATTAATTTGTATTTCTATTATAGAATCATTACCACAGAGGGGAAATACTGTTGCACATATAAATCATTTATTCAATACACAAAAGCTTTACAGTCAAAATGTACTTTACATTAAGCAGAATGATCCATTTTATAAACTGATGCATAAACTTTGTTTATTTTGTCGAATTCTCTGTGGATTGTTGACAAAGTTAGATCATAAAGCTGTTTAATGTCAGATAACAGAGACAGAACGTTACTGAATGTCAGAAGCTTCTTATTAACCGTCGTCGCAGATAAATTAACTTTTGAACCAGAGAAACTTTGGGTGGTGGAGGAACTTTGTTTACTGCTCAGGTGCTAAAGTTTGTGATTCCACAGACGCTGCAGCTTGTTTAAGATTAACATTACATTTTCTAACTCACCGATAGGATCCCTGACATTTAGCCACATTTAAATTTAAACTGGGGTGGCTGTGGATCAGTAGGTAGCACAGTCGTCCCCTAATCAAGGGGTTGGTGGTTCAATTCCCAGCTCTTCCTGTCATATGTCAAAGTGTCCTTGGGTGAGACACTAAACCCAGGTTGTTCCTGCTGTGTAGAAGCTCTGCCATCGGTGTGTGCGTGAATGGATTAATTAGAACGTACCAGTGAGGTAGAACAGATCTATAAGTGCAGAGCATTGACTTTTTAAAGGCACCGTAACCTCTTAATGAACAATTCTAAATAAAATTTATTGTCTTGTGTTTGTTTGTTTTGCTGAACCTCATTCATTTTGGAACATCTCACCAACACTTTATAAATTACAATTAATTTCCAGTGTGTTTAGTCCTGACTCAAACAATGATTTCACAACTTTGTGATGAACTGAAGCTCAAACATCTGGTGAAAAGACAGAACCCAGAATCTTTTGTGACCATATAATAATGTCTGGGGGTCCACATACATTTGGCCATGTAGTGGACCAGAGAGGGTCGCCCTGAAGCTGATCACCATCAGGTGCACTGCAAAAATTGGCTATATAACCAAGTCTTACAATCTTATATCCGGCCAAGAAGTCTTTTTGATCTTGTTTTGAGAATGATATACTAAGCAAGCACTGAATGTGAAAATATCTTACTGCAATGGCAGATTATTTCACTTGATTATAGTGTGAATCTTCTCAAATTAAGTGAAACAATCTGCCATTGCAGTAAGATAATTTCACATTCAGTGCTTGCTTAGTATATCATTCTCAAAACAAGATCAAAAAGACTTCTTGGCTCGATATAAGATTGTAAGACTTGGTTAGATTGGTTAGAATTTTTGCAGTGCGTTGGTGATAATGAGACAACAGAGACGACGGCCCAACTCTGGAGGTTTAAATTACTTAAAGTAGTTTGATTTGTCTCTCTGAGCCTCAGAGGATTCATGTTTTAAAATAGAAACTGAGCAATTATCGTCAATAATCAGGTTTCTCTTGTGCATCTTATCCACTGGATTTCCAGGCTGATGGAGCGAGGAGGGAAAAAGGAGGACTGAGCATCAGTAAATCCTCTCTAAGCCTCTGTCTTCACAGCATCCAGTTTTGGAGAAAAACTGACACAGAACTTCCATTAACATCTTGGCAGATCAAGCCCGCCAATAAAGGAGGAAATGAGACTAATTATTTCCTGAGTGTAAGTCAAGTTTTTTCTCTGCGTCGAGGCTGCCGGCCTGAAGCTCTGAGGACTGAGTTCAGTCACTCAGCTTATCCAAACAGCCTCCTGCGTCGGCGCTGCTGCAGGTACTCAGATGGAAATACCTCCACCCTCCTGCGTGGCGGTGTCCTGGTGTCCATTTCTCCTCCATCATCTCCACTCTGACTGCTCAAGGAAACCAGGCAGTCCTGCGCCCAGAGCTGGAATCACTTCTGGATCAAAAACTAAAGGTCTGCAACAAATTACAGCCTGATTCTCAGTCACTGAAGTGAGACGGTAACAGTCATTTTCACCCATCGTCAAGGGTTTGACGCTCAAAATGACGACAAGAGCTCAGCCTCAGATCCTTTACAGAAGCACGAGGAAATAACTGGTAGTTTATTCAAAACCAGAGAAATCCTTTAGTTACTTCAGTAAATGTATCCTCAAATGTGCCCAAGTAAGGAAGTAAAAGTATTTAAAGAAGAGTAGAGCAGTGGGTAGTAATTCCAATTTAGTACTGTCACGTTTTACAATCAGAGAAGAAGGAGCTGAAGATGGAAACAAGGAATAAAAAATAAAAAGTGAGGGAAATGAAAGACGTGTACAAGGAATGAAAATAGATGGACAAAAGTGAAGATGGAAAGGGAATAAAGTAAGAAACTAAATGAAAAATAAATCAGAAAATGAAGGAAGGTGGAATTGAAGCATAGACTGAAAAGGAATGAGGAAATGAGAGAGAGAAGGAAGCACTATAACAAGGAAAGAAGGACTAAAAATAGGGAGAAAGAAGTCAAAATAAAAAAGGAAACAGAAGAAAATTTTCTCTAGTTTTATTTCTTGCCACCAAGTGAGTTCAAAAGGGGAAAGAAACAGTGAGAGAGAAATGAATAGAAGGAAATTATTAAAGGAGAGAAGGAAGAATAAAATGCAAAAAGGAAAGAAAGGAGGGAAATGAGGAGAAAGGAAAAGTTAAGGCTGCAGCTCAGTTTTATTATTTCACGGATGCATGACACACACATACAGTGCAGGGAACGTGACGGGCGGCGCTGTTTGTTCATCTCTGATGCAGGTCTCACAGGTAGATGCTACAGTGCAGGTGGAGGCACAAGTGTGTCATTTAAACAGTGTTAGGACACAGTCGCAGCATTCATGCGTCAGTCTTTGCTGATATAAAGACACAGTCGACCTCCACAAGCAGCTCTGTCTCCTACAAATTGTGTCACGCCACTAAGCCGAGTTCACCTGCAGAGAAATGTCGTGGTTCTGTTTGTTAATCAACATGTGTGTGAAGTAGCTGCTAAAACGTCTTCCATTAAGTCAGACCACAATATTTGTCTAACCTTAACCAGTGCTGTGATGTTCTGTAAGATCAGATAGAACTTAACAGAATTTAACAGATAATATAATCCAGCTGCACTTAGGTTCCAACAAAACATATTTAGTTGTGTAGAAACATAATTAGTCAGAGACAAGGTTGTGATGAGTCTCACTGGACGGTGGTGTTTCCCTGGTTCGCTGCTGTTTTGAGTTAGCTTCACCAGCCAGATGGTGAAGACTTGGATGTTGCTGTGGAGCCACGTTCCTGATAAAACTCTGTTTCTCTGTCTCCAGCAGGTCATGGAGCTGCAGCTGAGTTTCACTGTGTGCCTTTTTTAGAACAGGTAATCCAATGAAAGCACAGAGATTATGTTTATGAGATTATGTTGGAGGAGGCGTTGCACCTGCACACAACACATTGGTGACAGACGAATCAAATGGAAATGAAAGACCAAAGGAGGAAATTAAAGAAAATCGTGTTCAATGTGAAATTATTTAAAGCCCTTATGAGAAAGATGAAAAGCTGATTTTCATCAGATGAACATTTTTGTACACAGACACAGTGGATCTGAACTTACCTGATGATGTGGAAACATAAATTGCACAAAACCTTTTAGACTTTGAAGCAAAATGGCAGCAGGTTTTGAACAGTGTGCTCTTATTCTGCCCAGGTTCAGTGATTCTTTTACAGAATTTTCCCTGCATGCATTGCCCTCATGAGTTGTGGGGATTTCACTGTATTTGGCTAGAGAGGCCGCCTGTCAACACGGCCCATCAACAAAGCTCTGTTTCCATAGAGACACCCAAATAAGAGAAATAAGAAATGCAAACAGCTCCGGCCAAATTGCGTTTTCTTCTCCTCTCAAGTCAATTGGTATGAACAAGAGAGTTAGGTTAAAGGAGTTGATACTTTAAACATGTCATATACACTTAAACAAAAAGAGCCGATGGTTGTTTTTCCTTTTGGCATCTGGCTGACAGTGAGAGTTATTAACTACTGAGCTCTTGTCCTGAATCTGAATCCTTCTCTCTCACTTTCTCCAGAGGAAAAGAACCGTTAAGATTAAGGATATAAAGAAAAACTAAAAGTCAGCAACTGGAATCATAAATTGCTTTGTCACAGCAATTTACCATCATCCTAATCACTGAATCACTGAGCGCTCAATAAATCCAGATATGTTTCTTCCAGAGGTTTCCAGAAGGTGTGCAAGTGGGATAATAACAAAAATTGGATCAGGTCAGTGTCATTCCCACTGCGTCGAGACGATGCATCAAATAGTGACCCCAAAGACTCAAAGTGGGAAGCATCATTAAGTGACCCTGAGTCGCTAAGTGGTTCTTCTCTACAGTAGTGGGAGCTGTAATTTGGGTCATTGTCCTGATGTAGGACCAAACTTGCTCCAATTGAGAGCCGCCCTCTTGTTTTGGCATGGCTTTAGAAAATGGAGTGATAGCTTTCATTCTTAAAGATCAACTAGCCTCTTGTTTTAGATCAGGTGTCCATACAAAAACCAAAAAAGTAAAGTTAAACAAGTCAGAGGGAAAGTTATGGCTGTAAAATAACTAAGTACCTGATCCACTGACCTGAACTTTTCTCAGCTTTTAAGCACCATGGCTTAAAGCATTATGGGACCTGCAGTACAAGCCCCACAACATGCTTATGCCAAACAAAAAGAAAAACAGCAGAAAGGACAAATCCATACATCTTATCATGTTTGTTCACGTTTTGAGATCACTCCTTCTGCCGTCCTGATGTCTTTCCAAGAACTGTGTCTCCTCGTGTCTTTGGAGTTTCCGCTCGAAGAATAGGAGACAGTCGCACCATGAGCTTTAATGAACGTGGCACTAGGTTGTCCACGCATGGAAAGTGATGGAAGGAGCTCCTGGTCATAAAAGAGCGTATTAGATGAGCCAACAGGCTCTTTGTATGAAGACTTATGTCTGCTCTGAAGGTAAATCTATGTAACATGAAGGTTTGTAAGAACTAGCTCCAGCTTTACCTCTAGTAAACAAACCTGGAACCAGAAACCACACAGTAAATAATCTAAAATCAACTTTGCATGTCTCAGTCTGTCTGTGATCACATGATCTTCGGCTCTTCTGACAGATACAAATCTGGTGTTTTAACATGAACATGAAGAAATACTCTAAATCCTGGTTAGTTTTAATCAATCCGTGCATCAGACGGGTGAATCTGTTTTCTGTTCTAAACTAGAAAGAGATTAAATTAAAGGGTTTTGCCCCAACTAATACGTTTTATCACTCAACATCCGCTGAAGCTCCCCTCCAAACCCACTTCCACATAAAACCTCCTGTTCTTCTTTCCATTTAATTTCACTGCGTCCTGTTTCCAGTTCAGCCTGATAGAACACATGTAAAATTCGTCTTTGAGAAATGTTTAAAGATGGAACAGTAAAGTCAAAGTGACAGACAGACAGATTGAGGCCACACAGATTTCTCATTTCCAAGCTTTCATTGGCGTGTTTGAAAGTTTATGGATGTTTTTGATTTAAATAAAAACCAGCAGCAATCAAGTGAACCACTTCAGAAACCTCGAGTAAATGAGCAGAGATTTACAACATTACTGACATGATTCTCCTATTTGTTCAGCATCTTAAATCAGAGCTAGAATCACATCTTGCTGTTTTTAATAACCTCCACCAAGGAGTTGTTCTTGGTTTTGTTTATCTGTTAGCAGCGTATAAAAAGCTAAACTCATTTCAGTTGCATTGGAGGAAGATTGAGGCCTTGGGTCAAGGACAACCGGTCAGTATTCAGTGCAAGTTCACCTCCAGTGGCTGTGCTGCCTTTTTAAGAAACACTTTTTGTTGACATTTAAGAGCAACACACACAAGTGGAGTCCGATGAGTCCAAAAGACTCACACTCATTGTTTTCTATGCATTCATAGAATTCGTCAAGATGGTGTTGGTCAATCACACATGCAAGCATAAATTCCCGGTTTATGTGGATGATTTTGCAACTTCTGCGGCATATTTCTGCTGTTAGCTCAAGATTGTCACAACCAAACATCAAACTGTTGCTTCTGTGAGAACTTTCCAGAGTTGTGTAATCCTCTCATATATCAGAAACAATTCGAGGGACGTTTCTGTTGGCAGAAATATCCACTTGGATTCAAGTATGAACAGGTGAAAGATAAAAGATACAACTCGCAGTAACCTCCCTTCCGTCCTGTAAACCCGTCCCATTGTCATGAATGTGATATCTCAGAAACACCTTCAGGCTTTAAATTGGGACTTGATCAGTGAACTGATTAGATTTTTGTGTCAAAGGTCAGTGTGACCTCAAAATATCCATTGTTGTCAATGTGATATCACATGAACTCACTGAGGTATTTTATTCAAAATTGGAACAAACGCCCACTTGGACTTAAGGATGAACTGATTAGAATATGACACCGAACACACACACATGTAAACTGCATCTTAACTGGTTGATGGAGGCAAGTAACCAGGTCACCAGGTCATCAATGTGGTCATTCTACAGTTTTTTTTACATGGATCTGATGGATCTGGCTGAACTTCCCTAACTGTGTTTCACTGGCTCTTCTCAGACAGAGATCCCAGCATATTTCCATTAACTCGACTACCCTTCAATAAGCAGTTTATTGACAGTGCTGTGGGACATAGGGAAAGGCAGGTTTGAACGGCTTTTTTCCCTTAATAAATTAAATCAACTGTTCTGGCAATTTATCCTACCTTGTCGAGATGTCCTACTATAGTGTTTCTTACACTGCAGGTAGCATGTCTCGAAAGTCTGACTTACGTTGTCAGAGATAGATAGATAGATAGATAGATAGATAGATAGATAGATAGATAGATAGATAGATAGATACTTTATTCATCCTCATGGGGAAATTCACAAGTTGAAGCTGCTGGAAAGGCTGCCACTCGCAGCGGTGCCGGAAGTACAGTGGGAGTCCTACCTTTATAAAATACAAAGTAAGCAGATTTCAATAGATTATAATAGATCATTTAACACCTTAACCCTTAATCCTGACCCTAACCCTAACTGTCACCGTCAAAGGTATGAGCAGTAAACAAAGGTCAACAAAGGACTTTTCGATGGGCAAGATAAATCATCATTTACAAACTGCAATTTGTTTTTTCTTGGGTTATCGTTGTGCAATATTAGAAATTTGCTTGATGATCTGTATAATAAACTAAACAAATCCAGGGGATCATTAACACAGGACTTGGTTGGACTAGTAAAAGTACATAAGTGTTGTCAGCAAAATATACTTAAAGTAGCAAAAGTGAAAGTACTCACAAAGCAAAGTAATTCATTTTCAGAATAATGTATATTATATAAATGGAGTATACAATGTGCAGGCGGTTGGATGAAGACAGTGGAAGGAGGTGGTCAGCTACTTTTTGGTAACGTGAACCTACACTTTCCTTACATAACAGGTGTAAAAACACCACTGTTTAAAACATGGTTCATTATAAATGAAGAAGTAAATACAGTAATTTAGAATTTACAGTCACTGAATAGTCTAAAACCGTAGTTATGCTGTACAGTATGTTGGTCTGATGCATTGACTACGTCCTGAGCGAAGGTCTCTGGGTGTTGTCTAGTCAATGGTTGATAGCAGCAAACCTGAAGAGGCCTGTGTGGATCATGTCTCTTTCTGACGTGACTAATGTCTTCCATGGTGCCAAGATGATCACCACAATCCTCTCGACTTGTGGGCTCAGGGTTATTAGTGGAGCAGAGTGTGACTTTGATTGTTTGTGTTGTTTCAGACGAAGTCGTTCTGCACTGAAGCCTACGCGTCAGCCACCAGACCGCCGCCTGCCAGGGGATTTTCAGACCAGAGGGAGACTCTCCACATGACTACTCCTTCTCTCTTTTTACTGTGCAGTCGAGTAATTTGATCCAAGCCTCAGGAACAAGACAAGGCCTAATAAGTGGAGGCTGTACAGTAGCACCTACTGTAAGTTTACAACCTCTCTGCTGCTGCCGCTCTCTGCAGTACCAGATCCAGATGTTTAGTGAAGTCTGGATAAATATAGACTGTCAGGAGCTGTGAAGTCCCTGCTATGTTCTGTAAACATTTTCCTTACCATAATTTGAGTTTTATTATAAACCTACAGAGTAACGAGACAGTGAAACGTCAGCTGCCATTCAGTTATAAACAAGAGAGCAGCTACTGAACATGAAGACACAAGTGCTTTCAGCTTAGCAGGCAGTTTGAAAACTGTAAATGTGCCCCACGGTGAGCACAAATCCTCCAGTCCTTCACTTATGACCAATAACACAAAGAAAACAACGTTAAGTGAGTGAGTGTACAAAATGAAAGTGCTCAACGCTCATTGTTTGTTAGTTCACAATCCATTCAGTCTCGCCTACCTACATGCTCGTTTAATTCGTTTCCTCCCTGTTTGTCTGCACATTTACTTTGCGGCAGCAGTAACCTAGTCTGATCCAGACTAGCACTGGGGCCCAGACCACGATATCTTACAGGTTGGACGTGGTAGCTGAGTTTAGTTTCATTCAGTGAGGACGAGCTGTAATTTTGTACTGTACCACTCTGACTGAGCATCTGACAAATTGTCGACAATGGACATTTTTATTCTTAGGAGCCATAAATGCTTTTTATGAGGGTCATAATGCTTCATTTTTTCACGTTGTTCAGTGAAATACTACTAACACCTTCAGATTTTGGGGTGTGTGTGTGTTCCCAGTTGTAATATGAATAGGAGTGATTCCCTGTTCATAGTTTTTTTGTTATTTGGGGTTTAGTGTCTTGGATGAGGAAAATTCAGGCATTGAACCACCGACAGTGACATTTACAGATGACAGCTTTACCCACCGAGCTGCATTGACTCTGGAATTCTGACTATAACTGATAATTTTTCTGAAGAACCAAATGCTAACATAGATTTTACTTAATACAGATACTGGTTCACTTTTGTGATTCCATGCTTGAACTCACAACCCCTGATTTATAAGACCAGTGTTCTAACCACTGAGCTATAGGGCTTCTAGTCACAGAAAAAACTCATCATCATACATAATAAGAATAACTTGTCCTGTGACTTCCTGAATTGATGTATTGTATTGTTGGCATTTAGGTTACACCAATCTGTTAATAAGGAATCTTCCATGCACACACAAGTTAGATACGGAGTTCCACAGGGTTCTGTGCTTGGACCGATTCTCTTTTCATTATA
>JAUMHL010000016.1:17496208-17580523 GCA_032362345.1 Sandelia bainsii
GGTCTTAAACCTTACACTGTAAAGTGCCTTGAGATGACTTATGTTGTGATTTGGCGCTATATAAATAAAGTTGAATTCAATCTGCACAAATAACTGAGTTTTCTACATATCAGGACGCCTCCTTCACATTTAGGAGAACAAGGTGACCAATCAAAAGAAAAAGATTGGACTGGTAGAAATGTGTCCTTTGTGTAGACAGGTGGAAAGTAAAGGGGTGGAGCTCAGTTGGTGGATGCACATTTAACTTTCATGCAGGAGGCCAGAGTTTGTGTCCTATCACAGACCTGAGAGTACTGTACCTACTTTCTCTTAATTGTATTTGGCAGCTGTAGTTTAATTTAATGTAGTGGAGTAAAAAGTACATTTCTCTCATGAATGCAGCTTCTCAGAGTGGAAATACTGTAAAACTGTACTGTAGAGTACTTGTACTTTATTACTGTCTTCAACTAGTGTTCCACATTTACACATTTTCCTATGGAGATATGAAGTCAGTCAGGACGATGAGGACTTTTTCTTTAATCGCTTCTGGACCCATCAAACATTCCTCCTCCACATTTTTAAGAGCTGTCTGACTTTTACAACCTGAGGCCGAGAGCCTGGACTCTGCTGCAGCGGCAGCAGCAGGTTTCTGCGGCTGTGAGTGGAAAGAAACGGAGGCGAGGGAGGTCACATTATTAAAAACCGACTCCACTGCTGCTTATTATCTTGTGTCAGACTCAGCCCATGTTTTTCAGGAGGTGTGGACATGGGAGTATTTACGAGCTCTGTTTTTAATAGACTGTTTCTTTTAGACTCAAACAAATGCCTCTCATTATATCCTGACTGAATTCGCCATAGCTACGATAATGGCTGGTGGCGATTCTCTGATGCTCGACTGCAGACCGTTAACATGCTGGTGTAGGAGTGTTAATCTCTCACACTTTCAGCCACGTTCCCCAAAGTCTGGTCTGACTGGGACCTAAACTGCCTCTGCACTCCTGGTTCAGATTCTCAGGTTTTCAGTTAACCTGCTCACCTGGCCTTCATGTGCAGACACCTCATTGGAGAAGCTGGTGGGAAGGGGGGTAAGTAAATAATGAGTGAGCTCACAACTGGGCAAACCGCAGAATACCACCGAGCTCCAAGGCCCAGCAACCGGTGGGAGCAGAGAGCCCGCAGGCCCCGTGCCATGTTTGGAATAAGGGGAAGAAAAATTGAAGTCTTTTTGAAGGTACAAGGTTAGAAGAATGGTTTTCGTTTATTTTCCATAATCATAATGTTGGAATGTGTAAAGGCCCCTCGATCACCTTATTAGCCAAAATGTGATGAGAGGGTTGGAGCTGAAATCACCTCCACTGTGATCAGTGTCAGAGAAGGAAGAACTGGCTCCAGAAGGTGGTTTTTAATTTCTGTTTACTGATATTTGAAAGTTCACAGAAACACAGGAGCATCCTGCAGCTCTACACGGTTCTGTTATGCTTCTATGATGTATTTTTCCCTCGAGTTTACTTCGTCAAATAAGTCAGGGCTCCAGAGTGAGGCATGAAACATTACAGGGAACCAGAACTGCTGATTGATTGAGACCCAACAACTCAAGTAAAGTTAAACAATTCAGGTCTGAATTTATTCAACAAGCTATAAAGTCAGAGGATCTGAAGCTCTCAGTCTGAACATATGTGTGTTCTACTGCTGGGCACAGTAACAATACTCCTTTACTGACTACATGTTGTTGATGGCAGCAGATTTACCCTTCACAACATCAGAAAGATCAGACCCTAGCTCTGTGAGTTTTCTCCCCAGCTCCTTGTGCAGATCTCTGGTCCTGACTACTGCAGTGTCCTACTGACAGGGCTACCATCTGCACAATCCAACTTCTCCAGGTGATCTGAAATGCAGCAGCTTCTCTTTTTTTGATCAGTCAAAAAGGACACATGTTACACCACTGTTCATAGTGTTGAATGTCTGTAGGACTTTAAGTTGTGTGATGACGTGATTTATAGTTTTATAGTGTGCATAGCTCAGTGGGTAGAGCAGTTGTCTTCCAACCCAAAAGTGACTGGTTCAATTCTCAGATTCTCTCAGAAACCCCGTAGTAGCGCTGACACAGGTCTAGCAGCTGTCCAAACAACAATTTCCCCAAGGGGATCAATAAAGTATTAATTATTATTATTATTATATCGCTATACTGACTTCCAGTGGCTGCTGCATCAGGTTCAAAGCTCTGACATTCAGCAGCACCTTTCGACCTGATGTCCCTAACTCAGGTTGTAATGCTTCTCTCCCACACATAAAAACGTTGCAGCTCAGTGGTTCCACGATGGCAGAACGAGCTCCTAACTTCTCTTTCTGGTCTTCATGTCTCACAAACTGCAGTGTAAACTCCCTGACTGAGATATTTGCTGCTCTGTACCTCACAGCAGGTCATTTTGCTGCCAGATGATTAAATGTAACTGTGAAATGCTGAAAACCAATTAGAATATTTTTGGAAAGTGATTTTTAAATAAGGACACAAACACATCTCAGGACTGGTACAGGAAGCTATTTCAACTGGAAAACTTTACCCCACAGTACATGAAAATATGCATCGATTTATAAAGATCTGGCAAATGTGATGGATCCACTGCCAGCTGTGCCCAGTTTTTAAGTGCGCAGCATATGTTAGCTGAAGGCTAGAACTTCTGATCTGTGTGCTTCTCTGTGTTTCTGTTTTTATGATTCTCCTGCTGGGTTCTGTCCTTTCTGTTTGTTGCCTTGTACAGAACATCTGGTTCTGGCAAATATGCACTCCTGCACAGCTTTTGTTTTTGATGTATTATGGCCTGTTGGCCTGATGATTTTACTGATGTATTTTTGCTTCTTCCACAGAAGCACTAGCTCGTCTCTGATTGGTCCTGTCTCAGAGTAGAGTGACTTCCAATCATGCAGATCACAACCACCTGACAGATGAACGTTTGTGTCTTTTTATTCTACATTAGTTACAGCCGATACATTTACACAAACTTCTGTACTTGAATCACAAACTGTACGGAATAAAATCCAGAATATTCATGACTCAGCATATGATCAAAGCCTACTGACGTGTGGCCTCAACGAGCCTCGGGTTTCTTCAGTGTGTTTAATGTGTTTAAAGGTCTGAAACTCTGCTGCTGTTTTGAGAACTGTTTGGTGACTGGAGAAACCTCTTTCAGACTAAAACAGCAAAGTGAACTGAGCTTTCCTCAAACTGAGGGTCCAGAAACTTGAACTAGAAAAGCATTAAAACCACTTTTGTTTTCTTAACTTTGCTTCTTTTATTATAAACTTCTGATAAATCCTTAAACAGCCATCAGAAAGAAGAAGTTCTTAAATATGTCAGAACAAATTAAACATGTGAACAAGTAAATACAGCTTTGTTTTAAGGGTCTCAAGTCAGAAAGGTTGGGAACCACTTTTTCATGCGAGAATAAATCCAGTTCTGCCATTGAGAGGTCCCTGTCATTAAAATTATTTGTTGTGCATTTAATTTGTCTCTGAATTTGTCTTGATCATGTCGAACAACTAACTCGCTGGTTACTGTGGTTTGCAATAAACAGGTGTTCAGTTCTCAATTCACATTCAGTTCTTCTCATTTATAAATTTTTGTGTTTCTGTTTTCAGACATTATTGAAGTGTTGATAAGCAGTCTTTACAAAGCTGCTGAGCTGCAGAGAGAGAAAGTTTAACACTAAATAACTACATAACTGCTGCAGCTGCAGTTAAAAACATGATTTATTCCTTACTGTGTCGACTATATAAAAAAGTATTCTCGACACAGTAAGGATTGTTTCTAAAAGTAAAAATTTAATGGTTAGCGATAATCTGTCAAATGTATTTTAGCCTCTAAGACAAAATACAACAGTAAATGTTGTAAAGGTGGTAGCTGAAGAACAGAAGCTCCTCTTCTCAAACACTAAAACCAGATCTTGCTTTTATTGTGAAGCACTATGAGGCTTTTGTTTTGAAATAAAAATGAATCTGACCTACTAACATTTGGTGACGAGATCAGCAGTGATGTCGTTGATAAAAACCTTTCAGAATGAAGCTGAAAACTAGAGGGAATTTCATCCCCAGTCTCAGTGTTGACTTGCATATTTTCCATCATTTAGTCTGATCCAGTGTCTGGACTCACTCAGTGTTTCATCAGTGAGCTGACTGACTGTTCCAATATTCAGTGTTAGTCTTTCTGCAAACACTATTTACAACTTCTGGAACGTGCAGCTAAGAAAATACGAGTTTAAGCTCACAAATCCAGGTGAATCACTCCTACTTTATTCAGCCATTACATCACACCTTCTCAGCACGGACACACAAATGGGCCTGAACACAAGTGCAGACAAATTAGCTTAAATATGAAGTGTGGTAAAGGGAAAGAGCCGTGATACTCGACTTAATTAGTACCTGAAATCTCCCAGGTTTTGAGCCTAAATTCTGGTCCTCAGTAAGGAAAACACTGAAAGGTCGGAGAGCAGCTATTGCACAGATGAATAAGAGCAGTGTAGCTATGGCATGGAGTTCAAACATGGCCCCAGAGTCGGCTGCAGGGTGGCCGGGCTGCTTGGCATGACCAGCGATGACGTGACATGTCAAATAAATGTCCGCACACAAACTGGGTCCAGACATGAAAAATGTACTCCACTTTGGCTTAAACGAGTTGACTCTTTGGCATTTCAGAGTGAAGAAGTGTCAGAGGCTGTAGCTGTCCGAGCGCCGGCTTCTCTGCAGCCAGAGGGTGGTGAAATCAATATAATCCTGAGGAAAGACTGACTTCAAACAGTCTGTAACCCCAAGCCAATTGGGTTTGAATGCAGGGAAAATATCTACACTTCCACATTCAGTGTCCACAGCTTGGGAATAGAAGTAGTCAGTTTGTGGCACCGACTACAGAAGGACTTAACTGATTTATTCACCAAAGTCTATTTACTACTCTCTGGCTCAGCTGTAAAACCTTTTTAATGCACTTTGTGTCAACTTGTAAATACACATTAAAACATAACACATGGAGGTCCCCAAGGCTCTATTCTCGGTCCTCTTAAGGTTGATGTGCATATGCTGCATGCTACTCTTCGCTCAGAATGGATAAGAACAGCAAAGTCTTTGACATAATTAACTCAATTAACACAATCTTTAAGTTCTTTGATTAAAAGTTGATCAGAGATAAAACTATAAATCACGTCATCACACAACTTAAAGTCCTACAGACATTATTCTTACACATAGGGGCAGCTGCAGATGGTCATTGTTGACAAATTACAAATTGAACTGCATCACTGAGGCTCCTGCATGCTCATGCACATTTTTTAGTTCTGATCAGTGAGAAGAAAAGGACCCCATAGAACAAAGTGCAACCTTCATTCTTCAAATTTTCCCAAATTAACTTTGGAAAGTCATCCTTTTGATGATTTTGATGTTACCATTGAGCTTTCCTCTATTACTGCCATAAGACAACATTTCCACTTGGACGCCACAGTGTTAGGGACAAATTGTCATGATAGTTACTGAGCACATTTTGTCCTGTAGGCGCTGCTGTCAGAGCTTTAGAACTATCCAAAAACATCCAGTTCAATAATACTTACCAAACATAACAAATGACTTATTTGCTCAGAGGTCATTAAATGACTCTAAACAATGACTGACTGTATAATTCACTCCTTGTTCTGACTGAATTAAGAGCTCAGAGTAAGCTGCTGCTGACAGCTGCGGTCAGCTTGTCTGCTGGCCCTCGCCTCAGCTTGTCGAGCCTCCGACCTCACGCCCCAGCTGATCAGCAATGTCATTAAAACATCCCCACAGGCCACCCACACACTGCAGTCACTTGTTACCCCACTAATTGTATAAAAATTCAGTTAATCAGCGGGCGAGCAGAGGCCAGAGCTGAATCATCTCATCTGGGCAGCCAGGAGCCAACGGTGGACGAAAGCTTCAGTGGGGTCCACCCTTCAGGGACACGTTTCGCTCCACATCCAGGAACAACTGGTCACTTTTTCCCCCCAAACTTAAAGCTAACATAATTATTGAAAGGTTGAGAGGCCGACACAGGCCAGGCTCTACCTACTTACCAGGTCAGTGACTGGCTGTACAGTGGAAAAACTGCACTGAAAATCAACACACTTAATGACACCTTGGTTCAGGGTCGGACACCGCCTGCCCTCCTGAAGAGTCGAGGATGTGACCCCCTCCCCTTAGGACCCAGACTATAAACAAGAACCTGCCAAGGCCTACCTGGGCCAGAGTAGCTGCTGCCTGTGAAAATCAACAGGCTTAATGACACCTTTATTAGTCATCTGCTCAGACGCCCCTGGTGGCGAGGCTCTCCCCAGTGAGCTCTGGAAACTCTGGGTCACTGTGGCCGCTGACTAGCGCACTGTTTACATACCAGAGGGCCAGCGCTCGGGGTGAGGGCTGCCGAGGCCTGAAACTGCAGCTCCTTACACCAAAGGGGACAAGAGGTTTTGGGGTTATTTCTTTTATATACATACATATATATATGTATATATATTTGCACTAGTATATGTATGTTTAAGTATGGATAAATTACAGAAGAGGCTGACCAGACACTGGACCAGGGGCCAGAGAGTCCAGGGGGACAAGAGCCTGTGACTGTTGGTATTTCTTGTATTTCTTGTTTGAAAGTCATAGAGCTCAGTTAATAGACACACAGTGAAACACAAAAAGAGACTGACACAACAGTCACAAGGAGACGCATACCTGCTGCAAAGACACGGGTTGACTACACAGAGATAGGAAGTACCAGACACACTAAAAGTGACTACAACGTGGTGAACAACTGTAAAGTGACACAGACACAAAAAATTACCATAAAGATACAAAACTATCAAAACATCACTAAAAAAAGAGACAAAGTGACAACAAAGAGACAGAAAATGACAATACAGGCTACAAAGAGGAGAAAAAGAGACACAAACAACTATAAAGAGCCACACAGTGACTACAGAAAGACAAAATGATCATGCAGTTTTGCAGTATGTGTTTTGTATAGTGTGAGTTGTATGACCATGTACACACTGGTTCTGTATGCAGGATCTCACAGAACCTGGATCCTGAACCATGGTAAATGTGGAAGTCTGGAGGGAATCAATCACATGCTGCTTCCTTGTTTTGCTGAGGTGAACAAAGGTCCAGCTCTGCTTTACCAGGTTTGACATTATTGCTTTTGACATGTTTGGGGACATTTCTGTGTTTCGGGTGGAGTTTATGTTTCAGAGAACATGATTTTCATGTGCAGTCATGTCATGTTCTAAAATAATGTAAAATGCCTGGCAGAGAATAACATCTCGTTATGAGCAGTTGTGGAAATGCAGCAGTTAAGTTTCCATAATAGCAGGACAAACAGAGCAGTGCAGTATCCATGCAGGCCTTGCCTCCATCAAACCCTATGCAGGACCTGATGTGCAGCGTCCGTGCTGAGCTCTGCAGAGCAATCAGCAGCGAGGGCCGCCGGCCAAGCCCCGTTACACGTTTATAAGCAATTAAAAAGCGATTTATCATCCTCTTCTTAAAGGTGCCTAACCACAGTCACACAGTCGCCTGGTCTGCGGTGGACCTTCTAAATGTGCTCTGCAGAGTGGCCCAGTTTTTAATGAAGTCAGCAGAGCTCTGGTTTACAGAGACCTGCAGCTCAAACTGTGACCCGACAGACAGCAACACCACCACAAAACTCTCATTCTGGTTTTACAGAAACACAGCAGAGACGTGTACATGAATGTTAGAATGGAATTACAACATTTCTACATTACTACATGAAAACTCCAGTTTCCAGAGTCGGGACTAGGGCTGAAGATGTTATTAATGTTCACTGTTAAAATGTCATATTTTACTGCAGCACTCAACATCAACCCCAGACCCTGATTAACCCTTTAAGGTCCCCAATTGAACCCTGTTCCACACTACTTGATACAAGACTATATGAAGTTTAAAAAGTGCACATCCATGTTATAAAGCCTCTTTATGCTCCTCTGGCCTTGCATCGACCTCTGCATGAACACTCGAACTAGCACTGGCCATGAGCAGAGCAGTGGCAGCTAAACTGAGAGGGAGGGTGGACAGTGTACTCAAAGGGTGTAGGAGCTCAGAACAGATGGACACTTACAAATGTATTTCAAGAATGTTTGATATTAATCGATTAATCAGAATTTTAAAAAAAAATGTTGAACAAAGCTAATAAGCTCTGGGCTTCTGTGTGTGTAACATGGACACACAACTCCACAAGAACGTGAAAAGCATAATATGACCACTTTAAAACGATATTTCAATTATGGTAACTATGGTCCTGAGACCAAATAAATCTGGAGCCTTTGGACTCCTCACAGGCCCTCGGTCACTTGATGACTTTGCCTGGGTCAGTCTTCCCCAAAGGTTTTGGTCCACTGTGAAATATCTTAACTCTCAGCCTTTCATTCATTAGAGACAATCGCTCCTAAAACTCTGAATTCCTGACAGCTTGAGCACTGACGTGTTGTTAAAACTGCTGTTCAATATTAGTTTGGAGCTGTTTGCTATGAAAGCATCAGCATCAGTAGTTTTATGATCCACAAAGCAACAGTACAACACACAGTAACGTTTCTTTTTTGTCTCTTGAAGTTGGTTGTTCAGAGTTGGATAAATCAGCAAATCTGTCGACGTCTGCAGCCTCAGATCCTGAGGAATGGTGTAGTTCTGCAAGTTTTATTCATGTTTGAAGACGACAGAATCACCAAAGACAGAGCAGTGGTTGATTTGATCATCTCTCTCACTAGTTCACTATTCTCACAGATTTTAGTAGATTTGTAAATGTATTTTTTCCTTTGTGAGAACATGTGGTGGGCTGTGAGGAGTCAACCTGTCAGGTGAATTTAAGTGTGCTGATGTACTTTTCTTCATTTAGGTCTGTCAGACATGAAGAGGTGAGAGGGCTGTCTCCCCCACTTCCTCTCTTCTCTTCCTCCCAGTAGCCATCAGCAGGCTGCAGCGGTTTGTTGAACCAGAGCTCATTTAGTGTTTTACACACTTCTTTAAATGACTGTGAGCCTGGTCGGTTTTCTGAGGGCGACCAAACACGCCCATGGAGGCGACAGCTTTGCCCTGCGCCTGTAACCACAACACCACAACAGCAACATGACTCACACTCAGCCTGCTAATGTGGATTCCTCTGTGTGTGGGAGGCCATAATTGGGATTAAAAACAACACTTGACATGGTGTATTTTGTGATTATGGTGCAGACAGGATCTGAAACTACAAGTAAAATTTGTCTTTGGGCAGAAATCTTCACATATTCAGAGGAAAACAAGTGGCTGTGTTTATACTGTACATATGATCCTCAATTCAACACAATCATATAAAAAAAACAAGAAATATGATGTGATGTAATATGTATTTACATATTAGGCCTTATTCAGTCAGATGTTACTGTTGTCTTATGTGTTTTGACAGTATTTTTTTAATGCCGGACTTTTACTTGTACATTTTTTATATGAAAAAGATTGGAGTACCTGAGCCCCAGCTGCCTGTTGGCTGCTGCTGTGTGTTTTCTTGGTTAGTGTGTGAGGTCTGATGCCCCGACTTGTTTATCCATAACTGCTGCAGACAGAGATGGTTGTGTGTCCCTCTTCTCACAGCGGCCTGAATGGCCTCACTCAGCTGCCTCTGCTCTCATCTCAGGCCTGTCATGATGACTGATGGTCACTTTACAAACGGGGCATTTCCCCCACAGGGCCCCACTGAAACAAACAATTCAGTGCGGGGCCTTACCCACCCGTTGCACCTGCACTGAAATCATAACGTCCGCACTGTACACAAGTCCTTATGCACAGTGTGAATTTGGGTTTCGGGAAACCCAAATCAAAACAACCACAAATGTCAAAAAGTCACATATGGTTTTGTTGCCTGTGGATTTTAGTGAAGTGATTCAATTATTTATAAAGCTGTTCCACATGGATCAGTATTAGGGCCACTGCAGTTTAAATGATTCAGTTTCAAATATTTATATGATATGAATGACAGATGAACTGGCAGAATGTAACTCTGACCCTGACATGCTGAGATCTTCTACAGTAAAGATTTATCACTCTTTTCTTACTGAAGACAAACAGTCAGAATTTAGTGAATCACTGCATTTTACCAAATTTGGGTATTTTAGTGTCTGAACTCTCTAATGTTCTCTGTCCTCTCTGTAGAGCCCAGCTGTGAAGCTATGACACCAGCAGGGTGTGTACACAATACTGCATGTAGAGGTATCAGTACAGTTATTGTATTGCAGTTCATCCTGAGAGGAACATGAATGTCTGAATTTCATTACAATCCATCCGTTAGGTTTTGAGATACTTTACTAAAAAACACAAACATCCACCTGATGGTGGCTCTGAAGTCAGTAGGATTCATCCTCTGGGGATAATAATTGTCTGTACTAAATTTTATCAAACAAAAAGATTATTGAGTCTGAACCAAAGTGATGGACCCATAGGCACGGTCATCCGTAGAGCTGTGCTGCTACAAATCATGTGATACACACCAGATTCCACAGAACATTTGCATAAGCATTTCAAAAAACTCACAGTACCTCACAGCTGGACCACCTTGTGGCTATGCTGGAGTAACCGTGCTGAGAGCAGAGAAATCAAACACACGTCTCTAATAAGCAGACAAACAAGCAGCAGAGAGTTTGCAGTACACTCATGTAGAGATGTAGCTGTGGTGTTGTGGTGTGTTCCCTCATTATGACTCTGGACTCTTCAGTGAGCCTCCTCTCCCCGTCATTAACATGTCAGCTCTGATGACTGTGTGCGGACTGAGAGCACCTTCAGAGCTCCCGTCCTGCCAGAGGCCACAGAGCAAACTGATGGTGGTCCGAGCTATGAGACCCCAAACCACAGCGGCTTTCACCCCCCTACAGACTCAGCCACCAGCTCCACCTCCTCCTCCTCTGACGGGAATCCACAGCACCTGCCTGTGCTATATGCACAAATAAATACACACAGGCACACAGGTAAACAGCCTGCAGTCAACAAATACACACAGGTACACAGGAAAAGTACTCACATCTTTAAGTTAAAGTACCACTACCACCATTTCAGAATACTTAGTACAGCAAAATGTACTTAAAGTATCAAAGTAAAAGTACTTGTTCTAATAATAAATGATTATGTATAAGATTGTTAATACTGACGAAACAACGTTAAAGCTTTTTCCTGTTCAACATGAAGCTGCTTTTTATGCGTGTTATTTATAGTGGGGTCGACTTCCCGCTTCATGCTGAGGACCTGGGTTTCAGGTCGATTCAGGTCCAGGATCGCCGTGTGGGTCTGTTCCGAGTGTGCCTGATAAATATCCATCCACATGTGACATCTAGCAGCTGTACTAATTATGAAAACCACGATGTTTCCCCAAACATAAGCACAATTTTTTAGTGACTAAACATTGTACACTCTGCATTTTTAACTGGAACCATGACGACAAACACTCATTGTCCATTTACTGTAAGAGCCTGAAAACAGTCAAAGCAAGTGAATCACAGCTAATCCAGCTTCATGAGCAGGAGAAAAAAGTGCATTTGGTAGTGCACACAAGGATAAAAATGACAAGCTGCAAACATGTGGCTGCAAAATCAACTTCATAGAACATTTGAGGCTTCATAAAGAGACACCTCTCTGAGCATCTGTAACTGTATTTAAAGCCACCTTATGCAACTTTCTTCAAAAAACATTTTTAGTAGAAATATGCCCCAAAACTTATGTTAATGTGAAGAGTTGAACTCAACACCTTCTGTGAAGTCAGACTCTGAGAACAGCAGCTGTTTTCAAATGTGTTTCTGCTCCATTATGTTTTAAAGCTTATTATTTATTGTAATCTAATAGTGACTCATACCCAAAGGCCTGGGCAGAGTGCTGCAGAGCGTAGCAGACTTTGGAAGAGCAGAGCAGGGCTAGCTTAATTTGCATACTGTAGATTTAAATTAAAGGTGGTGTTAGGAAGAAAACACGCAAACATGAGTTCTCCACACAGTCAGGCTGGTAAAAAACCTCAATGTAATTTAAGAGCCACTGGTGTGAAGCTAATGTTACATGATGACCTTTTTGAAATACAAAATAAAGGACTCGACTCAGGACAGTGATGATGACAGTGTTGTCCTGGGTGGAGACACAGTCGGGGGTGAACAGGGTGAAGAGTTTCAGGCTGAGACAGCAGCCCTGTGGTGTTCCTGTGCTTGTTGTGTGTTCAGAGGAGACCCTGATTCCCATCCTCAAAACCTGTGGTCTGTCTGTGAGGAAGTCCAAAATCCTCAGCTTCTCAGTCAACTTTGCTGGTCTGGTCAGAGTATTAAAGGCACTATAATCCAGGAAAAGCAGCCTGGTGTAAGTTCTGCTGCTGTCCAGTATGATGGAAGCCCATACCCACTGCGTCATCCATGGATCTGTTGGAGCAAACTACACAAACTATAGAGGGTCAACGGTGTCTGGGACCACAGAGTTGTGTGTCAGTACAAGCTTTTCAAAGCACTTCATGGCCACTGGTCTGGTCTGTTTTTTGGGAACCAGAATGATGATGGATGCTTTGAATGTGTGTGGGACTTCTGCATTTCTTAGAGACTGATTGAAGGTGTCTGTGTCCCAGCTGTATGAGAGTCGCCCAATCATAACAGATGTTGCACTGACAAGGACACTAGAAAACAATAAGTACAAAATACAGTATGTCTGACTCTAAGCGATGTCGCACTGCACGGAGCGACATCTTGAGGAGAACCTCCTCCACTGCTGTACAGCAATAAATTAGAGAAAGTCACGTTATTTCGTTCATTTTATTTTACTCTGGGACTGTGTTCACCAAGTGAACTGAGCTCTGAAGAGCTGATCTCAGAGTTTGTTTGGAGAACTGAGGCTTATCCTGACCCACAATCCTCTGTGTGGCTGACGCTGTGGACTTACAGCCTTGAAGCCCAGTCTGAAGGTGGAGCTTGCTGCCTGCTGCCTGCTGCCTGCTGCGAGCAGAGGAAATAAGTTAACAGGATTCAATCACTCACTGCAGCCAATCCAATTATGTAGTTAGCTGCAGCTCAGGTGCACCTGGCAGCGCAGGGTCAGAACGGAGAACCTCGCCTGTATTTAGTGGAAAAAAAGACATGTAATGGAGCAAAAGTCTAGTGGTTTTTACATGTGTGTGAACCACAGCGACTCTGACTGACTCCATAAACAGCAGACTTTCAGGAACAGTCACAGTCAATAAAACAAACATTGGATCTAACCTGAGGTCTGCACAGGTCAAGGTTTCTCTCAGGGAAAAGTTCAGTTTTAATATGATGCTTTTATTTATGAGACAAGCTGCAGCACCAACACTTCTTTTATTTCACTGCTGTGCTGCCGTATCAGACAGGACTCCCTGTTCTGAACACACCACAAGTAACTCAGGCATCAGCGTCTTTTCCCAAGGACACTGTGACACGTCACTGCGTTTTATACCATCCAGCCATGTTCACGCACTGAAAAACCTTTAATCTTTCATGTAAACAGAAATCTTACTGGCTGCATCTTAGACTTCCTGACTGACAGCACACGGTGTGTTGGAGTCAGTTGTATGATTTGTGTTTTTTCTGTCTGTTTAATCTGAACACAGACGACTGCACGAGTCCTTCTGACGGCAGGAACGTTGTGAAATGTGCTCATGATTCTGTCATTGTTAGTCTGGTAAAGGTTAATGAGTCTGAACATGAATAAAACCAACGTAATCAAAACTAAAGACACGTTGGTTGATTTTAAAACAATACATCCCAGAAAGACTCCCACAAATATCCGTGACACAGATATTGATGTTGTAACTGAGTAAAAATATTTGAGGGTAGTTTTCAGTCTAACACAGACATGATCAGCAATGTTTGTTTGTTCTTTCAGAGACTCCCTGAATGTTCAGACACGACTGTGTTAGATAACAGTGATGTTACTTCACCTGCAGTCTGAGCTGCTAAACCAGAAGATTCTCATGTGAACACGTGTGAGCAGCTGCCAGTTATTCACGTTTCTGCTACTTCTCACTTAACATCACAGCTGCTAAACACAGGATGTCATCTCTGTGAGTAAGATGCTGATGTTGGCATGTAGCTCGAAGCCTGTAGATCTTTACAGTGCGACACCGAGAAAGTTCATTAGTTCTGCAGGTATGGGGTCACAATAAATAAAATGTCATGGATTCACTCCATGGGAAGAAATCTCTGCAACCCTCCTTCCAGCAGCTCCTCCTTGTGATTCAGACTGATACTGTAAGAAGATCATTAGATGAAAGCTCTACTTTCATCAGGACAGGAGCTGCTGTGCTGCTGAGGTCCGGATGTTCCAGTAGATGAACAGATAGGAGACACATGACACTCCCAACGACCGCAGACAAAGACAGGGAGGAAATATGGAGGCTTCCTGACGGTGCTGGGAACAGACAGGTTTCCCTTTTTACAGACACTAGGGGCTGAGTGGGCAGCCAGGCGGCAGAAAAGTCCTCAGCAGCTAAAATTAAACACAACCTCTTACTCCAACAACTACTACTAATAATAAAACTATTGAGCCAACTGTCTGAGCTCGTCCTCTGATAAACAAGCCTGTGTTGTTCATGTGTCTGAACCACATGTACGAATGTGGAGCAGCAGATAAGACGGAGGTGTTTTTGTTCCGTGGTGTGACTCCTGACACAATCTGCTCTTACCACTGGAATGATCTGGTAAATCTTTATCTACCAGTCACAAAGGAGCAGACGCACAGTTTCACCATCCTGAGTGAAAAGCTGCAGGTTGATCTCAGGGCAAAATGTTTCACAATCCATCACAATGTGAGGAATTGAACCTGTGTCGGACTGTAAACACCATCAGTGAGTAGCTGAGCAGCTTCTCTCAGGTGCATCACCTCAAAAATGACTGAAGAGTCATCTCCAGTATTTTTACACTGGACATACAGAAAAACAAACATGACTCATTTCAAGCCAGTAATGTTTTTAATATTAATAATTTCAAATAATATGAATATAACAAAAAATATGTGTGAACACAGAACAATTTGACAACAAATTTAACAATTAACAATTCCAACAATTAATGGAAACAATTTAAAATTAAAATAAATTTCTATTATTGATTTATGTTTTAAAATGCAATTATTATTCTCTTTTATTTTTTATTTACTATTTATTAATTTAATTTCAGTTATCAAAATGTGTGCATTCGTATTCACACATACAGTAAATACTATCAGTATTAATTATCATAATTGTACTTATTTATTTTTGGTTTATGTTTGGTGTTACTTTTATCATGATTTCAGCATTTTGTGTATTATTTTGTTATTTATTTTTAGTCTAAATGTATTTATTATCTCATCTTTATATTTGTTTATTTTTTATTATTATTATTATTATTTCATAATAATGTGTTATTATGACTGGTTTAATGTGTAAGTAGCATTCAGGGGTTTTGTCATGTTGCTCCTCTGTCTTTTTCTATTTCGTTGACTTTGAGTATTGATGAAGACTACTGAGACATTTTTAGGCCCTTTGAGATGTTTTTCTGGTTTTTATGGTTTTTGTTTCTGAAGCTGAGAAATAGTGAAACACAATAACTTACAACATTATAAATAATGATTACAATAATCAAAGAATGTATTGCAGTGTGTGCAGCGGTGGACTGTGTGTGTGTGTGTGTGAGCAGCTGGCTGCAGATCAATAGTAACATCATTCACTGACGACGTGAAGTGTTGAAAGCGGGAAAACGTGCGGTCTGTGGTTCTCCTTTAAAGATAAGCTATTTCACCATTAGACAGAGTGGCTGCAGTGTGTGTTAGCCTCATCATCAGGAATGTGTGTGTGTGTGCAGCCTTGAGATGTTTCCAGAACTCTGGAATGCATTATTGTAGAGGACCAGATCAAGGAGCTTTTAATCCAATGTGACGCTTAACCAAGCAGTTAGGTAAGAAAAGAGCAGCAGCTAGTTACCACCCTGAAGAAATATTTCTTTTCTCCATTCAGAAGAATCAGGTCACAGCAGCAGCAGAACAAAACATTTTTAACCCCTCACGTCCTTTTTTTTCCTTTATGAAAAGATTTCTGCTGATTGTCTCTGTTTTTAACATAACTGTGACATTTTAATCACAGAAAGTCCAGATTCTCCTCTGTCCTCCAGCAGCTGTTTCTGAAGATACACTGCTCCCTCACAAGGCAACAATTTTAAAATGTGTAGTTTAGTAGTTTGTTACAGCCTCACAGTTGTACGGTTGTACAGGTTGTACAGTTGTCAGACAATGTGAAAACATTTTCGGATGTGATGAATCTTTCTGCAGCTTTCCTGCTTCACTTTAGTATACTAGTCGATGTGCTTTTGGCTGTGCACAGGTTTATCAGCTGTTGAAAACATCTAAAAAAATCACCAAACAAAACAGAATGTGAAAAAATTACAATCAAATATAATCAAATGTGTGAAATGTATCAGAAGTTGGTAGTTAGCTTTTACCATGACTGAGTAGAACTGGTAGAGACTGAAAAATGACCCAGACTGTTTGGAGGAGTGAACTGACATTATTCTGCTGAGTCAGAACCACCGGACTGTATGTAAAATAGTTCAAATGCAGGATTTTTACATGTGATACTGGTACTTAAGTAAATGGTCTGAAAACTTCTTCCACCACTGGATCCTGCTCAGACACTTTTGGCCTCCCTGTAGACTCCCTGTAGTAGAACTACAACCTGCAAACAATCTTTTTACATGTCAGTGTTCCCCTCACTGTGTCAGAACTTTTAGCTCTGGACTCACACCCAACCGAGCTTTGCCAGAGCCAATCCCAACATGCCCAGCAGCACCCAGCAGACTGAGAGTTCAGACCAAAACAAAGCAACACAAAGGAACCTCTGCACAGAAACAAGGTGACAAGTTGCCATAGAGCCTCGACTTGACTCAGGCAGCCGGTCGCCTGATGGCTTCTCTGTTGAGGCCCTGTGTGCACAGTCCTGCACAGTCAGGAAGCTGGGAAGTTGCAGAGTGAACTTTTGCTGCCATTAGTCTGGACACTACACAACAGCTACTGCAACTATCTCAAGTCTTATTTTCCCCAGTACACAGAGTCCAGGCCTCTAAATGTATCAGGGATTTATCAGACAGCAGGACAGCCTTACATGAAATGTTGGTGATGGAAATTAAGATTATCCTCCCAGAACATGCAGCCATAAAGCTGTAGCCTTGTTCTGCATGTTGTTCATTTACTGTGTGGTTTATACAATATGATACGATACGTTTAATCTCCTCCTGACAGACTCCAGAGGAAACGAGTTCATATCAGCAGCGTCAGGCAGCAGAGCTTTTTGATTGGACGTTAAACGAATTCAACGCCATAAAAGAAAATATGACTTCTAGTGAAAATAGATTTTAGAAAACAACAAAACACGACAGTAAAGTTGAGATAGAAAGATGTGAAGAACCTCCAGCAGATGTGATGTTGGTGTGAATGATGTGACGCCCTGACGCTGTAAAAACTCATTCAGCTATTTAATTTAACAGCATAGGACGTCTGCTGTTTTTCGCCATCACATCTGACTGCACGCTGGTTTGCAGAGACCATGTATCTCTGTGACGGTACAAAGACTAATGTGGAATATTATGAAAAACCTGACTCCTCTTTGCACACATCTACGAGCCTTTTATAGGCTTATAGTGAACGATTAACAGCAGCATAGCTTCCAAAGAACATTTCCATGTGTTCATAGCAGTGGAATTATTGTGCACAGGTAAATGCACTGTGATATGACCAACAAATGCAACCTAAAATAACTTTGTGCACATCATGTAAATAGATAGTTTTTTGAATCTTGAATCTATTTACATGATGTGCACGAAGCTATTTTAGAAACAGTGACAGGAGCTTGAGTCTCTCCTGAGGTTACATCAGTGAGTGAGCTGCCCCAGACGTACAAGTCAGCACAGTCACACATCCAGGTGTGTTTGAAATGTGTAGAAGTCATTTATTAATTGTTTATTTGGAAAACTCCAGTATAAGATTTGAACACGTCCCTGTTTCCCCAAATCTCTGTGGTGCAGATGTTAGTGCAAAGTTAGTGTGAACCACAGAGTCACAATCATCACAGCAGGTTAAAATAACCCAAATGATCTGAAATGAATTACAGCAGTAAAGAAACAAGCTGCATCATGGAACCAACATGTCAAACATGACGTCACCTCACTGAGGCGTCTCCAGGCGGGTGGAGACGCTCTGCTGTCTCTTCATTCTGCCCCCCCATCAGTTACCATGTCTGAAACCCCCCCCGACCAGATCAAGTCAGATGTAAGGAGTCTAAACACAAGCGCGACATCAAGACAGAGTGAAGTCACTACAGATACTGATCACACACTCCTCCCTGTGTTCAAAGCACACACACCCACAGACACACAGATTTGGGTGGAAACCCAGTTTGTACAAACTGGGTTTCCACCCAAATCTGTCGACCACATTTTATGTCAAGTTTGGATGTCACACAAATACATCAAGGGTGGATCACACAATAAAAACTAGCCATTTGTGGGTCATAGAACGACTACACATTCAGTTACGTATGGACACGTTTGCATATAGGCTGTTGTTATACTTGAACAATAGATATATGTGTCCTCTAGGGGCAGTGTCACATTTCTTCTTCTTTGTAATTTCCTTTCTGTTTCCATCCCACCTCTTGCTTTTATGACGTTACTTACTGCTCATCCATTTTTGTGGATGTGTTTCCCTTATTTTGAAAATGTGGCTCTATTCTCATCCTGTTTCTGGATTTACATGTTTCCACTGGTTGCCGCAGATTTTATATTGTTCATTTGTGTGCAGATGATGTGCAATTTTATCTGTCCACATATTTTAATTCTCCATTAGAGAATTCCAGAATAGTTTTATTGATTTGTCAATAATCTAGAAACATTTATATTTTAATCTACACAATAATTACATTTCAGTATACTGTAAAGGTTTCCCATTTACAAATATTTCTTGTGGCGTACCTCGTGGATCAGGTCTGGGTCATGTTCATTTCTCCATTTTCATGATTTCCATTTGGTCACATGACTGGAAGACATGTTTGTTGTGTATTTTTTTATAGTTATGCAAATTACAGTTGTTTCATTTGTTTTCAACATATTTTCAAGAATTTCTTGGACTCGACACCAGTTCTGTAGGAGACCACGTATGTCTTCAAAGCTAAAACTTCATTTTAGTTTTTAGTTTGTTTGACTTTTCCCATTGTGTTGTTGTCTGGTTATAGTTACAGACATAAGTCTATTGCTCCACTTCTGAAACCTTGCAGGACATAATCAGTGAAGCAGGTCCGGACTGTGTACTGGACAGTTGAGGGACAAGGTGTTTCCAGTCCGTCAGAACACTGGCTTCTGACACACTCTGCTGCTTTCTGCCTCCTCAGACTCCTGGCTGGGAGTTGTCATCTCTCAGACCTCCTGAGAAGCTGCTGTTGCCTCCAGCTGGCACATTTCCCAGCAGTCCCTCCTTCAGCTGATGTCTGGGGGGTCCAGATGCTGCTGAAACTCTCTCAGGCAGTTTGAAAAACTTATATGTGAGGAATTTAAACTGAAACTTCATGTTAAAGTCGCAGGATTAAAGTTGTAACTGCTGAATCATTAGGATAAACCTCGCAGTCAACTTTTAAAAGTGCATCAAGTACAGTTTGTCCTCTGCGACAAATTAACATCATATGTGGCTCTACTGCTTCAGGAGTTACAGTTTATGAGGTTCTGTTGGTGCCAACAATGTGGTACAGTATACAGTACACTGTTTTATCCCAGAATAGCCCAGATTACTCTTCTCTCTTTCTTTTTATTTTATTTTTTACTTTGTTTGGTCATAAAACCACCAACAAACAGAAACAACAGGTCACATTTAGCACATTACTGACGTGAAGAAAAAAAACAGCATTTAAACACTAACCTCATACATTTGGAGACAAAATAACTGACCGGCCGATTGCTCCCACATACTGTATGTCCTGTCTGATATGCCCTGATATGTCTTTTTATCCCATTCTTTCCAGAATCTGTTGCCCAAAGACTGGGTCCTGTTAGCTCTCACACAGAAATTTAAGGACGTTTAAGAAAGGGCTTTAGGCTAACCAAGACTTTCTTATGTAAAACTGAAGCATACAGTTTAAAATAAAACTGAACAATAAAGCATAAAGAGTAGTGAAGAACAGCTGGATGTAATGTTCTGTACATTAGTGCTAACTAGCAGCAGAACAATGGTGTTTATGTTATTCCCACGTCTTTAACATGGATCAGAAGCTGGGGAGTATTTTTGTTTTTTGTCTAGGACCTTGTCTGAGTGCTAATTTGAATTACACCATGTATGTGGCCATTAAATACACATTAAGAAGCTTGTGCAGGTTTCTATGGGTGAGACGGAAAGTTACAGCCCCCAAAGATGACACACATCTTATACTTTATAAGATGATATTCACTGGACTTTATTGATCCCCATGGATAAATTGTTGTTGGACAGCTGCACATAGATGCTGACGTGGTCTGTGTGAACCAGGAGTCGAACCACTGCCCCTGCAGCTAACAGCCAACTGAGCAGTGTGAACACGAGACAGCCTACAGTCAAAGAATCTTCTGATCCATAGACAGGTTTTCCTCTGTGCATATGCATACTGTCCTTGCTTGAGAGATACCAACAACCTGAGGCTAATTCCTGGTGTGCATTGACATACTTGGCTAATAAAGCAGATTTGGATTGTGACAGGCCTATTTGAAGGTGCCGACTCCAACCCAGCGCTACTGTACATGATGTGACACGCCGTCAGCCACAGAGCTGTGGTGCAGGTGATTTAAGTTGAGCACTGTAATGTTATGCTGCAGTACAAATAAAAGCAACTCATTATAATTTCAGGATGTGACACTTTGAATAACTACAACTGCAATTTCAAAACACAATCTCAGATCCCAACAGGAATCTGAGAGGCTGAGATGCTGCAGTCTCAAGAATTTCAATTCTTATTGATTTACCTCTGGTAAACCTGCAGGTACCCTGGGAGGATCATCTCAGGTGAAAGGTGCAGTGACTGGGGCATCCTGCCTGGTGTAAGGATTAGTGGGTACTGCACACTGACAGGTGAGATTTAAGATGCTTTATTGCCCTTGAGGGGAGTGAGGAGAAGCATGGAGTCAGGAGGAAAAGAGGGCCTTCAGTGCAGGAACAACTGGATCTCCTGATCAATAAGTGGTGCTTGAGCAGGATCTGGAGAGGACATACAGGTGAGTATGGCAAGGAGGTCGAAACCTGGCAGGGAAGTTGCAGCTTACTCTTCTCTGGAGGAAAATGGAGGCTAATATAACACTCCTCTTTGTAGATGGAAGAAGTGACTTGAGCAGGGTAGGTATCAGGGAAGTCAGGGGAGAGGTGAGCAGGTGAGCAGGTGAGCGGACGAGCCCAAGGTGGCAAAAAGGGCGGCCTTCAGGACTGGAGACCGCTGTATGGACACTGGAGTGAGCAGAGTGAGACAAAAAAACACAAAGCCAGGCACCAAAACTCCTCTTACTTCTCCTGCTAAGCACAGGCTCAATCTAAAATCTAGAAGTCAGGGTGAGCTATGTCCTTCCAAAATAAAAAGAGTCAGAGCAGAGGTGCAAACAACCCAAGTCCACTATCCAGAAAATCCTTCTTCCAGAAATATCCAAGTCCACAGCAGAAAGGAGGGGCTGCGTTTCAGGGGGAGGCACAGGTGAAAACAATCAAGCTGATTACTGTGTAAGGTGAGTGTGGATACAGGAAGGGCCAAACAGGAAGTAATGAAGAATTCAAAATCAGAATCAGCTTTATTCGCTAAGTATGCTAGCACTTACAAGGAATTTACTTCTGGTCCTTTGTGGCTCTTCTAGGACAGTACAGACATTGACAATAACAACAGAGAACAGGCTACAGACAACAGCTACGGAATAGGTTGTGCAAAACAATAAATTATAAACAAGAAGCAAAACAAGAAGTTCTGATGGTGACCATGACAGCCTGGCACAGAGCATCCCACCTGCACAAACAAAGCAGTCACAGTAAAATCAGCAGTAAACCAGCAGTAAACCAGCTGCACATAAGCAGTTCAGATTATAAATCAGTAAAACAAGCAGATATTTTCAGCACCAATGAGGCGTGAACATGGATAAAGATCCAGGTGTAACACTGTGTTCTCACAACAAGAACATTTAATGACAGACTAACACAGTTTTCACAGCAAACTGCTCTTCAGGGATAATAAAGATTTATTGTTCTGCAAAGGCGTGAAGGAGATTCTGGAAAACAGTCCATCAGTGAAGGTTCACAGAGTTATTCCAACGGGCTTTGCCGGTCATGTGGTCTTGGAGTTGCATATTACGGCCTCCCCTAGCTGGAAGTTACATTTCTAGCTCCAGCTTCAGACAGCACTGAAAAATGTTCACTCTGCTTATCCAAACTTCTTCAAACTCTCTGTCTGAGTTTGTTAATAAATCATGTTCCTCTCATAGTTCATCTCAGACAGTCTGACACAGACTGAGAGACAGATTTTATGCGCTGGTGCCACTATCAAATTAATTAACAAATCAAACTGATAATACAATTTAATAGGATGTAATTTTCACTTTGTTAAGCTGGACTTTCAGGAGGAGACCCTGCTTATGTATCTATGGGCATCAGGAGAAACCTTTTTGTTTCTATCACTACAACCTAACACGATATAAAAAGTCTCCAGGATATTACTTCACTATAGTATGAGCGATAAGCATTGAGTTTAGAGGGAAGACATGATGCTGGACTAAGGCCTCGAATGGAGACTGAACAAGTGTTATGTCCTCACACACATAATTCATCTAGACTCTAGTCCTAATACCATCCATTTTCTTAACCGCTTGTCCTCGTAAGGCTTGCGGGGGGTGCTGGAGCCTATCCCAGCTGTCATTGGGTGAGAGGCAGGGTACACCCTGGACAGGTCGCCAATCCATCGCAGGGCCGACACATAGAGACAAACAACAATGCACACTCACATCTACGGACAATCTTAGAGTCACCAATTAACCTAACATGCATGTCTTTGGATGGTGGAAGGAAGCCGGAGTACCTGGAGAGAACCCACGCAGACACGGGGAGAACATGCAAACTCCACACAGAAAGGTACCTGGCCGACCCGGGGATCGAACCTGGGTCCTTCTAGCTGTGGAAATATTACAGTTTGATTATATCCTTCAGCCTCAGTAAGAACGATCCTGGGTTTGAATCTGCTGATTTTTCCTGGACTTTGGAGGCTTCATTTGGCCTAATGATTAATAACTTTGGAAGAAGTGAACAGATAAGTTGGGAACAAATGTCAATGTCTTCTGCGTTTCTCTACAGTTCAATAGGACATATTTGGGATTTTTGAAAACTCTGGCAGCTCAGTTTGAACAAAGTTTGGACAAATAATGCGAGAGTCGGTGGAAACTGACCCACTGATGAATCTGTGTAGTTTCTCTGCTGATCTGGTCTGAATGTGTGCGGAATATAAACTGTGTTTCAGTGTCTGCTGGTCTGAGATGTGACTGGGAGTTTGCAGTGCGACCACAGAGCTGTGCTGGCAGATGCTCTGGCAGTGTTGGTAAGCCCCGGCTTACTCTGAGGCCTCTGACGTGAGCCAGAACTGTATTCCTTTCTACTTTGGTATCATAACAAGTGAAGCTCTCTGGGTTTACAGCGACACCACAGACATTATCCACAACACAACGCCCACTGCTGCTTTTAATAGCCCTCCTGTCACATGTGGATATTCACCCGTGAGAGCACCATGCTCTGTCATCGGCATTACAGTAAGCAGCATCAGGGACATTCAGGAGGACAGGCGAAGCTAATATGATCAAGACTGAGAGTAATTCCACTAAATGAGAAACACAGTGGAAGAAAAAATGTCCAAACGAGGCTGCAGAAGAAGAGGTGGAGGACTGTTATGTTGACCACATGCAAAGTTCCCATGCTGCCCCGGGCCTCGTCCCACAGTGATGACACAGTGGACTCCAGCCTCCCCACGCCGTCAGCAGCCTATCAGACCGTCCGAGCCCACAGAAGGCTCACGCTGACATCACGCTGCCTCAAAAACAGAAAATGCAGATTTATTTAGCGGCGTGTGGAATCCCGCCTTCGTCAAACAGCCACCACCCCCGCCGGTGTTACAGCCGAGTGGTGTTTACAGCGAGCAGGGGCCAAACACGGAGTCAGACTCACAGTTCTCTGCTCTGTGTTTGTTGGCAGCCGCCGCAGCCATTTGTGGCCGTGCCTGAGGTTTAGGGAGCAGTGGGGGCTGCTGGGAGCTGAAACAGAGAGTCTGGCCTGTGTGGGCCTCCAGCTGGAGCGAACAGGAGAGCCTCAATTAGCCCGGAGGCCCCCCGGGGCCGAACACCAGCTACCGTGAGGGGGGTCGACGGTGAGGACAGAGGTGTGCTCAGCCATGTGACCACAGGTGGACCTGGACCAAGACTGTCACACAGAACAACCCAGAAAAACACACACGCTGGGGGAGGGTACTATTTGTACTTGAGTATTTCCATTTTCTGTAGTTTTAGACAAAGTCTACTTTTTTTTACTCTGTACTGGTGACAACCAGAGTCATCGTGTTTTCTGGTTGTTGGTTCACTTGGATGTAGTGATGAACTGATTTGATTATTGTGGCCAAAGGTCAAAGGTCAAAGGTCAAGGTCACTTTGACCTCATGTATGTCCTATTTTCATCACTACTATAACTCAGAAACACCTGGAGGGAACTTCATTACATCTGGCACAAACTAATTAGAACCTGGACAGACATGGATGTAAACTTCCCCGTTTGGCCAACACCTACAACCACAACGTGATGATTCTATGACTGATCCTCTTAGTGCGGGCTGTAGCTAACTGTTGGTGTTACTGTTGATTTGTTGTATATTCTTCTGTTGTGCAACATGGATTTTATGAGGTGTCATCTTACTCTAATTTTAGACTGACTTGTGTCTGACCACAGGAACTCTGGCTCATTTATTCTGTTGATCACTCAGTATCTTCTCTGTCAAACTAATAAATTCATAGAACAAAAATAAACTGTTGGCTCTTTTTTTCTCGTGCGTCATTTTTTATTCGTATTTTTTCAAATATTTGCTCTGTTGTTCTCAGTTCCACCAATGAGACGATTCCCCTCTAAACTTTTCACATGGTTTAATTTAACTGTTCTCAGTCTGATAATGTCGTTAATCATTAGACAGAACTGGAGGGGTCCAACAACTAGGTTGGGAACAACTGGACTAAACTAGTTATGTATAGTATATATATAAAGCAGTTATTACAAATCCTTTCCCTCTGGCACGTGAGAACAGGAGGGACATGAAGAACAGCACAGGTGTGTAGGGCCCCAGCTTATCATGTATTATATACCCTCACCGACCACTTTGTTAGGTACCCCTGTGCAGTGTACAGCTGCTCTGCCTTCAAAGTTATACTCTTTCTCAGTTTTTAGGTTGTACCATCCATCCACTACCTGTACTGATCAGGTGGGACCAGCAGCTCCAGCTGATTTAGGACCTGTTCTCCAACCTCGTAGGACATTTGGACAAACACTTGCAGACTGTGTATTTCACTTTTACACTTTACACACCGAACTTCAATATTCATTCACCCGTCATAATGTTCAAACCCACATGCACAAGACTCGTAAGCTTGTGACTCTGTAACAGACTAAGTTATAGACCCAAGCAGCTGTAAGCTCCTTCTTGGAGCATTTAAGATACTGAACTTCAAACATCCCATAAAAATTGAACCCAGAACCTGCTCCCTACTTACAAAAGTGGTTTCATTAGAGAAATAGAAAAGGTAGATGTGACATAGCTCATTAAAGCGAACGGTTCTGGTTCAAATATTTTATTATGAAACAAATCAATTTCCTCACTTCGACAGACTTTTTGAATTTCTCCGCCTTAACATTGGGACCTGCTACTGACCCAATATCAGCTGTCACTGATACGTTTCCAGACGATTGATATTTCCTACATGAGTCCGCACAACTCTGCATCACTGTTGTTCTTCGTGTTTTAGTGGATTTAGCTTTTTTTATATTTTTTTATTTTTAATATCATTACTTACAGTGGAAAAAGTTCAGGACTTAATGATCATAATGTTCTTTACATTTTTGTCCTCAGTCAGATTGTTGCTCAGACATGAAGAACATGTATTTCTCTCTCTGTGACATGTTTACTGTCCTGTTTTACAGTCCACATGCCGTCACGCCAAACAGGCCAGAGGGAGTCAGGCAGATTTATGCTCATTACCCGTCGCCCAGAAAAGTTCTTTTTTAATGTTTTCAATTATTTCTGCATTTAAAAAACTGAACCTGGCTCAAACTGGCTCCCAAACGATGGGATAATAAAACCCGCACAGGTCAATAAATACTAAACGCCTCTCTGCTGACAGTAAAATGATCATGAGAGTGGTTCGTTTCTCACTAATCGGAGAGTCCACAGTGCCGCCCCCGTGTGAAAACCTGCTCGTAAATCCTACAAATGTCCTCTACTGGGTTTTTAAAATGACCTTAACTGGTGTTTTTCACAGATCATGAACTTTTAACAAACACAGTAGATAAAAATTCATTTCAACGGCATAAACGACAACTGAATAAAAGATTTACATCCCATGAAAGCGGTTAATAGATCTTTCTTTACATCAAGAGGCTTAAAAGATCAGTGTGAGTCACCGAAGCTGAGCCAACAAAACCAAACACGCAGCAGAATTACTGGTAACGGTCAGTTTATTTTACACTATATTTTTTTATCCTATTCTCAGGTAGTACGACTTTTGAAAATGACCGGCAGTGGTCACAGCATGAAGTTCTCAGTAAAGGTAAAAGTATCTGAGTGACATTGACTCATCCACCTACTGTACATGTACCAGTGTGAATAGAGTGAATGGTTTCATTCATAGTCATCTGCTGGTGGTTTGACTTGACTACATGAGGAACTGATTCACCACACTGGCTTATTTTTGAACTGGATTGTTAGAAGAGTCTATGAGGATTCAGCAAAAACCTTTGAGCTTTGTTTTAACAACTATTGATCAGTGCATTTTGAAAAAGTTGATTGATCATTGATTTTTTGACCCTGTGTGGCTTAGAACTATGATTTAAATATAAGGTGAAGTTTAAGCTTCGTTATAAAAACATATTCACATAAACATTATGTGAATAATTTATGTCTCATTTATTTAATTGATGTGAATTTATGCAAACTTTATCTTGAAAGAATCCACTTCTTGTAAAATTCTACTGCGTTTTATAACCTCGCATCTTATTAAACAACAGCTTTATTCTCATAATGGAATTTAGTAAATTACAAATGTGTACATTTTCACAAATTAAAAAAGAATATAGTTTTCCTAACAGTTGCTATAATCCTCGTTACATGTTTGGAGTCTACAGCATCTTTTAAAACTTTCCACACCTGGTTTCTGTTCACCTGTGCTGTTATAATCCTGTGCACTCTGAACATACAGTAGTAGTTTGAGTTAATCATCCTCCGTGTTTTTAAAAACTACAGCGGAATTAAAACGCACAAAAACGTGCACCAAAGCACATTTTGTTTACTTTCAGTAGAATGAAGTTGTTTCCATGCAGAGACTTTTCCATCATTATGTAACACACCTGCACACTGAGTCTAACAATACACAATAGTGTGCAGCGAACCGTGAGCTGCCACATTCAATCACAAGTGTAAGTCCTCACCTCGGCTGCAGAAACAGGCGTCTCACAGCCTATTTATGAGCTTTCATCGATCATTACATATAAAATCATCTGAAGACTTACTTGTGGTCGAGTAAATGAGTCGTAGCAGGGGGCTGTTTGTCTGGGCACTGAACAAGCATGAGCTCATTCTCACAATGTCGGCCTTGTCGCTTGTCACTGAGAGCTTTTCACCACCACTGCGGGCTTCATCATACTGCACCGTCACGGTCAGACTCCAAGTCTAAATCACTATTAGATCCTGATCCTGATCAGGGAAACGAGGGGAATGTATGTGAGTTTCGATCCACTAGTATTTATGCACATTTTGAAATTTAAAAAAAGTTCACATAAACATTTCTGTTCTTGGCACAGGTGGAAAAGTTACTGTACTGATCAAAGAAATCCAGTGAATGTCATTTTATACAATTATCGTTGTAGTAATACAATAATGAATGATTGTCCGGTGTAAAACTTCCATTGTTCCACAGAAACGTGCCCACTAGTTCTTCAGATGTTTGTCTCTGGATTTAGTGACTGATAATGACTTTGAATGTTTAAATGTTTGGAAAAACTGGAAATAAATTCTGAAGTGACTGAGAGCTTCCAGCCGTCTGCATCACGTCTCTGTCACACCGAGCAGTTACTATTATAGAAACCTCTTTCTAACTTTGGGCGTGTTTGACGTTCGGGGTTGATTTTGATTGTCTCTCTGCTGCTCTGTGACAAACTGGAGGAACTCCACCGACAGGGAGGAATCCTGCGTCAGAGCGTTACTCCTCCGGCGGGAAAAACCAAACACCCTGTGAGCAGTGAGCTGAGTGTGTCTGAAGCTGTGAAGAAACAAAACCACAACGTTGGCTGGGCTCAGATCAGTCTGACTGCGGTGTTCCTCCACCGTGACTCTCGATCTGCTTTGTTATTATAGCATTATCCAATCAGCCTCGTCTGGCCCCGAGAGATTTACCCCCATTTTTACACAACTTGTTCAGCTCCCCTCAAATCACCAGAGGTCAGAGTGTGGGACGAGCTGACGGGCTGTGATGTGAACGCTCAGCGGCTTAATGGGGTAGTCACGAAGGTTTTGGGGGAGACAAGTAATGTCACTAATCACCAGGCAGCAACGTCAACCCAGACACTCTAATAAGTCATTTAGAAATAAATAAAAACCTGTGGTGCACATATCAGTTGTCAAACTCAAGACAAAACCTGCTTTCTACAAACTGCTTTTCTGTGTCTGCGCTAGGAACCGAGAAAAAGAAATGTTCAGATCTTTCTATCACCCACAGAGCTGCAACATATCTCAGTGTATTTACAGAAACATGAAAATGTACTTCCTGTGGGTCAGGACTGTAGTATTCAGATCCTTATTTAACTTAAACTTATATAAAATTAATTATAGATTAATAATAATAATAATTAATTAATTTAAAATCTACAACAGTACTTGAAAGTACCACGAGTAAAAGGGCTGTTAATGTAGAGATACCACGTTTAATTACTTCACATATACAGTAGGGTTTTTTTTGTATTATGGAGCTGGAGGAGGATTCTTCCTGGGGTGTTGTGTGGGATCCTGAACCAGCAGTTGTAAAATTCTGGCTACGGCTCTGTTGGTGTTTGCAGAACTGCAGAGTGGTTTTCAACACTACAGAAAAAAATGTGCTGTAAAACACGTGTCAGCTCAGCTCTTTTCTAAATCTTTAAATAAAAAAATGTAAGTTTTCTGATTCAGCCTTCCTCTCCATAATATTTACTGTGGATGTGTGATGAGCTGTTTTTCTTGTGGCTGCTCTACTGTATTTTCCATGTGCAAAGGTGTCCTCGGAGATTAAGCTCGCCTTCGAATCTGTAATTCCAGCCGCACTTCTTCCACTGCAACGCGGGGACGCGCCAGGCAAACGGCTGCAGAGGACGGCGCCAGCACAATGTGATTTTTCCAGTTCAGAATGAGGCTGAAGGAAGGTGATTGTGAACACCAAAGTACAGATATATTCTGATGATTGTGACGGAAGCCTCGTCAGAGCCAGGCAGCGACGGCTGCAAAGTGAGTTGGATGTGTTAGTGTAGGAGGCTGTGGACAGCAGAAAGCAGCTGGAGAGCCAATGAAATGTATAATTCTGCTGTAGTGGAGCCGTCTGCCTGGCTTCACTTGAAATGTCTTCAGTTAGCTTCAATTTCCAAGTTGACTTTCCGCCACACGAAGCAAATCAGACAGCTCACGCTACTATAAATAGCTCTGTAAAACAGCTCTGCTAATAGAAGAGTGAAGCAGACGTGTGTTGGTTTAAGTGTGTGTGGAGGCAGGTCGAGCGTGTCCACAGTGACTTTCCATGTGCTGTGATCTGAACGCAGCATCGTTGCTGAGGGAGCTCGAAGGTTCACTAATGGAGCGACACAGGATTTATTTGACTTCAACTCTTTTTTAAATTCATGTGCAACAAAAAAAAAAAAGAACAGAACATAAAGGCGAACCGCAGCAGAAGAATTCTTATCCTCACATTGATAATAAGAGACTCACTTCATTGATTAATTTGGGCTGAGAACCTACCAGTCAGCACACAAGGTGGGCAGCAAGGGCCTGATATGGTACCACTGAAGTTCATTGTTCATTCATGTTGAGTTGTTTTTTTATGTGTCTGAGTCGAGTCAAGACCTACAATAGATTTATTTGCTCATTGCTCATGATGCATCTTCTGAAGCACAGCTGTCTTTAAACAAACTGATTGGTTTTTGGGTCTTTTAGAGCCATTATCAAGCTGAAGACATTGTTCGGTTTCTTCAGGGTGTTTGGTTCAGGTTTACAAACCTGCTCTCTGATGGTAGAAAAGTATTAGATGGTAGTAAGTATTCGTATCCACTTTACTCAGTCGGAACTTGGAGGTGACAGGCTTCACAAAAGAATGGTATCTGGTCCCCAAGTGCTTTGAGTGACGTCTGGTTGTAGGTTCAGCTGTCGATAATAAAAATCCACTGTTCCCCAAATTACAACTCACTGGATCTGGCTCCACAAATCTTCTTCTCAAAATGCACTTACCTACTTACCAGATATTTTTTATACAGAAATCTATTAACAAATTTGTTTCACCTGACACATATATAATACATAGATATAACCACCACAAATAGCTGATGTCATACGAATGTGTTTGTTTTTCTGTCTGAGTTTTCAGTTTCTCTTGTGTAATGTCCCTGCTGATTTACATATTCAGAGGAGCATAAAGAAAAGTAATCATTAGTGGAACTGTACCACAAGAGAGATGTCAGTGAAACTTTGGTGGACGATGAAGATGTGTGAGCTGTCATTTGATATGTTCTAGCATGAGGGACTTGTGGTACTTATTTTTTCTTGTCTTGTTCTTTGTGTTTTCATTTTGAAAGTTCTCGACTATTTTGGGCCTGAAATGTAACTGAATCAAATTATGCTTTCAAAGTGAAACCATATTGGGGAGCATAGGAGAGCTGACAGAGGGGATCAAGACTAATATATGCTCACTGAGTCATGGGGGGGGGGCCAGATTCTGGGAAAAGAAACATAGGCAGCTCTTTAATGCCACACACTCACTCATAACCACTTCTATGGATAAACATGTTTTTATTGTCAAGGAGATGAAGATGAGAGATTGTGTTCTGTGATTGTGTTGAATGTTTTCCTTCTAAAGACACTATAGAGGATCTATGTGAAGGGTGATGAATCACACAGTGAAGAATCTCTGGGATTAACTGTATGGAAAATGGAAAATGTGCGTTTTGAGCATCTACAGTTGGATAGTTGAGCACATAGTCACCCCCTCCCTCACATACATACTGAGAACCTTTGCTGCAATGTGAAGTTGGTTAAATGGTCTGAGCAAGCAGCACAATCAGAGGAGATGAAGAAGAAGGTGATCTTAATGCCAAAAACATCAGATAAAAGAAAATCACACAGATTAAAATGAACTAGCTCATGTCCATTTCTCTGTCGTCACGTCCTATAAGATGCTTCTTCCTTCTTTACCTGTTTCTATCACTGATATAGATCATTCAGAAGCGTTTACAATGCAGTTGACCTACGTTCTGTACGGCCCCTGAATGCTTCATACAGAGAGAGAGAGTAGGCTGATGGAGAGCCAGCAGCCCCGAATCCACGCGTTACCAGTCTCTTAATTAAACTTGTGAACTTGCTGCATTCGATGCACAGTGGAAGTCTGGAATTTTCAACCTCCTACGTAAAAAAATATGAATGAAATGAGAACAGAATAAGCATCTACAGCAGCATCCACAGACACTGTTTTAAATGAATAAAACCTTCACAATAAAGTGTCACTTCTGACTAAACTCATTCAGACTATTTAACATGCAGCCTGTCACTGTGCCGCATTGTTGGCTGTGTAGTTTAATATTTCCTGACACGTCCCTCTCGACAGGTTTTCACTTACTCACCTGGCCTCACTTGTATTCTTTCTTGTTGCTCAGTTTAAGTGTGTGTGGTCTCGTTTTTCTACGTACAGGACATGTGTCAATTAAACTGTCTACATTCTCTTCTTGTTAAGTTTATTTGTTGTCTTCAGACTTTGAAGTGAGTTCACGAGGAGCGTCTGGCTGTCATTTAACGTATCACTGAGGAATAAACTCTGAAAAAAACACTGATTAGAAGAAGACGGTCGTTTGTGCATTAATACACTGTCTGTATCTGACTCTCTTTACTTCCCCACAACAAACACGTGGAAACAATTTCCAGCTGCACTCTCACCTCACTGTGTCTTTATGAACGTACACGCAGGACTAAACATCTCTAATGATAATTCTTCTTCACGTCATCTCGTTAGTTACGTTTCACTGTTTCGTTTCTATCTTTAGCCTTTGCTCTTTGATATTAGTAACAGCATCAGACATCAGCCGGATGTTCATTAGGAGTAATAATTTAATTCAGGCTCTTTGATGACTAATGAGCCTGAACGCAACACTAATACTTATTTTTCTCTTGGTTAATTGCTGATGCACAGAGGATCAGATTCAACCTTCATTAGTGTCACAGTGATATCAAACGTTCACTTCAGCATTTTCCAGCTTCTTCTCTATATTACGTAAGAGATTTAGAGCCACTGTTGGGAACGTGTCCATGTTAAAAAGACATATTTTCTTTGAGAACAGAACTTTCTTCATGATTAATAATCTGTTAGATTTGTTGATATAATTGGTCCAAAATAGAAAAAAAATCCTGTCAAAGTACAGAATATATTAAATTACATATTTAAGTTGTAGAAAAAATTTGATATTTAGAAAAATTACTCATGCATCTGATTTAGTTTTTCCTGCTTTAAGATCAGTAAGTGAAACTAACAACAGAACTTAACATATTCTGATCACTGTTAAACACTTTATCTCTGAGATACTTTAAACATATTTTACAGAATATTATACTGATAAAATATTAGTGTTTTTCTCTCAATTTTGATTTTGTCATTATAAAGTTTCAATTTTTTTCAAATCCTACAAGTTTTGTATTTGTACATTTTTGTTTATGATCTCATTTTCCCCTATTCTTGTTAAATTACACCTTTTCTTGTAGCAAACGTTTGAGTTAATTCTCAGAATGTTCTTTTATTGTTTTCAGTCAGCAGGTAGATATAGATGGCCATTTATTGTCACTGTACAAGTACAACGGAATATCGATTCCCAGAGATGACTTAAACTATAAAAGTGTAGAAATTAACAGACACTAAAGACGATAACGCATTTTCATTTCTCACGCAAAGACTAAATTCTTTTTTTTTCATATCCTCAAAATAGTTGCACTTTATTCTCTAAGCTTTCTTCTGAAGATATCAAACTGAAACATGCTACATCCGTTCACATCACTTATTCTGTAGTTGACCAGTCAGTGTTGCAGATGAAGAGGAAATGTGTCATCGTTTGCTTTTACTCTGAGAAACTGAGTCTGGAAACGAATCCTGAGTAAATGTACAGATCGAAAGCTTATCGGTGATTAAGTGAGTCAGTGTTTTCTCAGTGTAGGTTTACGTTCCCGTAAGACAACCAGAACACTGAAGGACACGAGGAGGAAGATGAGACGGGGAGAATGAGGTTCAGATGAAGCGTGTTTTTCAGTGAAAGGTTGCTGCTTCATTATCTCAGTTGAATGTGTGCATTTGGTTTAATTAGGAACATACAGGGTTGTGTCCAGAGGCCAGACTGGGGGATCAAAGAAAGGGGAGCAAAAAGGTCTAAGGTTCAAATTTAAAACTCTGTTTTTAGAAAATAAGAAGCTGTGAACTCACAGCAACTCACCTACAGCGTCTCTTTCCACTGTCATTGCCGTCGATGCCCCAACAACACCAGTGTCAAGGTTCTTAGAGGATTTTGCTCCCTAAAGTACTTTTTTTAAACCTCAACCTCCAGTGGGTCAGTTAGGCCACATACCAGAAGGCATCACTGGCCAATGTGTACCTGAGCATCACTGCATACAAAATACTCAGGTAATTTATTAAGTGTATAGAAGACATGACGCACATCAGTCAGACCAGCAGTGCAGTAGCTCTCATCCACATTCGTTATAGTACAGCGAGTCGGCTGTATAGATAATGTGTTGTACATGCTAGCCGCAGACTACATGTATGTAAAACATGGGTGTATTATGAGAACTGGACACCAAACTAAAACATGGCAACCGCTTACTTGACTAGAAACTGCTCGCCTGGCGCCGGTCCCATTAAAGTTTTCTGGCTGCCAGGTTTGTTTCCTCGTTGTGAGTCCCAGGACAGTCCAGCTACAAACCTGGAGGTGTCCTGGGACTCACAACAACGTATTATTCCAGTCATTATTGTTGCAGTCCTGCAAATCGCCACTAGGACAAAGTGACTGACCGGCTGAGAGGCAGCAGAATATCAAGATATCAATATCAATATCAAGATTTGCGAGAAAAGTAATGTATTGTGATTATTTCCCTCTATTGCACAGAATTACATTTAAAGTGTCTCAGTTTTCAGAAACTTGAAATCAGTTTTTTTCATGGCCTTGTTGTAAATGCTCCTACTGCAATCATTTTCTTTTTATAGTCTTTTTTTTCTGCCATCGATGTTTTGAATTTCCCCTACTCAGCCTGCTTCAATTTACAGGAGCTTAAGCACAGCTTTATTAATTCCACAAGTTAGTTAAATTAAACCAGTATAAGCAAGAGCATGAAGTAGCACTAAATGAACACGGCTTTGATTTTCCTCAGGTAATTCTTGAAGCTTCAGGCATTCTTCTGGGAACAGTAAGTGGTGCTGTACAGTAAATACTGCTGGCAGACTGGAAATGGCAGGCAGGCAGCGTCTGGCTTCAGTCCTCGCTCGTGAAGGAGTGTTTGACCCGGCGTTCACAACCCCAAACCATGACCCTCTGCTAAACATAGAGAACCTCAAACCAGATGGCACAAATGGAAACTAGAGCGCCTTGCTTTCGTGTTGGAGATCAGGGGGGATGCTACGCAAGCAGGGGTAGGCGTGACGAACAAAACCACTACTACCATGTTTTGGAGAGGTTTCCCCCCACCCGCCCCTTCCACCTCCAGTCAGTCAAATACACGTCTGGCAACAAGGGGTCATTACTTAATACAGTAGAATTAAATTGAGACAAAAACAGAGACGAGAGAGACAAAAACAGAGACAACACCGACCTAGACTGCTCTGTCTGAACATTGTTTTCACTGTTGGCTTTGAAATGATCACATTAACCTGCCTAAATAAAGTTTAGGTAGGTGTAGAAATAACATTGTAAGGCTGAATTTAACATGGAGGGTTTATTGCCATGCCTCAGTGACGTGCAGAAGAGTAAAAAACGAGTGAAGATGATCAATCTGTAACAAAGTGAGAGCAAAGCAACCACAAAACCACAAGTGGTGAAAAACACGAAATTTACCGTCCAGGGACCTAACACCACACGGAGCAGTCACATGTGTCATTAGACTTGACAAACTAAAGCTGTGGTGTTGGTGTGTGTCTTTGTGAGAGAAGGAAAGGACGAAGGAAAGGGAACGTGGGAGGGAGGGAGGAACACATGGAGTGAGTAAGTTCATCCATCTAATTACATATGTAGCTTCATGGATTCTTCTGCTACGGTGAGGTGGTGGTGATGACCGGCGCGTGATGTCAGCAGGCGGTCTTAACCTTATTTAAAAAGCTTTTCGAACCTTCACAACCAAGCAAAGAGAGTGCAGAGACTCTCCAGCAAACCAGAGGACCTTCTTCTCTTCAGAGGAACCTTACTAATGACAAGAGCTGTGAAGAAGTTCTGATTATTTTTGACAACTCTTCACTGGATTCGTAACATTTGGAGCAAACCAGGAACTCTGACACAGGTAAGGACGTGATGCTGAGTCATAAAAATGTTTTATTGGTTGCACTGGTTTATTTTACAGTTTATTTTAATACAAACATATCGGATTTGTCCAAAGAGACTAGATGACAATTAAAACTGCAGTCAACAAGACCCTAACCCGGACTCATTTACACTGGATGTGCCAGGTCAGGTCTTGATTAAAGGAACCACTGGCCCCACAAAGACCACAAGTCAAGATTGTTCTGGTTGTTGCAGCTTTGAGCTGCACTTCAGGAGACTAAAGGTAGTAATAAAGAACAACACTGAGTTGAGGCTGTTTGAGATGGTGTGTTGACCTGGAGAAACTTTTCTGCTTCCTCATGTTTAACAGCAGTTAGTCGACTATACAGGACTGTAAATCTACCATGTTACTAAAGACCTGACCTGATGCTTTTGCCTAATAACTAGTCCAAAAGCCCAAAGATATTTAATTTACCACTATACAAAAGGTGAAGTAGCAAATGTTTGGTATGTTTAGTGGGATTACACATTTATCTAAAGACAAAACACCACCAGGGCAATTAGAATATAATTATGTACAACAGGTTTCTCAGTTGCAGGAAAGCTGCATTAGCAACGTTGGCAGTGTAAGGAAACCATGACCACTTAAAGTTATTAATAAAGGCAATAAAATGTACAATAGAATCAAATTTTTGCCATTAATTTTGTTATTATAATCCATAAATTACGTTCACTTGCTTGCTGTCATTTCTCAGGCTTAACTGCAGTCAAATGCTAAAGTAAGAAAACACTGATCCGTGTTTCTATATCCAAACTGATTAAGGAGTTACCTCAGTACCTCAGATACACAGAAGAGTCACTTTATTACTGTTCTCAACTTGAAAACTGTTAAAACAACTCAATGTGAAATATTTCTAGCATCTCCCTGTAAATGTTAATCCAATCATAAGCCAGAAGTCATGAAGATGGCTGCAAATAACAACGGTTTAGCAAGTCAAAACAGCTCTAAACCACTTTTTGTCCTTCTCCATCTTTTAATCCAGTTTGCTGGCAGCGGCAACACTAACCATAATCAGATCTAATTGAGTGCAGAAACGTGACTGCCTTGGTGGGATCCAAGAGTGACACACCAGCAGATTATGTACACCCATCTGGTGACATCTGCAAAAGTCGCCCAGAGACAGAGAGAGACTGCAGGCGCCTTCCCCTTTTCTCCCAGTCCAGTTGGTTGTTTGGTGCTGGAGCTTCACGGTGCGCTAACATACAGGAATCTGCAGCCAAAAGGCTGCGGAAATGAAGAGTTTTGCTGAGCGCTGCTGTTCCATTTTAGTTACTTATGCTGACGGATGATGCTTATTTATAACTCAGTGACTCACTGAAACAGATATTTAGTTTCAGCTGACGATGGTATATAGTGTCTGAATAATTTTCATTTGATATTCTAACAATTAACACTTCACATTTGTGTGCAGAATGTGAGGAACACTTCATATCATAATCATAATTAGTCCTCGAATGGTTAATTGACAGAAAATTAATTGCAGCTTTTTAGTAATCAGTTAATTAAGAGCCAAACATTTTCTGGTTTCTGGTCTTATTGTCACCGTTTGTGGTGCATTAGCTACACGGTGCATCAGTAGTTTTAAAAGCTGTCCTTAAAATCAGCCTATTTCTTTAAGATCAAGTAGTACACAAATATAAAGAAGTCCTACAAATGTCTCATGACTACAAGCCAAGCTCAGCGTTGAAAACACTGCACTTATGTGGGCTACACTTTTCACATTAAGTCCAATGGTCACAGGGTCAGACTGTGGAGCAGAAAACCCTGCTGCAGCTTTCAGAGTACTGTACAACTCCAAGGAATTCCTATTTGTGGTTGCACAGTGGTGTTGGAGCATGTGTTCCTGTGGTGGGCGTGTGTTGTATAATGTGATTCCAGAGTAAAACAAGGGAGGGAGAGAAACTGGGACTTTTTCTTTATGGCACCAGGAGTTTCTGTCCAAAATAATCCAGTACATTCCTGAATTCCTCCGTTAAATTGTGTCACCGCCGAGTGAAGCCGGGGCCGCAGAAGAGGAGGGCCGGAGGTAAGCCAGAGGTTAAAATGAGAGAGAAGAGGGCCACCCCTGAGAGGAGAATGAGCGAGATGTCTCATGGTCTCTTCATCATCCCTCAATCATCATCATCCATCACCCCCGTCCCCCTCCATTCCTCCCCTCTGCCTGCACTTTTCCATCATTCCTCACCCTGAGAACTCGTCTGTGATTTACTGCGAGTCACACAGCTGCTGTACAAACAGCCATCACGTCTATTAAGCGAATCTCAGGTCGTTTTTCTACATTTGTTCCACAGCCACTTAACGTTATACCTTTAAAGCCCCTTAAACTTGTTATATTCAGATTAAAGCTTTATGTGTCACTGTGAGTATGAGGTGATGAGATGTTTTAAACATTTAAGAATGTTTGTCTGCTAGTGATTGAATTGATCATTTTGTTTATTGGCTTTTGTGCACAAATCTTTATTGTTTTGAGTCTGTTGGAAACGTCATTGTTCTTACTATGAGTATGACCCCTGATGACTGATGCCCAAGTCTTCCAGTGTTTATTAGTGGGACCAAAAGTCAAAAACCCAAATACATAAGTGTTAAAATCAAAATGACAAACACAAGAGAAACGCAGCCACAGAAACGTCTGAACTTTGGACCCTTTTCATGTGAAAAATGACTTGTATTTCTTCATGCTGTGTGTGGTGAGAAGCTCATAAAGAAGCTGTTACCTGACGGGGTTAACGTCCTTTCGTATCAGCGCGGTGAGCGATGTGGGGGCCTCAGGATGGAGAAGTCAGGACCACCGATGGGTGGGGAGGTGGGGGTACGCTAACAGTACATGCCTTTGTGTGGAGAATTGTTTTCAAAAGGAGAGCGGCAGGAGAGGTGGTGGTGGTGTCGGGGGTGTGGTCCCAGAGATTAAAAGCGAACATTTGTTTTGTGTATGTTGCTCTCTGCCAAAACACAGCAATTTTCTATGAATCTGAAACAGCTTTCCTGGCTCAGACCCCACGTGCTGCACGCTGCCAGGAAAAGACTCGTTTTTTCTTCTTGTACCTGTTTACATGCAGGTAAAGAAGCTTTCACAGGCCGAAGCACACGAGACGTTTCTTTCCAGCCGAGCGCGGGAGGCTCGAGCTCAGGTAGTGTTTCCTACCAATACACCTCCTTTTGTTCTCCGCTCTAAAAAACCTTCTTGGACTTTGTGTTCCTGAATCGCGTCCAGCCAGAGGAGCTCATAAACTGGCAGGAACTTGACTAATTTGCTGACAAACTGGAGGGAAAAGTACCCATGATTCTCCCTGGCACTAATCATTCATCACAACGCTGACTTTTTCATCCACCAAACGACGACTGGGGAAGGAACAATGGATTCTGTTTAGGATCACTAATGAATGAAAAGAGCAGTAGAAAGGTCTATTGCATCACCACATCCAGGCCTCACGTTGGCAGCCTGCACACTTAACAAAGAATGTGTTCATTGTGTGTTTTTAATGTTCGTACACTGACCTTTACAGTCGCGCTGCTATTTCTGGGTAAAAATCAAGGACACATCAATAGACCACAGTCGCCAAGCCAGAATGTTTGACATAATTGAGTAAATTGAAAACACAGTCTGAGTAAACCTGTGTCGAGTCTGATATGTTCGCTAGGAAACCCTGATAAATATCTGTATGTTACATATAGGATTTCCCCACGGAACAGAAGTTGCACCTTGAGGGTTTTTGGAACCGTTTGAGGAGCGCTGCCTGTCTGAAACCCCCGGGGGCCGTCCGTAACGTTAGCTAAACATTTACAAGTGCGTGGTGGGCCAACCCGCTGCCTTTCATGCTGCTCTTTACACTCACAGGGGCTGGTGGAGGAATGGGGGTCGGCTAGCCGGTGCACAGATTAAACCTGCCCCGACACAGACCCACTGCTGCTGTGTTTTGAGTAAAGAGCACTGATGTTACAAATATAAAAAAACGAATGGGCTATGAACTTGTGCAGCAACATCTCCACAAAGGTAGTTTTTTTGTGCTCAGTGTGTGATGTCAGTGTTTGGACACACACAGGTCATTTTCCTGGAACCAGCTTTGTAAAGACTCATTTATATTAACATTTATTATTAACATTTTTATTGCTTCAAGCTGTCTCACCTGCCAGCACTTGCCCAGGAAAATACTCCACTACAAGTAGAAGTACCCTTTAATGTTTCTTCATAAGTACAAGTATTGAAGTACAACCTCTAAATGTTACTTAAAGTACAAAAGTAAAAGTATCCACTAAGAAAACAGAGTATTTTAAACAGTGATTGATGCTGGTGAAAACATAAATGTAGAAGTTTAGTGTTTGATCAATTGTCAAAGATGTCAATTGTGATAAAATGTGTTGTTAGCTACAGACTGTGTAACAAATTATCACCTTATATAGAGACAGAAGGTTTAATCATCAATGATACATCAGTGTTTTATTCATATATCATGATTTTTATAAGAATGTAATCCTGCAAAAAGTACCTAGTAACTAATGATGTTACAGTTAATGTAGTGGAGTAAAAGTAAGTGACATAAAATGGAAATACCCCAGTAAAGTAAAAGTATGTCAAAATTGTACAGACAAGTACAGTACTTGAGTTAATGTACTTAGTTACACCGGTAAAGCAGACTTCAGCATGAACAGGAGGAGCTGGGGATTGAACCACTGACCCAACGATTAGTGGACAACCTGGTCAACCTTCTGATCTTTGGAGCAGCTAAATACTTTTATAATAATATGAAAGACATCAGTCGTTTGTCCCTCGCTCATAGTGCAGTGGTCTGATTCTGCAGCTGTACAGACACAGTTAGAGACTAACTGGTGACCATCATGGAGCATTTAGCAGCTAAAGAGGTGGTAGAGACCAAAAACAGAGCTAAAAGACTAAAAGATTCATGTTGCTCTTCAACTGTTGACAACAAGTTGGTCGTATCAGTTCAAAGGTGATGACATGTCAGTGTTGTGTTCATTACATTACATCTGCTGCCTCCAAAGAAACAGGTACTGCACCTTTAATTATTTCAAGTCTATTATTGTAGTATCTTTGTTTGTAAGACATACTGATCCTGGAGTATTATATATTTGATATCCAGTTCTGATAATCCATCTGTGACTCTGTGACAGCGTCTGATGCTGTTACTGCTCGTCTTGATTCAAGCTGGCGTTTTGTACCAGAGTGAAATAGAGCAGAAACCACTACTAGCTGGCACCAAACCATTCGTTTGTGTAGTTTCTTTTTTAATGAATTATAACATCTATGTTTTAACTTGGTTTCTCCAGCTACCCCACCCCCACCAACCCACTGCTTCAGCCCGTTTAAAACCAAATCAATCAGCTGTTGTTTAACATATTTAAGTTCCAAACGAGAAATCAAAAAGGTCTTTGTGTGAAGTCTGCATCACAAAGACATCGACTGGCTGAAATGTAAGTAACATTAATCACATGTCACTCGATTCTAAACACACTTCAAACTCAGTATTCACATCGTGCTGCGATGTAAAAAACGTGTACAACTGCACATAAACCTCAGCTCCAAAACGTGTGAAATGTTGATGGCACATACTTGTGTAAACATTTTTCCCCACAAATTTCCACACAGATATTTTGGGGGGGTCCAGCCTGAGAGATAAGTCCCGCTGAGTGTATGTTGGGCTGCTTTTCTCTCACAGATCTGTTCCTACTTGTAGGAGGCGACAGCTGGATCGTATTGCTGTTATTTCAACACGTGTCAGTCAGAGCTGAGGAGGGGAGCGGTTCTGCTGCCCGCAGTGTTTGTCTGACTTACTGTTGTTTGCTCTTTAAAGGGGGGGCTCCCATGTGTGGAGGTTAACTCAGGAAACTCCCGCCGTCCTTAAAGTCACTGTGTGTGGATTCTTCTGGGATTATATTGTCTTTATTTGATGGCCTCCTTTTTTTTATACTACTGAAAACCTTTTGTCTTCAGGTTCTTCAGCTTCATCTCAGATTCATGCAGCACATTCATGCTGTGACTTAGGTCCAGAGGGTGAGAAGCGTGGTTCACCCTGGACAGGTCACCAGGATATCTCAGGGCGACATACGTCATTTTCACATATCAACTCTGGACAGTGTTTGGAGAATCAGGTCCAGGTTGTTCCTTCACACATGTATCACACTGCAGGAGGCCATGTGCGCCCGCGTCAGATGTGTTCTCATGTGGGGAGACTGTCAGTTTGGTCTCGGCGAGGCGTCTTCTGTGTGTAGAGTGTACAGGAGGCACAACGTGACACAGAAAGTCCACAGTGGAAGTCGGTGTCTGTTTAATGAAGCATCTCAAGTCACATGATTAGAAACCGTGGGTTATGTGTATAACCCGGGTCCATATTTAAATATGCCTGCTGTATTTGCATGTGGGCTCAATCAGACATTACCTGGAAGTTCATATAGCACTTTCCATGCACCTCGTAGCTACTTCAGGTGTTTCACATCAGCATGAAGGCAAATAGATCAAAATGTCAAAATCTTATGAAAACACAGTAACATCACATGATGTCAGGGTGATTTTTGCCTTTTACTGGGAGGAGAATTTAAGAACTGGAGCAATAAGTTGTTTAGTCCAATGACAAAAAATTCATTGAGAGATTCTTAGAAAATGTATCGTTTAAACCATTTTTTAAGCTAAACACCAAACTTAGTCTTCTCCATTGTAATGGTTTGTTTTATGATGTTAAGTTAGAGACAAACACGTGTCACCTCAGGCTCTGGAGTTTTGGTTAAGGCCATTTCTTTTAGTATTTTCTGAGCTTTGTGGAGTTTGATGGGCCAAACAATTAATGGAGGAAAATAACAGGTAGATGAACTGACGATGAAAATAATTTTATTTGCTGTGGAGTATTTTTACACTCTTTTTATTTTGGTAGTTCCACTGAAATAAAGCATCTGTACTTCTCCACCACCGCCTGATGCACATTTGCCTACACCCAGCTGAGAGATGCACGTTTCAGCCATCAGCTCCAACTGCAGAGCTGCTCGGTGCTGCTGTCAGTATGAGTATTGCTGTAGTTTGATGTAGTACTGCTACAGTTTTTAGCTTTGTAATTGAAATGATCTGGTTGCAGGAGGTAACATGTATCCTGGTGAGATCGAGCAGCCAGGGCAGATTTTAGTACAGGTGTATTTTGTGCTTCTCCTAAATGAAGAACAAACATTGCACGGGGCTAATAAATGCGGCACAGTATGAGAGGTTACATAAGAGCACGCTGAGCCAAAGAGCAGTGACAGTGTTGGTGGTCTGAGCTGTTTGATCCAAACATGAGGAATGTTTCCACCCAGTTCTGCTTAACATGATTAGATCAGATAATCAAATGTAATGATCTCATGTTGGAGCTGTTGAAGCATCAGATGGAAATATGTTATGGATGGAAATATGTGTTAAAAAAAACACACACACAGCAGAAAATTAAAGATCACAAAGTGAGATCAGCATCTCTGCTGATGACAGATTTACAGGGCGGAAGAAGCTGATAGAAGCAAATACGACTCCTGAACGCTGCACATCATCTGATGAGCAGATGAAATAATCACTTCTATATGTCAGGTTCACTCTACATGATATTTTTACCTCATTCGATGGTCACTGTGTCAGATTAAAGAGTCAGAAACGTGAAAAAGGAAGTGATGTTGTTGCCACAGCTCCACAAACTTCCTCCTGTTTCTCTCGTTGGTCAGTGTCGGCCAACAAAAAAAAATCTGATTCAGTTTTTCTGTCAGGATGTCGTGAGGGGACGTCCGTTATTGTCCACTACACGACTTAAATCCATCAATCTGATGCAGATTTTGACGTCTGACGTCTGCAGGATATGGGTTTGGCATTAGAGGCTGTAGAGGTCACACACTCTGTCCTCGTGGTTTATTGTTGTTGGATCTGTTGTATATAATGTTTAATTTCACTACATTTAAACCACGTCTTTACTCGGCTTTTTCACTCTAATATGGATGTTGTGTGGCTTAAAGGGGTTTTTTTCACTGCTTTCCTGGTATTTGTGCTTTGAAGAGACTTGTAACAAGTCTCCAAATCCACTGTTTGGTTCAGACCTCGAGTTTTGTTTTGTTTTGTTTTTTGGGGGATATTTCAAAACAGGGATGACCTATATTTTCTAGTGTCCCTGAACACCTCACAACACAGATGACCTACATTTTGTATTGTCCCTGAACACCTCACAGCACAGAATTTTTTTTTAGATTTTTGTATTTTCTATTAGATGTTGTTTAATCTGATCTGGCAACGCAGACTTTTTAAATCATTCCTATTTGGAGAAAAAATACAGTACGGTGAAAAAGTATTTGCCCCCTGCCTGATAATTTTGGTTTTTTATGCTGTGACATGACCTTAAACAGGCCGTTCATCACCTCCACAGTGATGTGAAAGACTCACCAGTTATCACAAACGCTTGATTGCAGTTGTTGCCACCAAGGTTGGAACAACCAGTTATTAGGTTAAGGGGGCAAACACTTTTTCACAGCACTGTGACTGTCTTTGCCTGTTTTCCTGTGCTTGCTACCTGGCCCGTCTGTCTCCACCCACATACACCTGTCCTCCATCTGCACTCCGCTCAGCATAAGCAGTATTACTAGTACTTACCAGTTTACTTGTTCTCTAGATGACCTGCTTTACTTTCCAGCCTGCTCATGTCAGATGGTTCTGTTGACTTCTCGTTTTCAGCGAGTGAGATTTGTTTCTAAGACATGGAACTTGTTGGTCCATCCATTTGAAATTGTTTCCACTTGGCTTATAAACTTTTTTCTAGACTTTTGTATCTTTTAAAAGGTAAAAAATGTTCATGCTGCATCTGTCTGTTCATCCTCAGTCTGCCAGACTTCATCATCTTTGCTCCAATTTCATGCCCACAGGGCGAGCGTTATACCTGTGACAAAGCACCGGACTCTTCAGGTCTGCAGTGGGTGTATAAAGGCCAGCAATGGCCCACAGTCACTGCTGCTTTCCACACAAACCAGCTGTCACTGAGCATTGGGCAGCAGGAGCTTCAAACTGGAAATAACTCGTAGTTGGTCTACAAGGTCATCAAAATCTTCCAATAAGAGCATTTTACCAGTTGTCATGAATATCGATTAGTATTCAGCTTTCAAATTAAATGTAAATGTTGTATTTATGACATATATTTATGACTATATTTGGGAACAGTTTTTTTTTCTTTGGTGATTATAAACCACATTTTTAACTGTTAAGGATTATTTGAATTTAAAATTAAAAATATATTCAATATAATTCAGGATTAGGGTTAATTCCCCAAATTAACAGCTCAATGTGCTTTACGAATAGTACTACAAAAACTAATTAAAATAACGATTTAAATATCTAATACTGAGTAGATGTGAACCTAACTATGTACAACATTAACAGCTATTGTTCAGGCTATTGTTAATAACATAACAGTCAACCTTAACAAACGGATGAAAGTGAGGACAGTATTTTTGGCACTAATCGCCCTCCGTAGGTCCTAGCTGGGGTTTTTGTTGTGGTACCTTTATTTTTGAATGTATAGCCTTTTTGTGTTGTGATCTTTGTTCTTTTGTATTGAATCATCATCATCTCTGCGTTTGCTGTTGCCTCGTCTCTCAGTGGCCGTACGACCTTTTTGGCACTGACTGACCCCCGTGCATCCAGCAGTAGCGCGAGGTTCACTCACTGTGTGCTGCTCGAGCGCCACCTTCCTGCCAACTCTTCTTGACTTCTTACTCCCTGGCTCCTCACACACTCAGTAGACTCCACATTAAGTGGGCAGAGACATGATGGAGGCCCTCCTCTTTGTTAATAAGTCCTCCCCTTCCGTTCTCCTCTGACCTGCTCAGGCACTCAGGCAGCATGCAGCAAACGTTCCCATCAGAGCGACCTGTAGCAGCAGCGGCAGCAGCAGCAGCAGCAGCAGCAGCAGCAGCAGCAGTGCAGCCTCAGTTTGTTCCACTGCTGCCTGACCTGCCATCACTCTAACACTCACTTTTACCCCAGGACACCTGGAGCTGCAGCTGGACTTCTCTCACTTTAAGGACTTTTTAAACTGAGGAACATAAATAAAAAACTGAAGACGAGCTCCCGGATCTTTTGGCTCGTGGGGTCTTTTTTTTTTTTTATTATTTCCCCCAAGGTGTCTTCACCTGGATTTCCACCTGAGACACTGGTGGTGGAAAGTCAGACTGGAAAGTTTGAGCAAGGACTTAAGTGAATTAATTGATCTTTTTCCGTGTGGGACAGACACTGCTGTGGGAAAGTAAGTTTCCCGTTAACTCTTCTTCTTCTTCTCCTCCCTCCCTCCCTTTTGTTTGGGTTTGTTTAATTCCAGCTTTGTTGTGGCTTCATTTGGAATTTGCTGTGAACATGCTGGGCTGCTTTCTGCAGCCGTCTCGTCTGTGAAGTGAAGCTGAGGTAATCGCTTCAACAACTGGGGCGCAGAGAGAAACTCTTGACAGTTGGCAGGTTGTCGCAGTGCGGAGAGACATTTGGAGTTAAAGTCGCTCACATATAAACATGTTTAATGTGTCTGTTTCTTCCTTCACAGAAACCTGTCTCCAAGATGTTGTGCTCCAGGAGAGCCCTGCAGCAGTGGTGCTTTGCTCTTTTTCTTCTTTGCTCTCCGGTGCCACACTATGGACGACCCATTGATGCCCTGAGCAACAGAATGTAAGTCTGAGTCAGATTATTATTTTTTTTCTAATTCCTCTTAAAAACAAACTGAGTCTAAACCAAAAGCTCGGAGAAGCTGAAACATGTGAAAGTGGAACAAACTTTTTTAATTTTTTGATATGTGTGTTTTCCTGTGTTTCCACTGTGCACGGTGGAGGCTGGAAAATGTGCTCATTTGTGAAACGTGCTGGCAGCTGTTTAGTTAGCCCTCGCCCACCTGCGTGTTTACCTGAAGCAGAACCCGTCTCTGTGTGATAAACTCCCAGCAGCTCTGTCTGAAACCCCCTGACCTCCGCGCCGCTGCTTCCCATCCACGCCTCGGAGAGGTTTTTCTGCCGCTGCTCCAGTTTATGTCAGTTTCACACCAGTGTCCTCATAGCTTTCTCTGCCTGCTGGTATCCATCTCCGAACAAAGACTTTAAGTCTTTGCAAAGGAGGGAAATGAATAATGCTGATGTTTGGCTCGGCCGTGGACCAAACCAAACCTGCTGCTCCTGCTGAGGTGTTTGATGCCAAGCAGAATAAATGTTCTTTCAAGTTGTTAAGCCAGAATGCTAAACACACTTTGAGAGCTTTTCCCCTGTGGAAAGATAATATCGCTGAGACGGCTTTTGGATGTAATCAGATTTTAATGAAGCAGTGGGAGGATGCTCTAAAAGCAGGCTGCTTTCTGGATCTCTGCAGTTAGTGAGAGTTTCTCCTCTCCTCTCACTTCTGGCCCGTCTGGCTGAGTTAAACACAGAGAGATCACATCTGAAATGCATTTCAGTGGCGGCAGTTGCTGAAGGATGAGCGTGGAGTGTTTAAAGTGATTCAGACCGTGTGTTGTCCAGGTTTACGTGAACGTCAACGGGCTCCAGCAGTTTCCACACTCGGGACAAGAGACTGTTCTCTCAGTGTGTGTGGGGCCTCTTGTGCTTATGTCAAGGGAAATAGAGCTACACCCGTTGTGTGATATGCACTTAATAGGATTTCAGGACGGGGTTAACGCCACCTGAGGGGAAAGGAAAACACGGGCGCGATGAAAACCGTGAAGTAAAAATCACACAGTGGTGGACGCGGGAGATTTGCTGCCTTCACTTGATTTAATGTGTTTTATTCTTTAGCAAATTTGATTTAATTGAGGTTTTTGCAGAGAAGAACTATTTGAATGATCCTGAACTTTCTGGTTCATAATCAACATGTAGAAGATGAATTAATTAATAGATTAAGAAAATGAATTTGCTATTATTTCGATTATTAGCATGAGTTTAGCTGTTTCACACAACAGAATATTTATTTTATGTTTTCTGATTTTTAATTGTCAAAACTGATTTATCAGGAAGATAATTATAAGATTAATCAATTATAAAAATATGGTTTGATGCCATTTGAAGAATAAACACACTGAAGCCAGATGTGCCCCCCCCCGGGTAGAGAACCTGAAATCAGGAGCTGACTGATCCAAGTGAAAAACATTTAGAATTAGCTCAGACTTTAGTTTTCTGAGCTCATCTGAGTCTGTGCAGGTTCTGATTCTTTTTAGAGCAGAAGATGCTTCAGAATTTTACCTGAAAAAAAGAAATAAAAATTGTAAAAACTACATTATTTTCTTTTCTTTTTTCCAGTTTGTTATTGACCAAGTTAGAAAACCTCCAGAGTCAGAACCGTCCCTTTAGAGCATCAGCAGAATCTGAACTAGAGAACTTCCATGATCAGAACCACCCAGTTTAAGAGCAGTAACCAGAGCTCATGTACTTTCCATTACCAACAAATATCAGACACCACCGGCCCGTCCCAGTTTACCCCGACAGGAGGCTGCGCTGCCTAGGGAGTTGAACCAACAAACATTTGACCGTGATCCAAAGCATTAGAAGCAGGCGGTGCTGGGAAATGACACTGCTGGGTTTAGGTGCCACACACTCCTCCTTTCATTCTTCTCCTTAGAGAGAATCAATTAGGATCAGGTAGGACGGGGGCCGCTGGAGCGCTGCCACCTCAGGATGTATCAGGGCCATTTTCCTCCTCTCTCTCACTTTGATGTGAGCTTTATTAAAGGTAAAAACAGAACCAGATCACTTTTCAAAGACCGTGCTGCCTTTAGGGATTTACAGGAAATATCTGTATGCATATAAACAAAAGCTGCTCTCGGGGGCTCCCTCTGTGTTCGGGAGGCCAGTTTGGTTCAGGATATTATTATTACTCTGCAGAAAAATACACTTTCACATTGGGGGAGCTGAATAAAACCAGTTTGTCAGTCGACACATGAATACAAATCAAGTTCTGAGCAACATCTCGTGGTCCAGATAAAAGGGAGGCAGGAGGAAACTGTGCTGAGCTCTAGTCAGCCGCCAGTATCTCCCACTGAAGCCGCTGTGTTTGTGTGCTCAGACACCTGGCCTGTGTTTGGCCGGCGTTGGTGCTCGGTGGTTCCCAGGCTTCGAGCCGTGCCCTGTGGCTCTCTGTTTTTCTAAGAGTTAAGGCTCTGAGTAACGCAACACCGCAGCAAAGCAAAGCCTGAATCTTTGTGCAGCTCCGACCGTATGTGGAAAGATAACAGGTCGGCCTCGTCCCATCTGGTCAGAATCAGAAGTGATGGAGAGCTGGAGATCCTCTCCTTCTGCTGACTCGTCTCTTTTTCTTCTTTCAGGCCTGAAAGCTTTGTTGTGTGTGATCACACACAGTCGGTGTGTGTTTGCGGCTCTGTTTGAGTGAACATCACAGTCAGTCATGATGTTCATGCTGCCTCAAAAATTGTGACAAATTCCAATGCGGACTGGTATAGCTCCCTCGTGTGACTGACATGTGCCAGGGCTCCATAGCTCAGGGGTGAGAGCACTGGTCTTGTAAACCAGGGGTCGTGAGTTCAAATCTCACTGGGGCCTTTTCTAAACTCAAATATGGCCTTGCATCTTGTGATTCCACAGCTGAAGGTGACACTTCTATTACAAATAACTGAAAGTCAGTGTCTCCAAAACCAAGCATTTTTTGAACAGTTTGGTGTAAAGTTCAGCCAAGGGACAAGTGATTGTTTCATTTTTATGCAGATACAGTCGACGTTTGGAAATTAATGTAGAGCTTTTTTTAACCTTTTTATTAGTTTGAGCGGTTCGATTCCCAGTCCCGGCAGGCTTTGGACAAAACACCGATACTCTGACCCTTGGTGCTTCACAGGGGCAGCTTGTCCACAAAGGGGGATCAATAAAGTATCAATTATTATTTATGTTGATCCTTATGCTCCCTGGTTCAGGGGTTAGAGCACTGGTCTTGTTAACCGGCCAAGCTGTGTTTTCTAAAAGTTTTGTGTTATTATAGCAGAACTGTCATCCTGAAATTTTTGAAGCTGTTTCACTAATAGTTGGTCCTACGGCGCCACCATCAGTAGTTAGGGTGAGAAGTTTCAGTGAAGTTTGGTGGGCAGTTTATCCAGAATCTCACTGGGAAAAGTGTGTCAATCAAACAAATGTTGTACTGCTTCTTATTTGAAGCGAGTTTGGATCCAGATGCAGATTAAAACATTCTAAACAATATTTAAAAAGATCCGTTTGGGCTCTTTTTGGACCACAGTTAACCCCTGAATGTTTCTCAGTTAATATCCACATAATATCCAAAGTGCCAAGGTCATAATCTAAAGGAAAACTGGCATCTTCCTGTGAAAAGAAAGAGTCAGGAGGAGCTCCTCAGGCAGGGTGGAGAACCTCTGTATTAGGTTTAATGACAAATTCAGCTCTTGCTGTTTGGTGAATTGTGTCACTTCACTGCGTTGATGCGAGTTGTTGGGAAATAACGTGAAAAATGTTGTTAATGTGTGTAACTGGGGAGTAAAGGGAGCAGGGAGGAATCAGAGAAATGATCTATGTGAGTCGACTAAAACGTAAGAGACGAGGAAACGTGTGAAACCGGGAGGAAGGAGCCAAAGCTTCACTCGTTCGTTGACTGATGCTGCCCTCTGCTGGTGAAACAAGACGAGTCCACACACTTAAAATGTATGAGGACACATAACCTGCATTAAACATAAGATCATGAGAACATATTTAGCTCTTTTCTTTTCTTATTCAACTAATCTGAAAGTATTAAAATATGGATATGACGTTTTTATGTGACAGTAAAACTAAACCACACGCTTCTTCACTCTCCCACTTTACTTTTACTTAAATGTGTGGTGTAAAGTCAAACACTATGCTGAGGAACGTGGGGGTGGTTGTTGTTGTTGAGATATTTTTATATATTTCATTTAAAAATATACTATAATAGAGTACTAGTACAAGCATAATGTTCTCTTTCACAAAGAAATGTACAGTCTGTCTCTTAAAAGGTGAAGAAATTCAGCAAGAAAAACAAGTGTTATTGTTTCTTAGAAGTTTCCGACATTTATTTGCAGAACTTTTCCAAACTTTATTGAAAAACGTGCTTGTTGTTTATCGGAAATGTGTAGAAATGAAAGAACAGGTGTGAATTCATCCAATCTTGTGTGTGGTGTTTTGCAGAAAACGGTCTGTGACTCACGCTCAGCTGATGCACGACAAAGGCCGGACGCTGCAGGACTTTAAGCGTCGCATGTGGCTGCAGGAGCTGTTGGACGAAGTCCACACGGCGGAGATCCGTGACCTTCCCATCCGAACCACCAGCGGCGGAGGAAGCAGCAGCGGCGGACAGGCGGTCGGCCTGGGCATCAACCTGAGCACCACCGGCAGCACCCTGCACTCCAAACCTCCCGGAGGAACCAAAAACCTCCCCATCTTCGGGCTGGATGAGGAGGAGGGCACCAACCTGCCGCAGGAGACCAACAAGTCTCAGACATACAAAGACAGCGTCCTCAAAGCACCAGGCAAGAAGAAGAAGAAAGGGAGGTCCGGCAAGAGGAGGGAGGGCGAGAAGAGGAAGAGGAGGGCGCGTTCACTGGGGTGGAGGCTGGAGGACGAACCGGGGAGTGGACTCCACCTGGAGTGGAGGTCTCTGCTCGGCCTGCTTTAAAACGCTGTCAGTCTCTGACAAAGGTGAGTCCACAGGTCAAAGACTGAGCAATAAAAAAAAGATGTGATTTTTGGAAAGGATCAACAGGACGAGTTAGTGATGAGCCAGGAGCAGGGGAACAGAGGTGCAGGTCCACTCAACACAAGTTTCAGACACGAGTCCAATGCAGAACTTCGTTCTCTGTTAGTAGAAACAGTCACAGCAGAGGAAATCAGATGCTGAGTCGTCCACAGACACAGACGTCGCCTCAGATCTAAATCTGAAATGTGACAGTCTGTGTGGTGCATTAAACCGCCTTAATCTTCATTTCAAACTAAGAGATTTCTGCTTCATTAAAAACAGGCTGCAGCACAAATAGTTTGATCATCCAATGATGGAAAGAGTTAAATGGTAATTTCACAACCAACACAACTTTCCTCAAACACAACAGAATCATTGGTTACAGAGTCACTGTTACCTGAAAGCAGTCAGTTTAATCAACAGTTTTTATAGATTTTATTCTACATCAAACAATAAGTACTGCACAGGAGGCCATTTCTATGGAGGCCCTGAGGGACAAAACATTCTGCTGAAAGCATGTGGTGTGTGGTTTGAAGTAAAAGTATATTGTATTTTTACAGAAACGTGATGTTAGCACCACTTCTGATGCTTCTGTGTCTCTGAACACATCAACTCTTGTTTAATGAACCTGTCTCTCTGTGTTTGTGTTGCAGAAACCTCTGAACGCTTGGACTGGACTCCTAAATGCTCCTGTTACCGTCGTCTGTAACAGCGACTGTTTGGAAAGAAAATGGAAAATATTTATTGTCTGTAAATATTCTAAATATAGCAGAATTGATAGCAGAATATGACTAAAAAACTTATTGATGCTCTGTGGGGCAACAGATTTTAACCCTTGTGAATCCTTGCTTTTTCCTTTTTTATTCCAGTTATGTCAGATTTTTTTGCAGTAATTTATTTTGTCTGAATGGTGTATTTATTTTGTAAATGTATCGAGGTGCTGCTGACCTTCTATATTTTTGTACCATAATGCACTTTAGATATATAAATATAAATATATATACCATTAAGTTTGTTCATTGACTTGTTTTTGTGGTTGACTGAAATTAAGAAAGACGACTTCGTCATTCTGTGTTATTTTTATCGACTCTGTTCAGACTCTTCAGTTTCTTTGCTGTTGGTTTTCGTTTCTCCGACCAAAGTTTTTTTGTTGTCTCATCTTTTGTGTTGGACCCTCCTGCTGCCTTCACTGTCACTGTTTCCTCCACGGCCTGCTCTGCTTCCCAGTGCCACAGTTCATATACGTACATAAACCAGACACGGCTTCATACGATGTTTTTGGCACTTGCACTGAGGTAAACACCCTGTACTGAACAGATTAAACATTTGACAGTAACTTCTCTCTGACTCCTGTGTCTTTCTTGTCACTTGATCTTGTTGTTGCTGATAAGAACATGTTATGTTCAGTAGTAATTTTTATTTTACACAACAAACCTCATGTGAAGTGGTGGGTAAAATTCAGATCTTTTTCTGAAACCTACATTAACTGAGTTTCTTTCCTACAAAACTGAAATGGAAACTGTAAGACAGGTTTGTGGTGTCCCACAGGGTTCTGCTCTGGGTCCTCTAAAAATCCATCTCATTACATCTCCTTCAAATCTTAACATTTTTTCTACTGTGAATTGCATTGCAGATCATTTCCTACACACCACCTTTTAAAGAATAAGTAAAATTCTTTCCTTAAAGGTGCAGTTATTGATTTTTGATCACAAGGGGGCAGACAAAATGTCAAAAGACAATGAATAGGGTTCAAACTACAACTGTGACAATTTCTGAAATAATTAACAACAGAAAACTAATTTAATCATTTAAGATTTAAGAAGTCGTATTGTTGAACTTTAAAACATTTTCTAGTTTCTGCTTCTCAAAGGTGATGTTTAAAAAATCTGTTTTAAATGTCAGTAAAGTGGAAATGTCTTTGGGTTTTTGACTGCTGGACAAAACAAAACATTGAAAACATATTAACTAATAAAAGGGAACATCTCATTTATTTGTGTTGGACAATCTTGTTGTTATAGTTATTATATACGAACAATGAACTCAATAAATGTGATCATAATGAGAATGTGTGTGATTATATTTAATTGTAAGAATCATAGCCAGACGTGTTTATAATGTATGATCAGATTGTGAATAGTCTAAATTTTAGCAATAAAAAGTCCAAATAAGGGGAAAAAATCTGCATGCAAGTCCAGACCAGGATGAACTGAATATGTGGCTGAATTTTATTCAGAAGCTAAAGAAGATTGGATATTGTCTTGAAAGGATTTTAGAATATATGACAACAACTGATAATGAGTTTGGTTTTAAATCCAAAACCCAGCACAGACGTGTCAAATAAATGTTTAATGATTATAGAAACAGAATTCTACAACATTTATGTGCTTTCTGGATGCATCTAAAGCATTTGATTGAATTAATCATGGTACATTATTTGTTAAACCTTGGGAGCGAGGAGTCCCTTTATATTTAAATAGGATCCTGTATTTTTGTTACTCACAGTACAGACTATTTCTGCACCATTTTTGGTGACAAGTGGTGTCCAGCAAGGTGGAATTCTGTCACCGGGTCTAGACATGGATGTCATGGATTAATTGGATAATTAAATGAGTGTAAAACTGCATGTATAGTGTTTGCTGATGATTTAACTGTTTTCTCTTCTTATAGTGCTGCTGCTGTACTGAGTACAGTATGATATTAAATATTCAGTTACTCACACAAAAATCTGTTTTCCATATCTTACAAAAATCTGCTAAACAATCAAACCACTTTAGTTTCCAGTTTAATTATTTCTCAGTTGTATTAGAGAACATTAGTCTTTTTAAAACTTAAAATTATTTGCAGAACTTTAAATGTTGTTGCTGAAAATCAGTAAGTGAACTGGTAATCATGTTTTTCCCTCTTTCTTTAATATTTTTTAAAATGGTATTATAACTTACAGGAGAATAAGTAAAAGTGGAGCTTTTTGATTGACTCCGTGTTAATGTCTGATTTGATGTGAATTGTCCTTTGTCTTTATAAATAAAAACATCTAATGACATATTAATTATAGATAATTTTTACTACATTGAAGTGCTGGACTAACTCAGATCCTTCACTTAAAGCTGCGTTAATTGATTTTTTTGGCCACTAGGGGGCAGAAAAACATTTCAACCTTTAACATTTTCTGTGTAAAAATGTAAAGATTTGCTTTCTTTATCTGTTTTAAATTACAGTAAACTGTGTGTTTTGAACCATTAGACATTTGACGTCACCTTCAGGTCAGAAAACGATATATTATTATGTATGTTACGTAGACCTGAGGTAGAGGCTCTAAACCACAGACAAATAGTGGAGATAAGAGTTGTTAAATAATGTTTTACAGCAGCAACCATACTAAAGAAAGATTTTCTTCTCTTTTTCTTTCTCATTTTTGTTTGGAACCACATTTGTCATTAGGAGACTGTGAACAACTCTGAAACTCATTTCTTGTTCAGATGAGAAAGAAGCTTTTGGCCTAATTTCCAGTCTGGATCTGAATCAAAGGAAAAGCTGAAACTTGTTCCAGAGCTAAAACAGAGGAGCATGAATAATTAGGGAGAATCCTGCCCAAAACAAAACTCGGAGGACTCCATTCATGCTGTGTCAGAGATAATTTACGCTGTCGTAGATTCTGTTCAGGATTTCTGGATCAGAATTTGTTCTCTGAGAGGATGGCATTTATCTGGAGGGAGCAGAAATGAACCAATTACAGTGTCCGATCCTTTTATTGTTACGGCTAAATCTGAGCTGCTGTGGTGGATGGAGCTCCCAACAGCTGGACTGGAGAAGCCAGATGTGCACAAACAGACAGGCTGTTAGAATCCAGCCGGTCCTGAGAGTTTGGAGGCTGCAGAGAGAAACGAGCCAAAAGTCATCCATAGTCCCCGTGTGTCTGTGCACAGACTACAAGTAAAAGTGCTCACAGTGAAGTTACAGTGGTTACAGTTACATACTGATGCATTAACTGTTCCAGCCCTGCTGCTATCACATGTAGAAGTAGACCACCTTCTCTAAGGGGATGGAGCGTGGTACGGAAACTGGACTAAGAACTGGACAATCATGTTTTCTGGCTGTGACGCTACTTACAAAACATTATAACCAGTTAATCCTGTCGTCTCCTCCATATCGATCAAAACCACGCTTTATTGTGACACGTCCAACTTTGAACCATCATCATCATCATCATCATTATTTCTGTTTCTTTCTCTGTGTCATCACGGTTCAGTGCTCTGCATCAACCCCTGACTGTTACAGCCCTTTTTATCCATCTGCAGCTCTTTATTTGTCCTTATTGACTGATGTGATGTTGTATTTGTGTTGCTCGTGTTTCTTTCCTTTCTTCCTGAGCAGAGAGCAGCTGTAACAAGCCAAAGCTGTTTCCCTCTGGAATTAATAGTTATTTGAATCTTGAATTATCTTTCATTCAGCTGATTCTTTTCTAAAATCAACCATTTCTCAATTTTGTTCTTCATCAAACTGAATACAAAACCTCATATGTTCTTGATTTTACATTTACAGGCTTGTGGTGATCGCTGCTCCTCTGTGAAACACAAATCTTATGTGCTGTATCTTAGGTTTTGTGTCTGCTTTTGGATTTGCTGTATTTTTGGGATCATTTTTGCCTCTTTTAACTGAGCACAGGGATGCAGTTGGACATATTATAGTAGTTGGTTATATTTTGTATTAAGAATCTGAATCTGTAAAACTAAAGCTGTCAAAAAAGTCCAAACAGTAAAAGTATAACATAAAATGGAAATACTCAAAGAAAGTATAAGTACCTCAGAAATGTACTTAAATGCAGCACTTCAGTAAATATATTCAGTTATAAGGTATTTTGACTGTAAAGTATAATGTGAGTATCACATTCCGTCTGTAGGGGGCAGCATTACGCCTCACACGTCTACAGCCTGTCGGAAATCCGATAGAAGAAGAAGAAGAATCGTCTGAGGGGAATTTGAACAGTAGAAGAAGAAGGTTTCCTGCCCATGTGAGAGGTTCAACATGTCTCCTCCAGGAGGGAAGATAAACAGACCAAAAACAGTAAGAGACGCTGGTTTTTGTCAGTGATTTGGAAAATAAAGTTTAGGAAGAGACGACGGAGAAACGTCATGTTCTGTTTGTGCATTTTACAAACGCTGTAAACGTGTGTAAACTGTTAGCACGGTCAGCTAGCTAAAGCCACAGTCGTTCTGCTAACAGAAATAATCATTGATATATTAAACCACAGCGTTTGAACGCGCCAGAAGATCATTTTAAACCATTTACAGTTATTCTGAAACAACACAAAGTCTCTTCTAACCATCTGGATGATCAAATATTCAGCTCACTAAACGATAAAAAAACATTTTTACTCGTTTGCTAAGCAGCGACTCCTGCCAACACAAAGATGGCGGCCAACCAACTGCCTGTGAGCAGACAGAGCCACACACCTGGAAACGGGTGAAAGACGTGTTTACTGTGCAGTGGATGAACCGTGTTTTCGTCCAGATGGTTTGACGAGTCTTTGTGGATCCTGAAACTAACATCAGAACAGCTGAAACCTCGTGATGTGTTTTTCAAAATCCACTGGTTAATTAAGTTGTAGAGAAACGGACGGTTCGCTCTGTGACCTGAAAGTTTGCTGACAACACTGTTTAGTAACTAAGTACATTTACAGCCAGGTACTGCACCTAAGTACCATTTAGAGATACTCGCACTTCACTCGAGTATTTCTAATTTATGTTATTACAGCTTTAGTTAAATTACAGATCAAACAGAATCTAATGAGGTTTCTCAGTAAATGTTCAAAATCAGGTTGTTAAAGTTTTTCTCTCCTTGAATTAAACTGAACGTGTTCAGTTTAATTACGAGACACAAAACTACAACATTCATGTTAACAACACTGTTGAATACTTTTATCAGGAACTCGGAGAAATCACTGTATTACTGCAGTACTGCTACTCTTGGACTGAAAGAACATTTTAGAGCAGGTACTTAGTACTGCAGGCTCTTAAATGAAAGTACAAAAGTATTTTCAGTGCGTTCAAACGAAGTCGGTTTAATCCAACAGTCCTGAGAGGAGCTGGTTTACTTTTCAGATCATGTTTAAGCTGCAGTTTATTGTTTTATACTGACGACTGGTTCTTAGCATCATTAATATAAAGCAGCATTGATAGATGCTTTGTTCTTTCTGCCTTGTTCAGTGGTTTGTTGCTCATTAGTCTTATTCTCTGTGCAATAAAGAAAATAATAATGTAAAAAATAAATACTGTAGAAATAAAATCGGTGTGACGACCGGGGGAGCAGCTGAAACGGTGCAATCAGTAACAGTTCTTTTTTTTTTTTTATTCGTGCTCGTGTCGTCGTTTTCTTGCAGGAGTTGGGAAAGAAGCTTTTCAAGAGGCGCCGAGTTCTGGGCCGAGAGAAGAAGAAGAAACGTCAGATAGTCGGAGCCGTTGTGGATCAGGGTCTCATCACCGTCCATCACCTGAAGAAGAGAAAGTCAGTGAGCAATGAAGACTCAGTTTCTGTCTTTACAAACGTGCACAGACATCGTTTTTATCACCATCCTGATCACGCGTGATCGTCAGTGCGACTCTCAGGTTTTCTGTCATCTGCAGGTCGAGTCCGAGAGCAAACATCACTCTGTCCGGGAAGAAGAAGCGAAAGCTGCTCAAACAGCTGCAGCACATGCAGCAGGAGAAGGCCGGTATGGAAGGTAACTGAGGACGAGATTAAAGCTCATGTAAAACTGTCACTTTAAAAATATCGATGCAGTGACTGAGGACTGAGCCTTTGTGTTGTCGTACACGTTACAAACATGGATACCAGTCGTGTTTTTCTGGTTTAAATGTTCATCTACTTTAACAAAACCGCTCATGTTCTAGTTTGTGTTGTATAGATAGTTAAAGTCCAGATGGTGGATCATTCTGTAAATGTTTCCAACTAAACAACAAGAGACTCATGTGACTCGCTGTGTTCAGCAGAGTCACATGAAGTCCTGGACTGTTTTTATAATGGCTCCGTTAAACCTCTACAACTTTTCCTCTGTTGTTCTCCTCAGTTGAGCCGGTTGTTCCACCTCCAAAGAAACAGGACTCATCATCAGCTCCAACCAAGAAGAAGAAGAAGGCAGCTGGATCCCAGGAGGACGTAGATATGGCAGATGTTGAATAAATATCTGTCGTTTCGCTGACATGCGGAGCAGCGCCTTGTCTTTCAGCTGAAAGAACGTTTTGGACTCAGTTAATCACAAATGGAGCTTCGAAATATGACGGAGCGGCTTCTCTGAGCAAACCAGTGAATGTCACGTTATGTTTTTACAGTTTGTGCCCAGAGGAGTGAAAGTGTCTGTATCTGTGTCAGACAGGTTGTACTGTACTTGTACGATGGTGGACTGAGAAATACAGGAAAATATGGAAGCCCACTTATGGCAATAAAAGAAAACGAATACTTGTGTTAAGTCAAAGTTACAAGATTGAATTTAAACCTTTTTCAGTTGAAATTTCGAGTTAGTAAATGTTAAAGTTCTGAAAGAAGTTTTAAATCGTCTTTTGTCAAACTGTGTAGCTTTTTGGATTGAGTGAAGGTTTCGACTAAATACGTCTTAAATTTGACAAACCCAAGGTACTTTTAGTTTAGCTGTTGCTCACTTTTTTTATTTTAGCACATATGAGCTTCTGTATAAAAACTAATTTAGAAACACATTTATTCACTTTATTTCATTAAAGTGTTTTATAACGGTTCACGTCTTGCTGTTGGTTTCATTCTGGCCAAGTGCACATTAATAATAAATTACATGTACCATCTTAAAATGTCCATAATTTGACTGGGATATAAATTATTCTCTCCTGTAAAATGTTTTGGTCACAGATAAAGTCACCTCTATAAAAAAATCATTGTAATTTTTAGTTTTAACTGGTTGAGCTAGTGGATTTCTTGGGGACTATCCCTATTTTGTTTGCATATTTTGTCTGATTTAATATGAATTAATAATATACATGACATTTTTAAGATGATTTTATCTAACATTTTAAAATTAGGATTTTATATTGTACTTAGCGGTTGTCATCATTTTGTAATTTAGAATTTCTGAATGGAAATAGCAAACCATACATCATAATATTAATTTAATATTACATGTAGACTGTAGACTTGAAATGTGTCTAAGTTTCATAATATTCTCTTTATTATAGTTTTTTAAATTTTCACTACACGACTCAGTAAACATCATTTTTAACTGGGTATAAATTTGACGTAAATCATAATTAAGTAATTTTGTTGATTTTGAGCATATTTAGTTTTGATCGGTGTCATAATTTTACATTTACAAACTCAATTTTGTTTTGCATATTTTCTGATTTTCTATTACTATTTCAGAAATAGGATAAATCAGTATTATTTTTGAGTATGTTTGTAATTCCAAATATTTTTTCTTGACCCAAAAGGGCTTGATACATAATTTAAACGTAGTCAGATTTGACTTAATATTTAATCATTTTACCCTGGTATTAAATCTTTCCTTTTTTAGGCATTATTAAGCTTCCATACATATACATATATATTGGAGTAAACATTAATGTCTCCTGAACATTTGCTGTAAATCTGAACTGGGGAAGTGTTTTTCTTTCCGGTGTATTGTTCATGTTCTGTATCTTTAATTTTTGATGAACCAGGCGATTAAATTCCTGATATCGATCTTATAGAAACAGGTTTTATTTCATTATTATTTTTAAGTCAAAGCTTTAGAGGGAAACTGTCGTTTGACCTGATGTTAAACGTGATTAGCACTAATGATTGGACCGTGTGTTACAGACAGATTTGGGGGGGGGGGGGGGTGCAGGCTCCAGGCTCCATCCCCCCCCCTTCCAGAGACAAAGACTAAAATGGGTCAGACTCTGGGAAGCAGCGGATCCTCCGCACCAGGCGTCGTGTGAATGTAGTTAATCGTCCCGGAGACAGAAGATGCTGATGCTGATGCTGCGGGGGTCGTTCGCTTTTTAAAACCGTCTCACGTTTTCTCTGTTTCCGTGTTGATGGATAAACGTTTATTCTCCGGATAGAAATCAACATTTAATGCGGGAGAATTTGTGAATCGTGTCACCAGTTGTTGTGCTCGTCAACATGTCCTCTCAGGATGGGTGAAAGCTGCTTGTTCGCTTACTGGGACTGAACTGGTTTGACTGAACGCGCTGCTGGTGGGCTTCCAGTTTCCAGTCCAACACCGACCCATTGGCTATTGTGATGGTTAATCCGTGTCCTCGGTGAAAATAAAGGCCCAGGTGTGGAGCTGTGGAGGGAAACTAAAAACCTGAATCCAGCTAAACGAAGCCATGATGCTTTGTGTCCCGGTTTGAGCTGAATTATCCGGTAACATCGGCTCAGCGACATGTTAGCAGCGTTACGGCAGGTGGTACATGGCAGAACCGAGGCGAACATTTACACGAAGGCAGGAATTAGCGTCGTGTTAGGAAACAGTTTATTAATCCCGCTGCTTGTTCCAGTGGTTTGTAAGAAGTGACGTTGTTCTGTGGCCTTTAGCTGTTCGTCTACGCACGGGACTGAACGCGAAGCTGTTTTTAACCTTCGCGTTCGCCGTAAGAACTGTTGACAAATTCTCATTAGCGACGTACAGCTAACGAGCTAACGACACAGTTTGTCGCCGCAGCGAATTCTGTTTGTTAGAATTTCGACTTCGAAACCGATTTTCTCCACGTTCTAGTTTATTTCTCCTGATTTAATGTAGTTACTTCGCTCAACGTTGGCACGAAGTTCTTCGCTCAGTTTCTGTCAGAGTCTATGGAAGCGTCTTCTCCTCATGTTCGCCGCGTCCAGTTCGAAACTGTTCGCGTCTGTGCATTCGACCTGCGTCGAATTTTCCTCTTCGCCTTCAGTTCGCCTTTCAAATAAGTCAGAATTAACATATTTAATCGACAAGTGGAGACAGACGTGTTGAAACTTGTACTGGAATAAATTTTTACGTCCTTAACTTATGGAAGCAATTTAAAAATAATACTTTACATGTTATTACAGGCGCGACTTTCTTTGCTGAGTTTAATTCATATTCTGATTCGCTTTAGGTTCGCGCATGAAATAATAAAATGAAATGTAATTAATATAATCATATATAAATATTCAAAGTTTGATGTTTTGTGAATTTATTTTTAATGTTTGTCAATTACTACTAGCTAAGGAAGCCTTAAGATCCACATAAGTTTTTCCTGAGCTTTTAGCACATCTAACCTCACTTCATCATGAGATGTGGTTTAAAGCTCAGGAAAAAGCTGTGAAATGGACCTTTATGATTTTTTCATCAAACCACTGTTTCCATTTAGTTTTTCATAACACGACATTTAATGCATGTGAATTAATGAGCTCCACATGAGCAAAGTTCAATAACCTCATTGATAGTTGGTCAGATAACAGCAGCTGTAAAGGAGATAACATGAAATAAAAGCGTTGTGTTCCTACACAGGAGACAGGTTAAAGTCCTGCCCTGTGGACTGTGGACCCACAGACCTGCTGAACATCTGATGGAGGACTGCTCACACTCTTGGTTGGTAAGTTTCTCATCTCAATGAAAAAAGCCTCATGATTAAACGTGAAGCTGAAAATGTTCCGAATGTTTTTTAAAAACTTATTTTTAGGAGCGATTGACATCATTCACCTTCCGTAGAAATAAAAAAAGACGCTGCTATTTCAGCTCCTTCAGGAGTCGCTTCCATTTTTAGATTTTTATTTTTACTCTCAGATTAGTTTCTAATTTCATCCTGTCTTTGTTCGCTTCTCGACGGTTCAGACAGATCTGGGACTCGGGGGCAGGAAACAGAAACTTTTAAAAACTGATCAGCAGGAGTTTGTGAACTTTCTGACAACATAGAGCTTTATATTGTTATTCACATTTTGTGACCTCAGAATTAACATTATTCACTGAAAACTGTTCTTTAACAACTTACTAATATGTCGTGTTGGTTTGTTTTTAGTTGAATCTGAATCACTTTAGAGTTTGGTTTAATCTGCAAAACAACATCATCTCAGGGTTTTATTACACATGTTGTAAATTACATCATTACAGACTTTTTATTTTATTTATTCGGTTTGAAATTTGAGATAAAATAACTTTTGGTGCCAGTTTCTCCTCAGTTCTTACAGTAACTCTACCAGACATTCAGACAAACCTGTACAACTTTATTTATGAGATATAATCTGGACCAGACTCAAACCTTCATGTTAACAACAGAAACTCACTTTGGTAAGAAGTGGTACTTGTACTTCTAGTGGAGTACTTGTGATAATACCGCATGTGCTGTGTTTTTGTCCTGTAGTACGTTCGTGTGGATCTCTGCTCTCCTCCCGTGGACACTGATTTCTGATCCGGGTGTAGATCTGCTGCAGCCATGTCTCCTCCGGTCCAGCTCCTCATCTCTGCTGCCGTGATGCTAGCGACGGCGTCTCTTCCTGCGTCTGCTGTGCAGTCAGAGACGTGCTTCTCCAGGCAGCACAAAGACGCTATAATCAACTTCAGACTGGCTTTAAACAGAACGACGACAGTCATGGATGCTCGGGTGGTCCGGTCTGAGCGGGACTGTGTCCTCGCCTGCTGCTCAGAGGACGTTAAACCAGGTGAGAGGACTGAATCATTTTAGTACCAGAGTAAATGTGATGAGGAAATCATGTAGCACGGCTGACCACTGGAAGTTTATCAAAAGAAAGATGGTAAGAAATTATAATTGTCATTCACCCAAACGGTGAATAAAATCACTAATGTGGTCTCACTTTGGCACAATGTTAAAACTGCTAAACGGCTCCAAACGTCTGAGACAGGAACACGGAGCCCGGAGCAGCATTTAGGGCCGAGTCTAGACGTCGACACTGAAGTAGGTCAAAGTGAGATTTACTTAGAAAACTGCTTCACTTTAGTCACTTTAGAAAAACATGGAGTTTTTTCTTTTAGAGTCAAACTGACTTTTCAGACTGGAACAACTCAGTACTGGTACAAATAATGTCCTGTAGCATTTAGTTCATAGTACTATTACTGTACTACCCCATATTTTGGACACTACATTTATGAGCAACAATTAAATTAGTTCATTTTGACATTTTACATCTCAAGTGTACAATCAATATATATATATATATATTTATTTATTTTGTTCTGATCTGTTACAGATCAAATAAATTAAAACAGGAAAGACGAGCTTCACCTCAACCAGCTAAAGATTATAATTCAGGGTTTTTAATGTAGAACTCAAACGGTTACTCAGCACACTGAGCACTTTTGATAGCAGACGTTTATTATTTAATAATACTTCTGTGTCTTCAGTAAAGGGTCTGAGTAGTTCACCTTAAATTTACCCAAACTGAATCCTGAGACTGATTAAGAGACTAAAATGATATTTGATGCTGTGTTACCTCAGTATGTGAAACAACATGGAACACGGAACCTTTTCTAAAGTTTAATTTAAATGACTGGAACCTGTGTCTGACAGGTGTGAGCTGTGAAACTGATTGTCCAACAGTAACTAGCTCAAAATGACGTTAGACTAAACATGGATTTCACCTGCTGAAGAGGAAATTAAAGGGAGAATCCCCCCAAAACGAACAACAACTGAAGGAGTTTTTCTGTTCTTACAAACAAGCAATTTGAAACCAAATATTGAGTTTTAATGACTGTTAATGACTGAATGTTCAGTTCCACTGTTTTTGCTCATTTAAAATTTGGTCTGACACAGAAATGTTAAATTCTATGTTGTTTAACATATCGAGGTTTACATAGCGTTACCCATATACAGTATATGTGAGTACTTAAATACTACTTTACTGCTACAGTAATACATGTGTCCATGCACATAACTACTGTGTAATGTGCTGTAGCTATTGTTACAACACTCTTTGTTTCTACAAACAGTCAACACATCCATCACACCACGTCTTTGTGTTTCTAAAGGTGCCAAATGCAACATAGCTGTGTTCAACGGCAACAAACGCGCCGGTGATGACAACTGCTTCCTGTTCCACTGTCAGGCGGAGCAGGACTGTCCCTTAACGAGGGCTCAGGGCGGCATCAACACTTACGACATCTACAAAGGTAAATCAAGCTGCTTGATTGATTTACCTTAACGAAGGAGGTGGTGGTGACAAAGCAGCTCGAGTTTCTATCATCTGTCAAATTATTCTTCACCTCTTTCTGTCCACAGGTTTAATTCATCCAACCACAGTGAGACCCGTCACCACCACCTTTGCCACCACAACCACAGAAGCCCCAACTACACCTACCACCACGCAACCAACAACAACCACCACACAGAGTACAACAACATCCCCAACCACTACAGCAAAGACAGAGCCAACCACCACCACAACAGCCTCCGCACCTCCCACAACACCAACCACCACAACAACCACACCAGCACCAACCACCACCACACCAGCACCAACCACCACAACAACCACACCAGCACCAACCACCACAACAACCACACCAGCACCAACCACCACAACACAGCCTCCTCCCATCGTCATCATTGCAACCATGCATGCATTAACGCCAGCTCCCACCACCACCACCAGCAGCACCACAACACCAGCAGCAGCTTCCACTACAACTGTCACAGTGATGAAAAAGCCAAACAAACCCACCAGAAAGCAAAATAAAACCGTCAAGAAACCCAAACCTTATCCTGTCAGCACCACCACCACCACCCAGCCGACTCTCAGCTCCACGACATCACTTCCTGTGGTAACAGTGGGCAAAGAGGCTGAAAGTAGGACTACGGAGAAACTACAGCCAAAGACCGAAACTACTACTACTACCACAACTACTCCACCTACTACAACCACCACCACTACTACAACTACTACTCCTCTTCCTACGACCACTACTACAACAACTACCACCACCACCACTGAACCGACCACCACAAGGACGACTCCTGGAGCCAGTTTGATCATTGTCCCCAAAGGCGCCGTCCAGTCCAACCACGCCCTCCAGAACTCGAGTGCCGCTTGGGGGAAAACGGTAGGGGCACAGGGGGCGGTGAAGAGCGGCGTGGTGGCGTTCATGGTGCTGGGGCTCGCCGTGCTCACGCTGGCTTTAGCCGTTGGTGGACGTAAGGCGATGGAGTCGTTCGACAGACGACATTACACGAGACTGGAGCTGAACGACCTGCACTACGAGGTGTGATTTTCACGATGGAGGCTCAGAAGGACAAAAACCTCACATGAGTTCTTTAAGATTGCTAACATTCACCTGTTTGGTTTAATTTGTAAACAGCACACAGCAGTAGGACGTCTGCTCCACTTAGTTAAAGAGGCGTTGGACCGTTATCACAGATATCACAGAGACTGTGCTTTATTTTGAAATAATCCCACACCTCCGCCTCTCTTTGTTTGGCTTTAAAGACACTTTTTAATGTTCCCATCCCTGGTCCTGCTTGTTTTCCAGCTGTCCCTGGCCCCTGCTGATTACCTGGATCAGGTGTGTTCAGTGAGTCAGAAGCTGGAAGAGGACCAGGGCTGGAACCCAAAAACCATTAAATTGTTCCTTCATAATAAAGTGCATTTAACATAAATGATGGGGGACAAATGACTGAGCCATTAGTTTGTTCAAAATGTTGTCCGAGGCTGAAGTGATTAACTGAATATGTTGTAAACTTTCACTTTTACTGGGACAAACCTTTGTTGTTCTCACTCGGCCGAGGAACACGAAGGTAATCAGTAACTAGACGTTAGATGAGCTCAGACACAAACTTCAGATAAACATTCATTTAACGATGTCTTTATTGATTTTTATTTCACGTTAAAATCACATCACACTGTACATTGTATCTTAACTTTAGCATTTTTGCACAGACTGTGGACTTCTTTGTTCCCCATCATTTATTAAAAGCAAACTAGCAGTGGCTGAAAGTAACTAAGTACATTTACTTAACTAGACTTTCTTTACTTCATACTTAGACTTCACTGCATTTCACAGGTACACTTTGTACTTACTCTCCACTCTTTATATCAGAGTACTGCAAATGAAACAGGGTCTTTTCATGGTTGGTGTAATAACAGAAAGAAAAGTGTTTCAGTGCTCAGACATTCAGCTGACTGCTGTTGATTGGATTATGAACTGCTGACAGTTCAGTACAGACAGTACATCATGATAACACAGAAACACGAGCAGTCGATTAACAATCCAACATGAGCATCGTCCCTGAACAGATGTGATAACGGCATAAATACGAGTGTGACTGTGCAGAAACTGAACAAACAGCAATATTTTTATTCCCTGAAACTCAGGAAGTGGAGCTGACGTAGAGAAACGCTGGACTGTGTGAGTGCACCCAGGCTCAGCCTTTTCTCCATGGGGGTGAATTAACGGTTTGTGTATAAGACGAACACCTGCATGTTTTTTTTACTTCCACACGCTTCGGCCATATGAGCTGTGATTGCTTCTCAAATCACCAACTCAGTCTAGTTGTCAGACTCACCCTCACGGTTTAGTTTTTGTATTTTGTCCAGGCTTTTCTTGTCTCACATGTGGATGAAAATTCACACGATGGATGCAATTCTTAGAAACCTGATGCACTACTGTTTCCCGTGTTTTTGATAATCTGCTTCTTTTTAAATAGTAGATTGTTTTTCATAGCTACGATGACACTGGCTGGGCACTATTTTCCTATAATAAGTACATTTGTATTGGATGTAACGTGTCGTTGTGTGTGTGGGGGGCTGCTGCAGCGTCAGTTCACCTCCAGGTGGCAGCAGCAGCCTGATGCACCTCCAGCAGACGCTGCACTCTTCTTCTTCTTCTCTTGCTTTGGTTTTTACTTGGACTAACGACAGTGATGGTGATAGTTTGGTCTCGTTTTGTGAAGTGATGCTTTTGCAGAAGTTTTGATGTGTGGTTCTTGTCAAGATTAAAAAATGTGATTTTTGGACTTGTTGTCACTGTTTGATTGACGTCTGGTCCTGATAAAACCTCATGGTTCAGTCAGAAAGTAGTTAAATTATTACTGGGACTCTTTACCACATCTGATCTTTGTAACAATATGAATAAACGTGATGGTAACTAAAGCACAGTGCTCCAGTCAATAAGAACCAGCTTGTTATATTTGAGATTTTTAAGAAAAATCACTTGTAATTCTGGATGTAGTGTGAAATATTCTAGAATTATGATATTATATAATGCTCTCAGTAAGGTGTATAAAGACAGTTCACCTGCACACTGCAGTGGTTTTGTGGCTTTATTTGAGCAGCCACAGAGGAACACACTGAGCGGGAAAGCTGTTATCTGACACTAAAAATAAAAAGGTGATGAATCAAGAACACAAATTAAGTCATTTTCCCCCCACGGCACCTCCTTGGCTGTGTAAAATGACTGATGGATACTGATGTGTTGTCATTTGCCTACAAACAAACTATACAGTAAATTCATTCACATGATGTTGTAGCTGAAATCTATTGTCCGACAGACTGATCTCTGAGGTTTTTACTCTGGTTTTACGCGCGGTGACATGGACAGAAAAAAGAAAACAGTGCACAGAAATAGTATTAAAATAAACAAGAGTAGTTCAGGTGACTCTGTACTTTTCTACAACATGAGATGAGGATCCATCATAAACCGGTCACATGGAGCTAATTTACCATCACATCCTGTCTCCTTGACAGCAGCCTCACGACCCTGATGTAAAGTCTCCTGTTAAAAAAAGAGTATTTCTCATTTTTACTTCAAAGTAGAGGTGGAAGAAGTACTCAGATCTTTAATACCACAAATTACTGAAGTAAAAAGTTAAGTATTATGAGCAAAATACACAACACACAGTACACAAGTACTAGATGTAAAAGTACTCACTCAGCAGAATTACTCGTTTTCAGAATAATTTAATGAGTAAAAAGTAATGCAGTATTTACAGTGATAACAGTATTAGTATGTGTGTGAGTACCCTAACAAGACTTTTACAACTCTATTAAAATAATCCTGCATTCAAAATGTTACCAAGTAGAAGTACGACACCTATTACCAGTAAAATATATTTAAAGTACCAATAACACAGCAGAAGTATAAAGTATCACACAAGTAACAAACAGCATTTAAGTAAATACTTCCTATTTTTAGTAAACATACTTTTCACTGTTGCTTCTAATGAAGTAATTGCAGTATTAGTAGTACTTTTTCTTTCAGTAGCGGAAAGTTACTGAGCACGTTTCATCAGTCGCTGTACTTAAGTACACATTAGAGCTACTTGTACTTTCCTTAAGTACTTGTACTTTATTATTTTGATTCATCTGACAGCGAGAGTTACTTTACAGATTACTACTCATGATCCAGTCTGTATAACAAGTACTTTTACATTTGGTACTTTAAGTATATTTTCTCAGGAATACTTTGTAACTTTACTTGAGTGACATTGTGAATGCAGAACCCTTTGTTGTACCAGAGTACTTTACTACTTTTACTTAAGTACTACTTCAGTAGAAACTGTACCGCATCTTCTTCCACCGCAGCTTGTAATGGAGTATTTATACAGTGGTATCAGTAACTTTACTTAAGTAGCTTTAAGTACCACTTTCAGTGCATGACTTTTGCTTGTACTGGTGGTGTTAGTACTTTTACTGTAGTGAGTATCTGATTACTTCCTCCGCTGTGAGAAAGTAGTCCCGCAGGAATGCGAGCGTTAAAGCCGAACTTCGGCTCCTTCAGCATCGCGCTGCTTCGCTCCGTGTCTCCGGGCTCCGGATCTGTTTTCCTGCTTCTCCGGCTGCAGCTGGACGCGCGGACAGCGGCGTGTTTTCCGCCTTCTCCCGTCGTCTTTGGCCGCAGACCGTGAAATCCGAACAACAATAGAAAGCGGCGGAGCCGAGGAGCGCGGCGGAGGCGGGGGGAGCAGCTTCCTCACAGCGGAAGGAGACGGCGGAGCTCCTGCAGGACAATGTGAGACTCACCGAGAGTTGATCCAGCGCAGCCAGCGAGCAGCAGAGCCGACGAGCCAGGATGGACGTGGGGATAAATTAACGCTCATCCCGGCTGAATCACAACCGCAGTTTTGTTTTGAAAGCCGCGTTTTTTCGCCAGAGGAAGCGGCCGCAGCGATGGGAGCGCGGCGCTGAGGAGAAAGCGGCGGCAGGGCCACGAATCGGGGAAAGATGGGTGTCGCGCTGCGGACTCTGTTGTTGTGTAGTTTTTGTCTTCTCGTGCGAGGTGAGTTTCTCCTCTAAGCGGCCTGTTAGCGCTGGTTTCTGTCCGTGTGAGCTCTGTGGACGGTGAAAAGTGAAGTTAGGGTGTGAGGAAAGCAGCTTTAGCGGTGTATTCTGGGAGCTGTGTCCGGGCCAGGGCCCTCTCTCCCCGGGTTTGGAGCTAACATTAGCCAGCCGAGCTATGCGTGCTTATCTGTGTGTTTGCTGCTGGAGCACAGGACGGTGAAACCACAAATAGCCCGTGTTAGCTGGGAAAATGTCCCAGCACGCTCCTCGCAGCCAGGAGAACCTCCCCCGAGTCTCCGGTTTGCAGCGTCTGTTCGCGGCTTTAAACTTTGGATCCAACAACTTCACCAACAGTTGAAACCTGAGATTCAGGGAATAGCAGCAGTTAGCACAACAAATGCTAAGAAGCAGGTCATCCAGCCTGTTATCTGCTTATAAACCGTGTTAGCTAACAGCTCCATTTCTCTTTAAATCACATTCACCTGCAGAAACCTCTGAGCTACATGTTCACAGTGCTGTAACTGCTGCTAACCTGCAGCTACCTCAGGTGGTTTCTGCACAGAATCAGATTTATATGAAACATAACTTCACCTGCATGATGATGGATGTAAAGACTGAGAGATGTAACTAACATCAGTTTAAAGCCTGTGATTAGATCTTAAACTAGAAACACACACACATCCAGATAAAACCACAGCGTCTGTGTGTTCTTATAACCACAGAAACTGGAATGAATTAATTCAGACTTATTTCCTTTATTAGTCATGTCAGTGTGACAGCTTCACATGAATAAAACCACACAGAATAAAATCTGAAGAGAGTCACTCAGACTGAAAAGTAAAAATATGAATGTTTCTGTGGCACAAAAGGTGATTTTCTTTCTTTGTAGATTATTCATTATCAGAATACTGTCCAATTCATTCTCTGATAGTGCATTAAATGATTAATCACCAGAGATTTAAATGCAGGAGTCAGACCTGATTTACAATGAAAATGAGTTTAAAAAACATACAGAAATAGACAAAGACTCATTTCTGTTTTATTCCTTGTTCACATGATGAGTCACAGAAGTGATTCCAGAAAGCAAAAAAACAGTTTTTATATTATAATCCAACACAGGAACTGATGCTGGTTGTAAAGTTACTGGAAGTCAGTGGGTGTCAGGTATAAGACCAGTAGAGGTGTAACTGCAGGTTTGATGGGAGAAAACAGCAAATGTTTGCTTTTTGATTGGATAAATAACTCATGATTAATTGTCAAAATCATCACTGATTTCTTTTCTTACAATTAATTAATCGATTAATCAACAAGTGACTGTAGGAATAAATGCAAAACGTACCTGAAACCTGATCTAGAGTTAAAGTCAGAAGCTTAAGACGACAGGAAAGTTATGTAGATTTTGATGTAAAATGTTATGAAACGGTGAAAAGTGCTCACTTTAATTACCCACAGCCCAGTTTGTCTTTAGATGTATCTGTGAATTTTGCTATTTTAGTTTGGAAAAAGACTCAAATGAGTCAAAACCACATAGGACTGTTTGTTATCAGGAGGATCTGTAGGCGGATCATGTGGTGACACCTGAGCAGGTTGCTGCTCTGAAGAAGGCTGTGGGATGTGGATGAAAGCTTGGAGATGAACTTAAGCGTTTCGGGCTCATGAATCCATTTCTGTACAGACGAGCTACACACGGATAACTGTGAATTTACTGCTGCCAGGTTTTTCCACCTTTTGAACATTTGAAGCAAACACCAGCGTGTGGTGCCTTCACAGTTGTGTTTTTATTCTTCTTTGTTACAGACGTAATGTTGTTGATTCTGAGGTTTGGTCTTCATCAGACATTGACTACAGTGCCAACAGAAATCACACAGAAATACAATAAAAAGATGAATTAAGATGAGTAAACTGCTCATGATGAGATGAGTTTCTCCTCCTGTTTTCTGTTCAGACTGAGAAGTTTCATGAAATGGATTAATGTGAAGCAAAATTAAGTATGATGTTGTTGCTGCAGGTGTCTCGATCCTGCACGTCTGCCTTGACGTGTGTGTGTTTATTGTATTAATGTGCTGCGATAGCGTGGTACCACTTCATACTTTGGTTCTGAGTGGTCGTATTGGAACAGTTCCTTTCTTTTCCTGTGTCCGTATGAAAACCGTTTGTACTTAGTTTAATCATAACTGTGGGTTTTTAGACGACGTCTTAATGAAAATCGAGAGATTTGAGGTTTGATATCCAGCCCTAACATTGCTTCATTATAACTTTATTAAATACTGTATATGGTTTAGTAATGAAGGTAGGTGATATTAATCCACAACAGTTTTCATAATCAATGAATAATCTCAGTGTGACATTTGTTCTTTTTAACAGTGATTTAATATCAGGAAACATGATTAAAATGAGGAAAAAGATTCTTTAGTCATAATAACAAAAGTAAAATAAAAGAAGAGAGAATCATCTGTTTTGCTGTGGAACAGGGGTGTAACTAATGATATTCAGTTGTTTTCAAATGTTTCCATCAGTTCAGAAGCCAAAGATAATTCAGATGTTAATGCAGAAAATCTTCACATTTAAGATGACAACACGAGTGTTTGATGTGAAAACACAAACTGAGCTCGTGTGTCTTTCAGCCTGAGGTCAGACTGAAAACAGAAACTTTCTAAGAACTGGAGGTTGCTCTTATTTTGCTCCCAGTGATTATTTCCATCATGATGAATCAAATTTCACAATTTATCTGTTTGACCGTTCAGCTCACAAAATGTCAGAATAATGTCCTTTTAATATCCGATAAACAGAAGCTTCTCCCGTGTCTGTTTTCCGCAGTAGGAACTAAAATTGAATGATTTGAAGACGTCACCGTGGACTCTGAGATGTTTAATAGACCAGACTAATAATTTATTGATATGGTATTCATGAGACTAATAGATGATGGTAATAATGACTTGATTACAGGTTACCGGTGTAGGTGATGTGTGTTGCTGATGTTTCCTCCTGGCAGAGTTTGGGTTGTAAGCAGCCTCAGGGACCCTAACTTTGAGGTTTTGATGTTGTGATTCAGTAAATATTTAGAGAAGGAAATTCCCCAGGCTGGCAGTGGGAGCTGCAGGGCTCACCGTGACCTAGTCTCTGATCCGACGGTGCTGTGTAGCTGTGGATGTGTCGAATCGTGGGTTAGGCCCAGAGCCAAGATCCAGCAGAGAGGAAGTCGTGTCCCCGGCTGCTCCTCGCATCCTCAGCACCTCATCAACCAGGCACAGGTCCGGTCTGACCCGGGAGCGTGTTTGTTTTCCTGAAGCTGGTCCAGGTTCATTCAGGGTTGTTGAACTCTTTAGCAGATATTAGAAAATATCACCTGTCGACACCAGGAAGAGACAAATTATCACTTAATGATATTTATCATCTGGATGTTGTTTGGTTTTTCTGTTATGAGGGGTGTTGTGGTCAGAACATTGCAGGTGCCTGTCGTGGTAGAAACGATTAATTATATGGTGATTTGGCTTTTTATCACTGTTTTTATGGTGTGTTTCCTACGTTTTCATGGTGTGTTTTGCTATATTTCCCTCTGTTTTTTAAGGCGTTTTTAACGTGTTTCCCTCTCTTTTTTAAGGCGTTTGACGTGTTTCCTGTTGTTTTTAATGTACTTTGACGTGATTTTCACGGTTTGAAATGGCGTGTTTTACAATGTGTGTTGTGTTTTTTCTATATTTTCTAGGTGTTCCGTTGTTGCTGTATGCAAACCGACGGGACCTTCGGCTCGTGGATGCAGCACATGAAAAGGCCAATGCCACGGTGGTGGTGGGCGGGTTGGAGGACGCTGCTGCTGTGGACTATGTCTACTCTCAGGGCCTCATCTACTGGAGCGACGTGAGTGAGGAGGCCATCAAACGCACAGTCTACAACCAGTCGGGGGCCAGCACGGTCCAGACAGTAGTCCCGGGTTTGGCCTCCCCAGACGGACTGGCCTGTGATTGGTTAGCATTTAAACTTTACTGGACGGACTCAGAAACCAATCGGATTGAGGTAGCAGAACTGGATGGATCTTTGAGGAAGGTTTTGTTCTGGCAGGAGCTGGACCAGCCGAGAGCCATCGCTCTGGATCCAGAACGAGGGTGAGTCTGACTTTAGGAGTCGTCCGTACAATCAGACGCTGGAATGCAACCAGAAAAACACAAAACGTATTATTGACCTTTAGACAGTGTGACGGTCGTCTCCTGCTCCCTCTGCTCTAAAACACTTGTGTCGTCTCTTGCTTGTCTGTTTGTGCCAGGACCATTTTCAGTTAAGACTAACAGCAGCAAAGAGAAATCAGCACGTCCTACTGGACAACTTTCTCTGTCCACGTTCACTCACCAGGACAGTGTGTGTGTGCGGTTGAAGCCTGTGCAACTGGGCAACAGATAAAAAGTGTTTTTCTTAAAAATTGCAGCTTAACTTTTCAGTTAAAAAACTGGGATCTAAATTACAGTAGTACTTTAAAAACAAAATAGTTTGGCCTTAGTTGAAAATGTGGATTAATCATTGGTTGGTAGTTGTTAGTGCTGCTGGTTGGTTTTATATGGGGTGGTTTTGCAGTTTTGTGAGTATTTTTCATTGTTCTCCACAGTTTCCAGTGGTGTATTATTGTGTATTTTCTGCAGTTTTACATGACATTTCTACAGTTTTTGCTTTGTTTTTTTACGTTTTTTTATACTTTGGTGTGTCTTCTCCCATGCCTACGATGTTTTCTCTCACAGGAAGTTGAATAGTTTTGTGGTTTAAGCTGTTGGTTGGATGAAACCAACCTAGATTGAAACCAAAGCTTTTTAGGAACTAAATGTTCCTCTTATCTGTTCTGAATTAGTAAGAACTCCTCAGTTTACAAAAAGTCAGAAAAAAAGCCCATCACAATTTCTCAGAATCCCATGGATTCTGAGAAATCATGTTTTTTTCTTTGTTTCTGGCGCTTTCTAAAGTGAATCATCAGTCTGTAAACTAAGAACATAAGCAATGACAATGAGTGTTGGTTGCAGCCTTAGTGCAGGTGTAGGAGAAAAATGAGAGATTGAGAGAGAGATGAGTTTTAGTCTAGACTTGAAACACACACGTTTAGTTTGTGTTGTCACATCAAGCACCCGTATTATCAGTATGGACGTGAGCTCCGTGTCTGCTTGTGGTTAAAAACGTCTTTACTGCTCAGATCTGAATACCGAGCAGAAGATTTCAGTCTGTGTTGCACCTGAATGCACCCTGAGGCTTAGACTCCTGAACAACAGGAGGAGGGTGTGTTTCTGCTGCTTTGTTTGTAGCTTGTTCTGGATCAGATTGGGTTGCAGGGAGACTGAGCTGCCGTCCGCTGGACTCTGCTGGAATCAGAACAACAGTGTCAGTGTGGAGATCATTTTTTTCCCTCTGTTGTGAGGACGAGGAGCTCGGTGTCGGCAGCTCAAGAATGTCTTGAATCAGCTCGAGATAGAGAGGGAGCATCTGCAAGAGGATCAACACTGAGAGGCTGGCAGCAGCAGCAGGAGGAGGAGGATGGTTCTCAGATAATTTATCACACACATGCATAAAAAACAAAGACACTACTGCTGAGAATTTCTTACACTACAACACACCAGCATCAGTTTCCATATTTTAAATGAATCTGCTGTTGACTTTTCTCTGGAGTGTAAAGGAGAGTTAGTGCTGTTTATTTCAGACTCTGTTCCACCTGTTGCACCTCATCTGTCACACTGTACTCACGCTGCATAACAAACATGCTCCTCTTCCTGTCCTTCATCACCACGTTTCCATCTTCAGGCCCCAGAGAGGTGTCGGATTAGGATGTAAATCCATTAGGACTCAGATAAAAGGGGCCTGTAATGTATTCATTAGTTTTATTTAAATTTCTCTCTCTGTCCGTCCTTCTCTTCTCTCCTCTCCTGGGTTTTTTATTCATGGAAACTCTTCCCCCCCCCCTCAGTGTTTGATCCACAACGGTACAGAGATAAAAGTCACACCGAGCCCGTCGCTCGTACTGGAGGCTGATTTCACCAGTTTACTCCTGTAAAGTCAGACTATTCTTATGACTGTATTCTCAGTAAAAACACACGACTGTAACCTTGTGAATACTGAAATGTGCTCACATGTGATTGGCCTGATTTTATTAAAATAAATGATGTAGGTGGAAATGACTCATTGTTACGCTGATGATACTGTGTTATACAGCTGTGAGCATGTCTCTTTAAAAACTCTTGACTATTGTGACAACTCAGGGAAAGAAATTAGATGTTGCTGTATTCTGATGTTTGGTTTAAGCAACTTATGGTTGAAGTTCAGGTTTTATTTAAGTCTGGTTTTTATTTGGAAGCCAGTAAAGGACTCGTAGTTCCACAGTCCTACCAGTTCTTGATTACGGTGACTAGTCACAGATTGATGCAGCAGCACAGTGTCTTCTGGCCTTCATTACACAGTACGTTTGTATTTATGGAGCTGTTTTACACAAACTTTCTTCTTATTTTGCAGAGTTGATGGTGACAGTCTTACATCACCTGACACGTATCTGTTGTCTTTCTTACATACAGACAGAGGTGGGGAATCAGACAGACAAACTTGTTGTCACTTTACTGAATGAACAACAGCATGAGCTCTGTAAAAATGATTCTTTTTCGGTTACGTCCTCACATCTTTACACATTGTCTCGAGCAGCACTACTGTGATCTGGTTGTTTTCCTGTGTCAGTTTTAAAAAGATTCAGTCAGTGATTCTGTCTCCAGGGATCAGTGAACTCATCAGGTTCAGTAAAGTGATAACTTACCTTTCAGACCAAGTGATAAATTAAGTATAAAGTCAGTGTGAGCTCCAAACCAGGAAGTTTTTCTCCTTTAGTCTGGGCCGAATGTGTAAATGACCTCTGACTTGTTTAGGACTGAGGTTACGGGGCTTTGCTGATGGAGGTGTTGAACAAAGCTGTGATCACACCCTTGTACAATCCAGTACAGCAGCTTCTGATTTGATCAGTCACGTCCTGCAGTTTGTGTGTCTCATTAGTTCGACTGCAGCACAAACCAAGGCTCCTTCACCGATGCAGAAAATGTGTTGCATGTGTTCTGTTCTTTTGTTTGGTTGCGTGTGTTTCACAAAGACCCATTGTTGCTGCGGCAGCTGTTTTGTTTTTCCAGCAGTTTGTAACGGAGCAGCAGCAACACGCCAACTACACGGGTTCATGTATGTAGGAGTCGAGACAGGAGTCTTCAGGGTTTGTCTTTCAGTGACCGTCTGAGACGAGAGAGGAGAGGAACTTCTGATTGTCAGGCTGTAGCAGTTTACTGCCTGTAGAGCCAGGATTCTGGGTTTACAGAAACCAAATCTCTCAGTCTGATGGTCTGAGCCTCCTACAGCCATGAGGGGTCTGTGTCATATTTTTATCTACGTCATTAACAGATTACTACTCCATAGAGACGACTTGGCACCTGATTGACTCTGTAGTCTCTCTCAGGCTTGGAAATGGAGGGGTGGGGGCTGGGCGGTGTTCAGATGATTGGAATCTGCAGCCTTACTGCTAGATGCCAGTAAATCTTACAGACTGCGCCTTTAAATCAAAGTGTCTGAGAAGTGTGGAGGTAACCTGCCGCAGCATGATGGTAACTAGGCCTAAAGCAGCAACAGGCTCTTTGGTGAACGTGTCTGGAGACATTTATTGTTCTGCACCACAGCTTAATCAGAGTGTTTTTGTTTTTCTGTACCAAACTCTGCTCTGACAGCAGCTCAGGAGCTGAAATCTGCAGATATTTGACTTTTTCTGTGAAGTTTTAACTCTTCGTGGTCTGTTTTAGTTGTTGTTGCTGTTTGTCCCTGACTCTGTAGAGATGTGACAGATGCTGTAATTAGTGTGTTGTTGCTGCACCAGGACTAAAACAAAGCTTGGGCCTAAATCGGAGGAGCAAAGAGGAAATCACACTGTCAAAGAAGAGCATGTTTTGTTACAAAGGAAAGAAGTCGGTTTGTTTCTCAGGCTCAGTTTGTAGCGGTGCAGCAGAGGCTTTGAGGGAAAACTGGTTTTTCCAAATCCACGGTGGAACGCAGAACTGGACACAGTTCAACCAGGATGATTAATGCATCAGGTACCAAATACAATGCAGCTCCTGTGGTGAGGGGATGTTTTGTGAGCACATTTCACTGGAGTTTTTCCTCATTCTCCTTTTTCTGCCCGACCTGGGCCACATGGTTCAAACTGTTTGGCGTTCACTAAAATCCGACCTTTTCGGTCAGTACTTAAACTTTACACGTGTAGTGATGTGTTAAGATTCAGGTTGTGTCTCTCCTGACTTGGTGAAGTGGGTGTTGTAGGCCTTCAGTCATCGTGTGCAGGTTAGTCACAGCTCACAGCTCATTTGGTTGTTGCCGTTTGCTTTGTTTGCAGTGAAACCCAAGCAGCTGCTGTGTTTAAAGCCTGTTGCTGTTTTTTGCTCCTGGGCAGGCTATCAGTTAAAGCTTTTGTCTTGTGCTGAATGGGATTATGTGGAGAGGCCCAGCAGCTCTGTTAGTGGGTCATTCCTTCATCTGGAAACATGACGTTCCAGCACACGATGATACTCGCTGCTTTGTACTTCTGGCATAGATTAGGTTTGGCATTTTACTCACAATACTCACCCACTGTGAAGTGATGTGATTCAACCTTTAGCCGCTTCATAAAAGCTTTTATGCTTGTTCCATTCACCTGGAGTTTCACATCATAGAGCTGTAACGTAGATGTTCGGGGTTTCTAAAGTAAAAATCTTGCTCATTGTGAACTTGGATCAAGATGAAACTGTCCTGGTTGAATCATCAGCACAAAGACGGAACAGCGCTGCCAGAAAATATCAGATTCCTAAACTTAAAAAGTCGAAGCTACAAGAAACGTGAGGACATAGAAATGTAAGGAAGGTGTTAACTATGACTCCCAAGGTGCATTTCTCTGAGAGACGTCCAATCACAGAGCTTCACGTTCTGTTAAAGATCACATTCTGGATCACTTCTGTAATCGTGTTGTTTTCTCCAGCAGCCGCCGAGGCTCATGGGTAACGTAGTATTTAAAGCATTTACCCAATCGCTTACAGTGTCGAGTACATGAAGATGAGATTGACAACCCAAAAAATAACGTAATGTCCACATCTGTGTGTCAGGTACCTCAGAGCAGGTATACGGACACACACTCACACTGACTCTCACTTCCTGTTTCTGAAGCATGTGGCTGAGTTAAGATGCAGTTTGAAGCTCCTCTGTTCTCCTCCGCCTGTGGGGGGAGGGGGTGATGGGGATCAGTGACGGTGGTGTTGATGGGGGGAGGACAGAGGGGCCGTCCAGCTGTGATGGTAATTAAGTTGAACAAAGAGGAGAATTAGCAGCACAGCAGTAACCCCCGCCTTCCCACAAACACCCCCGCAGCAGGAAAAACATGTTGTTTAAACAGAGTATTTCTGTCAGTGAGTGACAGAGCTGTGTTAGTTCACATCGTGTTTGTCTTCAGGTTCCATCATCAGTCAGTGAAATGACAGTAAATTCACTAAGATAAAGTCTCAGAGCTGCAGCGATGAGTTGATCGAGTGTTCATGATCAGCTCTTTGATTCATCAAGAAAATGATCAGCAGATTCATTGATGAAGTAATCGGTAGTTGCAGCCTTAAAATGGGAAAAGTGAATTCCCATTGTTTTACAACCTGAGAGAACAAATAAAAACCAGATGATTTGGTTTGGTTTTGGTTGGAGGAAGGATTTTATTTGTGTTATTACAGCATTTTAAAAGCTACTTCAGTTAATATCCAGCTTATAACATAATTTTTATTTTCATGTTAAGAGCTCATTTAGGTTTTGAATTGTCCCATAAACGTGAGTGCTGCACAGAAATGTGGGCGTGTGGAAGAAGGAGCTAATAGAAAAAAAAATCAGGAGCAGTGAGTAACAGAAAAACGAATAAAACAATGAAACACAATAAAGGTAACACGTGCATGAACAATAATCACTTAAACACGTGTAGAATCACGTCTGTACCTCGTCCAGAGCTTGTTTCCTATGTGTAGTTGGAGTAAACACAGACCTGGATCTGCCCTTGTGTCAGTTGCTTAGCAACAGCAGCATCCTCCACTCGAGACTCGCCTCCCTCCGTCCACCTGAATCCTCATCCTGTGTGTGGTGTATCAGAGATGCTCGTCCTCTGTGGGGTCCGGACTCGGTGGGATCGTTCCCTGTTGAAAACACAACATACGTTAAAACCTGTGTGTTCTGAACCAGTGTTGATGCCGTGTCGCTCCAAACCTCCCGGTTCCCTTTGAAACTGAAACACTGCTGTATCAGTGAAATGCTCTTGAGTGGATGTGATGAACTGACGGTGTTCTCCTGTCTTTCCTCAGGTACATGTACTGGACAGACTGGGGCGAGATCCCAAAGATCGAGCGGGCCGGGATGGACGGCACCAATCGCTCCATGATCATCGATAAAGAGATCTACTGGCCCAATGGGCTGACGCTGGACTACAGCCAGCAGAAACTGTACTGGGCCGACGCTAAACACAACTTCATCCACCGAGCCACCCTGGACGGGTCGTTCAGGTACAGACAGACTCGCCTTCAGGTGTCGGGGGAGGGTTTCTGTCGCTGATATTTCACGTGGCTGGGTTTTGGTTCTGCTTAGCTCTGTGGATCATGTGATTCAGAAGATGCAGGTACAGTACATGCTGTGTGTTTGGGATCACATGACCGTGAGGATGATTCAGGTTCTGAAACCTCAGAGCTCCTGCTCTGTGTTTGTGGTCCAACACAGGGAGGTGTTTGTTATCACTGAGCCGCTTTGCTTTTCTGCAGCTCTGCTCATGCTTTACTGATGATGATGATGATGTCGGTCAGCAGGAAGCCTGCAGCTTCTTTGGACCAGGTAAAAACCCAGACCTGTGCTCTGTTGTTTCAGGGAGGTGGTGGTGAAAGGAGAGCTTCCTCACCCCTTCGCCCTCACCCTGTACGAGGACACTCTGTTCTGGACGGACTGGAACACCCACTCCATCCACTCCTGCAGGAAACAGACCGGAGCAGAGAAACGCACCGTCCACTCGGACATCTTCTCCCCCATGGACATCCACGTGTTCAGCCCCAAGAGACAGCCCAGCTGTGAGTACAGACGTCCTCTCAGTCCACTGACAGAACAATCAGGATTATTTGACCAGTCGGCTTTTTACAAGCTGCTCTGGTGGTTTGAGGTTTTATGTCAACAGACTGACCACTGTGATGCTGTTTATGCCACTGAACCCAAAGACAGTTGAGTTTGTTCAGTGTGTTTAAAGGAGTAGTTCAACATTTCAGTAAATAGTTTCATGTTCTCCGTGTTTAATGACTGATTCATCTGTGGCCCATGTTTAGTCCTCAGATGTCTTCATGACCAGCAGATATTTACATGTGAGAGGCTGGAAGCAGCGAAGGTTTGGATGTGTGTTTCATATTGAGTTAAACTCGTGTCAAAATGTGGTTGAATAATGAATTTATGAGAAACAGTCGGCGTGGAAACAAACGCTTTGTCACGTTTGTTCTTTTTTCTGACGCTTTGTTGATCAGCCTCAACAATAGTTGGAAGAATCATCAGTTTGCAGCCGCTGATGTCATTCAGGTGTCATGTCTCATGTTGGAGAACAGATTCAGAGCTTCAGCCCTACAGGTGTTAGACAGACACATCCTCCGTCCACATGTGGGACAATCAGGCATCTGCTCGGCCTCTACTGCCCTGAAACCTGTCACCATGTGACTCTGCTGAAACCAGAGCTGATGTTTAGTAAAGATGCAGCTGGTTTGTGTTTAATAAAGCAGAAGACATCATCAGTGCAGTTTGTCTTGGCTCAGTGATGAAGAATTGGAAACAGAAAGTTGGATTCTTCCTTCAGACTAAAGCATTTGTCCTCAGTGCAGCGTCAGGTTAAAACGGACACAGAAACGTGTTTGTAGCTGTTTCAGTCTGATTCTCGGACTCATCGTCGTGTTTAGAGTTTAAATGATCAGTCAATTAATTCATGAATTAGTGAGAAAAAAACACAATAATTTTTTACATTATGTGTGGTCTATTTGACATCATGTGATGGACGTCGTTTAGATTTTCAGGTCAAATAACTGATAAAATTTTCTTTTTGTGTTTTGAAAAAAATAAAACATTTGGAGATGACAGAAGAAATTATATGGGCTGAATGATTTAGTGTTTGAAAAAATGATATATATAAAGATTAGTTTAAACATTTCTGGATGTAGTAGGAGCTCCGGTTAACAAACCAGAGTCTGTTGTGGTTTAACCTTCTCTTAACTTGTGTCTGTGTGTTTGCCGTCAGCAGTGAGCACCCCGTGCGCCGTCGACAACGGAGGATGTTCCCACCTCTGCCTCCTGTCTCCGTTGAAGCCCCACTATCGGTGTGCCTGTCCCACCGGAGTCCAGCTGCTGGAGGACGGGAAGACCTGCAGAGACGGTGAGGACTCTTAAAGGCTCCTGAAACTTTTCTCATGTCTTTATTATAAGGTTGTGGAATAAACATTCATGAAAATGACGTTTCACCTTCCTGGATGAGAGGTGAAACACACCTCACTCTTCTGCCCTCGTTAGAGACAAACGTGATGCATCCAGATCCAGATTTCATCGTTGCTGATACCAGTGCTGTGTTGGAGAAGGCGACGTTAGTCAGAAACCAGGCTGGACAAAAGTTTAACCACTACAGTCTGCATCGAGTTAAAGTAAAAGATGGATAATAAAACTTTGTTGCTGCAGAATTACCTTGAAAAATGTTAGTTTAGAGTCGTGTCACTCATCCTGGTCTTTAACAGTTATCTGTGGTTTCTGCTGCATATCGACAGTCAGCAGGAGGATAAATTATCCAGAGTCAAACAAAAAGGTTTTTATCTGGAATTTGTCTTCAGAGAGGCTCGAGTGGAAATGAGATCCAAATGTTTTCTGAACTGCGTCAGTGAAACATGTAGAAGTTTGGATTTGGAGATTACTATTATTTTCATAAAGAAAAAAGGAAAACACAAAAAAACCCTGTTGTGTAATCATTTACAAGAATTCAGCCCAAACATCCAGATTGAATTCATTAGTGTGTGTGAGCTTTGTGTTCCTGCTGAAAAACCAGCACATTCTCTCTGTGTACCAAACCTCATTAGCTTTTTCTTTAATTTAAAGAATCTGACAACCTGCTTGCTTCATTTCCCTCCCTCTCATCATTGCTGTCATTGCCAAACACTCTGAGCAGCTCACGGAGGTGTTGGACCGACCTGTGGTTGCCGTGGTAACCCCACTCCATCACCAGGCTGCCTGTTTGAATGGCAGCCCTGGATGTTTCCCTCCCCCTGCCTCTTTTATTTACATTTTTTGGTTCAGTAACCCTCGCCTGTGGAGCAACGGAGGAGTGAAGGCGGGGAAGCTTTTGTGAGAGACAGGATCACATGCTCCCCCTGCAGACAATGCTTCCTTTCACTGCCGGGGTTTAACTATTTCAGTAGAGCTTTTTTTTGCTCCTTAAATCAGAGTATCTGAGTGAAAACGTGGCCACACTCTGACCTGCAGACTTGAAGTTCGTTGTTTGACTGCAGCCTTGAATCTCTTCCTGCAACCCAAAACCCTGAAGGCTGTAAAACTTTGTTCAACATCACCACAAAAGCACAAAAGGTTTTGATCCACGAACCAAATGTGGAGAGAATTCAACACTACATTTACCCAATTTCTTTACTGAACTGTAATATTATATTTGTACTTTACTGTATACTGTGTATTTTTCTATTCATGCTATGGTATATTTCTTCATCATTACTTCATCTCAGAGGTAATTAAAATTTGTGATAAGCTTAGAAAACAGTGTCTCAAACATTTATGACCTGTGACTCTGTAAATGAATTGTTTTCATTTCCCCTTTAAACTTCTCACATGGTTTTATTTCAGTAACTGTTCATTTCCCAGAGAGGTAACTTTGGGTTTGTAAATCAAACCAAAATTAGGAGCTAAAAGAGATTAAAAAGCATCATATAGCAGCAAACATGGTGACAATTCTCTATTAACAACACATAAATTAATTTATTTCACAAAATAAAAGTATATGAATTACTGCCACTTTATGTTATAAATTTACTTTAACATCCAGGATTCAGGCGGCACGGTGGTGTAGTGTTTAGCACTGTCGCCTCACAGCTAGAAGGACCCGGGTTCGATCCCGGGGTTGGCCGGGTGCCTTTCTGTGCGGAGTTTGCATGTTCTCCCCGTGTCTGCGTGGGTTTTCTGCGGGTACTCCGGCTTCCTCCCACCATCCAAAGACACTGCCAGTCAAAAGTTTGGACACACATAGAAATGAGCATGTTTGTGAAAGAAAAGCAGATTTCATAACATCACATTGATCAGAATGAATGTGTAGACATTGTTCATATTGTAA
>JAUMHL010000016.1:17580623-17596183 GCA_032362345.1 Sandelia bainsii
TAATGCAAATGTATTAATTTAAAAGGATAACTGATCATTAGAAAACCATGTGCAATGATGGTAACACAACTGAAGACCTGTATCTTTTCATGATACACATGGTCATTCCTATGTGTGTCCAAACTTTTGACTGGTAGTGTGTGTTAGGCTAACTGGTGACTCTAAATTGTCCATAGGTGTGAATGTGGGTGTGCATGGTTGTTTGTCTCTATATGTTGGCCCTGCAATAGACTGGCAACCTGTCCAGGGTGACAGCTGGGACAGGCTCCAGCACTCCCGCGGCCCTTGCGAGGAAAAGCGTTTAGGAAAATGGATGGATCCAGGATTCATCAACACCAGCAACAACTCCAGCACAAAATGATTTGTAGATCTTCAGCGACAGTCTCATCTGAATAAATCTTTTGAGCAGGAGACAAGAAAAAACAAATAACCTTCCTGCATGTAGGCAGCGAGAAACTTGCAATGCACCTCAGAACTTCAGGACATAAAACCCAGAACGCGTTTACTCCACTAACCTGGTTGCAGTAGATGACTTCCTGGTTCCTGTAGTCCGGGTCGATTTAGGGTTAACCTCAGTCCTGACCTTTCTGTTCCTCTCCAGGTGCGACTCAGATGCTGCTGTTGGCTCGGCGAACTGACCTGCGGCGAATCTCTCTGGACACGCCGGACTTCACCGACATCATCCTGCAGGTGGACGACATCCGCCACGCCATCGCCATCGACTACGACCCGGTGGAGGGCTACATCTACTGGACGGACGACGACGTCAAGGCCATCCGCCGCTCCCTGCTGGACGGCAGCGACGCCCAGTTCGTCGTCACGTCTCAGGTGAACCACCCCGACGGAATTGCGGTCGACTGGATCGCCCGAAACCTCTACTGGACCGACACCGGCACCGACCGCATCGAGGTGACTCGACTGAACGGGACCATGCGCAAAATCCTGATCTCCGAAGACCTGGATGAGCCTAGAGCCATCGTACTGGACCCTGTCGCTGGGTGAGTCGAACATCTTTGTTCAAGCTGTGTCTTAAAGCAGTTAATGAATCATGATAATGTGAATTATTTATCCCCATAGTTTGTCCCTGTGAACTACTACTTGTCCTTTGTTGTTGTTCAACTTGAATTAAAGTTACATTTAACTTGATCATTTAGATTTCATCAAATTTTCTCAAAACTAACACATAGTTCAGTATTGCGAGTTAATTACAGTGTTGATTTGATGAGAGCAGCTTCAAAATAAAAGTACCTAAGGACAGTGTTTGGATGCTTTTGTTAAGAAATTCACATACACACAATACATCTTTCAAAATGATCATTAATATGTGGGATTTATTTAACAACCAAGCAGATTATATCCCAATATTATCCACAGTCAGTCATTGAGTCCTAATCATAATTCACTGTTTAGAGACCAGGATTTAATAATGATAATAATAATAATAAGGTCAGGTCACTAAAAACTAAGATCTTTAAAGCAACTGTGGTAAGTTTAAGTCAAAATACTAAAAAATCACTGTTTTACAGTGAAACTATAATGATGAGTGGACACAAACTGTTCTGATAAATGAATATTTTTCTAAGCAGAATAATGAATGTTTTTCATTTCCTAAAATGTGACTGATTTTGTCAGATTAAATAACTTTAGAATCTGACTGTGATTCAGATCAGAATTAGAGAAAATAACCACTAGTTGATTCTCTGGTTTCGTTACAACATCTCATTCTGATCAAAGCTGCTGCTTGTTTTCAGTGCAAACTGAGGATTTCACTGATTCTGTGCTTCTTGTCCCGTTCAGGTACATGTACTGGACTGACTGGGGTGAGGTGCCAAAGATCGAGCGAGCTGATCTGGATGGCATGGAGCGAGTGGTGATGGTGAACACCTCTCTGGGCTGGCCCAACGGCCTCGCTCTCGACTACGACGAGAGGAAAATCTACTGGGGAGACGCCAAGACGGATAAGATCGAGGTAGGAGTTTGGTCTTTACCGTTATGTGTCTGCTGAGATCCGTTTGTACGCTGTGGGTGAGTCGGAGTTCAGCTGTGAGTTTTACATTCAGCCCGTGTCTGTCTCCTCCTGGAGGACGAGTTCTTCTCTTTAATGTCCATCTCCTGCTGGTTTCACAGCTGCTCCTCGCCGCGTCCGTTTACTGCTGAACACGACCTCCCACCACCACTGGTCACTGACCCAAAGCCCACCAGGATCAGTCAGAGACGTGCTGACGCTTCCTGTTAGCCTTCAAAATAAAGTCACACCACCACTCAGTCACAGTCAGTCTCCAGAGTTTGATTGAAGTAGATAAAAGGAGCTTTTTTTCATCAAACAGTGAAATACTGAAATATTAGTGTCTGCTTTTAGATTTTTTCTCATCATAAAGACAATTTAAAATGTCTTTACAACACATTTGTGTTGTGGTTCTACGCTGTAAGTGAGGCTTGTTAAGGACAGTCCCTTAAAAGTAAAAGACATGATCGTCTAACCCTGACTTCTCTCAACAGAAAAAGACACAAAGACATGAAAATGTGATGCAGACTGTGTCCAGCTGCTGATTGTCAAACTAAGACCATGTGCAGACCAGACAGCTCATTCATTCAGTGTGTCATTAGTTTGGCAGATGCTGCTTAAATAAATGCAGCGTCCAAGTATTTTTGCTGAATCATTCCTCAGTAAATATGCATCCATTGTCTAAACCGCTCACACTCAAACATCATTCTTGGCCAGTTTTATAACCACTGCAGTGTCACAGAGCAACAGCGTGAACAAGAGTGATGCGTGTTTAGCACAGTGTGTTTGTCGTGGGTTACACACACTCCACAGGAAGCGTGTTGCAGGCTTAATGCTGCGTGTGGACGTCAGTGAAATCTCAGCTCTTGTTGCTGTTGAAATGCAGAAGCTTTACTCTTAATAATATCATATATTTTCCTCATTAATATTTTTGCATCTGTAAAATGTCAAACCTGTAAAAATGCATTTTTAAAATATGTATTTTAAGAAGACAAAAACCCCGGGATCCAGGATTTAATGTCTTGTTTGTATTGTGCCACATTCTGAGCAGTCGTCTCTGCGTCTCTTCAGTCATTCAGGAAGCTGTTAAACTTCAGACAGTCCATTCGGGGATAAAAGTACGACTCTGATGGAGCTTTCTCTTTTTCTGGGTTTCCACACCTGACCTCCCCTCAAGCCCCTTAAAGGTGAGACCGTTGGTTCGGTTCTCGCTGTGCAAGCTCCTGTGCTGGATTCGGAGGTTTGAGGGGCTGGGAAGGGGCCTCCGCCGGCCTCCCTCCCTTCCTCAGGTTTCTCGGAGGACCCAGTTTTTGTGGCGAGATCCCACATCTGGTTCCGATTGCGGCCTGCACTCCAGCTGCGGTCAGCTCTGTTTAGAATAGACCCAGAATCTGAAACCGTCGCCACACTGCGGTCACAACTCCCAAACCAGCGGAGACCTTTTGGCTGAGGCCATCGCGCTGAGATGGAAACTTGATTTTATATTTATACACACCACGTTTCTCTGTGTGTGTTTAGAAAGATGGCAGTGGGCCATGCTGGGGCTGTTCTGGGAGCAGCGAATAGCGTCGCTCCACGCTGTGTTGATCAGTTCGAGGACTGAGCAGATTACAGGCCTCACTGTTTTGATCTGTTCTCTAGATTCCTGACATTTCTCCACTGTTGACGAGTCTCTCTGCATCTTTTAGAAGTTAATTAACACATAAAGCAGGAATCAGTTATAGTTTAGTTTTACTGTCCAGTTGTTATCACACAGGGACAGATCTACAGGGGGGTGGTGGAGGCAGCTGCCCTTCCTACTGGAGGGGGAACTAATTATACAGCTGCACTGGACCTCGTGGTATGTTTTGACTCTGTTCGTATAATTTCTGTAAGAAAACAGAAAACAGTTGCTGTTGCTTTATTTTCTGTCGTAGGTTCAGGTTTGTGTAGAAATGTGATGACGTGCACAAACCTGCAGACAGCATCATGTGACCCTGTCAGAACATGTCGTCACTTCATGTCTAAACAAACACACAGTTAAAATGTCCAACAAAAATAGTTTGCAATAAAAACCTGGATTCACTGGAGCAAACAGTTTGAGCTGCGACTATTAAATAAAGCTATTAACCATCCAAAGTTTCATCTCTCTGCTGTGAAGCTCCAACAATTGTTTTCTACTAACTAAAGGTTCAGTTTGTGAAAGTTTATTCGCAATAAATTTTCAGAAATCAGGTTGTTGAAGTTTTTCTCTCCTTGAATCTGTTCATGAATTAAACTGATCATGTTTGATTTCTGCAGAAACTTTATTTCTGAGCCACATGTGGAACAAATCACTTTCTTACAGCAGTACTGATACTTTTGGACATTTTACAGCTTGTACTCTTACTTCAGCTTGTGGTGCAGTATTTACACTTTTACTTGACAACTGAGTTTGTGTACTGACTGTTACTGCTAATTTCTCACAAACTGAGGTGATTATTTAAACGTCAACAGTCCAGTTTGCTGGAGCAGATCTTCACATTTCAGAAGCTAGAATCAGAAAGCATTTGATGTGTTTGCTTTAATAAACTGATCTAAATTATTGTTCGATTATCAAATCAGTTGCTAGTCGATGAATCGTTGCTGTTCTAGCGAGAGCGTGTTGCTGCTGGAGGTGTATTCACTGACCGTGGATCAGTTCAGGCTCATGTTGTGTCTGCTGGTTTGATGAAGTGAGATGTCAAAGTTTGTGTGAGGTGAAGAAGAAGGAAAAGAAATGTGGCGACCATGTGCTGCTGCTGCTGCTGTTGTTTGCTTGCTGTTGCTTCTAATTAGCGGCGCTGCGATGTGCTGCCAGGTCGCCTGAGCTCCGCTGGGCCCAAAACATGGAGACTCCATCTGTCCGCTCAGAACCAGAACAAAACTATGAAACATGGAGGACATTTAAAATGTGTGTTTCCTTGTGTGACTCAGCCGATCGTCACCTGTTTTGTGTTTCTGAAATTGTCTTTTTGTTAGTTCAGCTCCACAGATGGTGTGTGGCAGTTCTGGTGATTTAGTTTTTAGCTCGGTTTAGTTGGTTTCTTTAGAACCAGCCTCTCGTGTTGTTACGTCCTGACAGTTTACGGCTCTGTGCTGTCTCCTGACTTTAAGCTTCTTCTTCCAGCTGCTTTTAACTACAGATGACTGCTCTTATTCTGAAGGTTTTTAATCTGTAACAGACATACTTGATTTCTCCTTGTCGAGCTTCTTCCCCCTATTATTATGTAATTGTGGCCGGTGTCTCCTGAATGGACCCCCAACCCAGCAACTTGTTGATCCTCGTTCACTGTCTCATCGCCTGGTTTCTCAGCTTTTCTTCTGTTTCTCCAGACTAAGAATTTAAATGCAGATTGGGTCCACATTATGGTTTTAATCTGGTTATGTTGTCTTCGCGTTGTCCATCCACACGTCCCGTCCTTGTGAACACACTGAGGGAATTTCTTAAAGCTTCAAAGGTCAAGGTTACTGGGACGTCATGTTGGCCCCATTCTCCTCAGAAACACCTGTAGGAGATTTCATCACCTCTGGTGGAAGCATCCACCTGGATTCATGGATGCACTGATTAAAGATCACATTTAATAATCCTGGTATTAACAGTAATATTCCTGTTAAATGTTTTAAATCCAGTTCCAAGCATCATTAAAGAGGTTTTAAACCTGCAGAATCCATGTTTCAGTAAGTTTGAATCAGCCTGGTGTGTGTGTGTGTGTGTGTGTTTCAGGTGATGAACATGGACGGGACAGGTAGACAGGTGCTGGTGGAGGACAAACTTCCTCACATCTTCGGCTTCACACTGCTGGGCGACTACATCTACTGGACCGACTGGCAGCGCCGCAGCATCGAACGTGTCCACAAACACACAGCAGAGAGGGAGTTCATCATCGACCAGCTGCCCGACCTCATGGGCCTCAAAGCCACTAATGTCCACAAGTCCTTCGGTAAGTCCAGGATCCTGTACGGCACTGTAGACCAGAGCTAGCTCCACGTCTGCTGCTACCTGAAGCCCTTCCTGTCAATGCACAGGAAGCTCCGCAGCCAGACTCGTCTCCTCAGTGTTATCAGTACTTTCTTCTTTGCTGATGTCTGTACTGTCAAACATGTGAGTTATTGTGTTCCACAGTTAACAAACAGTGATATCTGGGTTCAGATCCTGCTCATGGACATATTTAAAAATGGGAGTGGGTCATAATGATGCAGTATCGGTTTCCACACCTTCACCAATCTGCTTTCATACTGAGCAGTAACTTTTCTCTGTATCTTAGTCCAGTTTTCCTGCACACACAGAAACATCTAAATTCTGCTTGTTTTATTCAGTGGCTAAAGAAGAGAGTTATTCTGCCACCTCCACATTATGTGCATTACTGTTAGCGGCTACATGACGGCTGCTGTTCTGTCTGTCAGGTGTCTGGAGGAGTCTGAGATTCAGGCTGAGCAGCAGCAACAGCTCGTTGTTTTCTCTCTGCAGCTGCTGAATCCTGGTGTTTCTGTAGAGTCTCTGCAGCCCAGTCTGAGCGGGAAACTGGGATAATGGAGCATTAATATTTCAGTGCTTCAGTTCAGCTGATACAGACTGCAAACACACTGCTGTAACCCCCTTCCCAATCCTCTGTTCTCCTCCCCGCCTCCTCGCTGCTGCCTCTGAGATAATAATGAGCAGAACCACAGAGGGAATTTCTCTCCCCCCTTTTTCCTCATTCCTCGTCTCTTCTCTGGACTCCAGGAATTAAACTCGTCCACTTTCTTACTGTCCAGTTCTCAGAGCTGCTGGTTTGGTTTGATTTATGTTGGTATTTTTTAAGCTGTCACTATGTCTGACTTGAATACTGGTGTTAGCTGTCTTCACGTGATCATTTTAAAGCCAGAAGAATTAAAAGTATTCAGTGTTTTTTCCTGTTTGTATGGAAAAAGCTCTGAAGCAGCGTTTTGACTGGAACTGGTACTGTAGCAGGGTTTCAGCTGCTTGAATAAAAGATGAGGTGGTTTTTGTTGCACGTTTCACAAACAGTAAATCATCGTCTGGTCCAAATAAATATTCAGATGTTTAATGCGAGCTGAGAGGTGTCCTGACAAGAAGAGAAGAATCGTTAGTCATGGTGACAGTGAGGGTTGAGAAAATCTGCTTCTTCTGTTTGTTTAAATGTTTTGTGGTGGTTTGGCGTCACTGTGGAAAAAGCAGTATTTTGTGTTTTAAAGCATCTGACAATCAGCTGCTGATGAAACGACTCATTTCTCACTTTGTTTCACTCATGAATTATAACAGTCTTTCCCTGAGGTTTTATAGGTGAGACAAAAGCAGCTCGTCATGCGTCCTCTTAAATATTGGACAACAGAGATTTTCAGCGGAGCTCGACACTGGTCCACTGGAGGAGCTCACACTGAAGCGAGCTAATGTTTTCTAACCTCCGTCCTCAGGCACAAACCCGTGTGCGGAGAATAATGGCGGCTGCAGTCACCTCTGCCTCTTCAAGCCTCAGGGCGTTCAGTGCGGCTGTCCCATCGGCCTGGAGCTCATCGCCGACATGCAGACCTGTATTGTCCCCGAGGCCTTCCTGCTCTTCTCCCGTCACACCGACATCCGCCGCATCTCCCTGGAAACCAACAATAACAACGTGGCCATCCCGCTCACCGGCGTCAAGGAGGCCTCGGCGCTCGACTTCGACGTCACCGACAACCGTATATACTGGACCGACATCACCCTGAAGGTGAGTTTCTGATGAGGTGCACAGACATGACCTCCTGCTGGTTGGATGGACTTCTAACCTCTTTGTTCCTCTGCAGACCATCAGTCGGGCCTTCATGAACGGCAGCTCTCTGGAGCACGTGGTGGAGTTTGGTCTAGACTATCCGGAGGGCATGGCGGTGGACTGGCTGGGGAAGAACCTGTACTGGGCCGACACCGGCACCAACCGCATCGAGGTGGCCAAACTGGACGGGCAGCACCGGCAGGTCTTGGTCTGGAAGGATCTGGACAGTCCACGAGCTCTGGCTCTGGATCCAGCTGAAGGGTGAGAAATAAGAACTATTAGTTTATTTTTTTATTACATCGACTCAAACTGCAGCACCTGATGGTTCTGTTTTCTCACATATGAACATAGTTTCGGATCCTGCTGTCATGTCTTAAATCTGCTGACTCTTCACAGGTCTTGAGATCCAGTGTAAAGACAAAGAAGGAAGGGACTATATATATATATATATATATATACACTTAAATGTCCTGCCAAGTTTCTCTTTAAACTGCAGCCACAGAGAAGATGGATCAGAAACCAGGTCCCAGATAAAACATGTTTGTGTTCCCCCGTTCTGTCTCCATACTGTAGGTACATGTACTGGACCGAGTGGGGCGGGAAGCCAAAGATTGACCGAGCAGCGATGGACGGAACGGGTCGGATCACGCTGGTGGCCGACGTGGGCAGAGCCAACGGACTCACCATCGACTACGCGGAGCGACGCCTCTACTGGACCGACCTGGACACCACGCTCATTGAGTCCTCCAACATGCTCGGTAATCAGAAACCTTTACAGGAAAAAACCTCTTCAGTCTTCAAACTGTTATTTTCTGTGTGTGACAGCTTCTTACTTACCACTCTGATGTAAATCAGTCAGGGCCACGTTAACACTCGGTCAGAGAAAACACCAACCAAATCAAAGCACCAACTCACAGAAACACAACCAGACCACATGTTGTTCAGCTCATCACTTTTATGCTGAAATAGTAAAACTAGTCGCTTTGTAACGGTGATCTGTCAGCAAAGAGTTCAGTGATCAGATGCTGCAGGATTTCCTCCAAACTCTTCTTCTCTGTAGTATAACCCAGCCTGGGCTCTGTGGTCTATATGTGTGCAGCCCTCTGCACATACATGAGCTTTGTGTTGGTATCAGATGACAGAAGAAATGTTCCTCATTAGCTGCTCGCTCTGATCCTATATTTATGGGAGGAAACTTCAAAGTGCTGCTGAAACAAAAGCTGCTCTGCTCCGTGGAGTTTTGTCCTGAAGTGTCCCCTCTCAGCACGTTGTGGATCTAAACCAGGACCAAAATATTCCTAAAGGAAAAGTCTTAAAACGATACTGCTATTAGACTCTGCACACACTCGCACTGCTCTTACAACACTACCAATTTGGTGCACAGGAAAATAGCCTCAGTGTTGTCGTTGGATGTCAAAGACAGAAAATAGTTTCACTGTCTGCTGCACCAAGGTCCTTTATTATTTTCTCAACTTTTACTCTACGGTGGTGTTGAGTTTGACACCTGGTCAAACACCTTTTTTTTTTTATGAACTAATTCAAACGTCACATTTATTTAGACTTAATCAGTATCACTGATGAAATTAACACTTCTGTGTCTCATCTCTCCTGTTTTCTTTCCTTCTTCCAGGTCAGGGCCGTGAGGTGATAGCCGACGACCTTCCTCACCCTTTCGGCCTCACCCAGTACCAGGACTACATTTACTGGACCGACTGGAGCCAGCGCAGTATCGAGCGAGCCAACAAGACGAGTGGTCAGAACCGCACCGTCATCCAGGGCCACCTGGACTACGTCATGGACATCCTGGTGTTCCACTCGTCCAGACAGGGAGGCTGGAACGCCTGCGCCTCCACCAACGGACACTGCTCCCACCTCTGCCTTGCCGTGCCCGTCAGCAGCTTCGTCTGCGGCTGCCCCGCTCACTTCTCCCTCAACTACGACAACAAGACCTGCAGCGGTGAGACGGCTTTGATTCAAGAGGGCTACAAAGCCAGACCTCACTCATAATGAACATCTGTCGTCACTGGCTCAGGTTTAAGGATCTGTGCGGGTGAAGATTTAGATGTTGATCTGAATGTTAACGACTCCAGCTGAGGCTCCTCAGTGTAAAAAACCTCAGGGAACAAAGTCCTTTCTGATTTTTAATCCACGACTGAACTGCTAACTTGTCGTAAATGTCTTCTCCTCTTTGTCTTTCAGCTCCTACTTCATTCCTGCTTTTCAGCCAGAAAACAGCCATTAATCGAATGGTGATCGACGAGCAGCAGAGTCCGGACATCATCCTGCCCATCCACAGCCTGAGGAATGTCCGAGCCATCGACTACGACCCGCTGGACAAACACCTGTACTGGATCGACTCCAAGCAGAACGTCATCCGCCGAGCTCAGGAGGACGGGAACCAGGTCTGTTGTTGTTTCTGTCTTAACATTTAACATTCAGATAAAACCAGTTTTTGCTGCTGCTCTCTGACTCGCGGCCCCTCTGCTCTCAGAGTATGACGGTCATGTCGAGCTCGCTGACCGGACCCGCTCAGGGTCTGCAGCTGTACGACCTGAGCATCGACATCTACAGCCGCTTCATCTACTGGACCAGTGAGGTCACCAACGTCATCAACGTCACCCGGACGGACGGCAGAAGAGTCGGGGTGGTGCTGAGGGGGGAGCATGACAAACCCAGAGCCATCGTGGTCAACCCAGAGAGAGGGTCAGTGCTTCCGTCAGACACTAACACATTCACAGCATCTTCCTCCACTTTGATATAATGTGTGTATATGGGCACCACGGGTCTGCTGTTCATGCACGGGTGTTAACGTATCGTTCAGTGATGCTCGGGTCAACGATTCCAGCAGCTCCAGTTAAACCAGTGATTTGCATAAACACAGCTGGTTTTTCTTTAATTTCACGCTGCAGGTGGAGAAATGAATGGATCCACGGAGCTGTGAGAGTATCTGCCGTGTTAATAGTTTCTGTGTACAACGCACATGTTGTTCAGCTGCTTCCTGCAGAAGATCTGTGACAAAAACTGTTCATGAGCCACAGGAATGGTTTCCTACCCTGTCAACACTTTTCAACCAATGTGAACTAGGTGCCGAGTCCAGTGCCTACCAGCACTTTATCATTTACAGTTCTGTATATTTTCATCAATCTTAATCTCTAAAAGATGCTAGTAGACGTAGATGCAGCCACTTTCTGAGTGTAGGGTTCATTATTCATGTTGTTTTTCACATGGATCAGAGTTTGGGTTTGAATGTCATGGATTCAAGTATGGATAGATAAGAATTTGTTGTCTGTCTGGCTGCTTGCTGAATTTGTTGTTTTTCCTGTTTTACTTCGTAGCTAAACTGGTGAAATCCAGCTCCAGCTTCAGGAGTTGTTCTGATGAGATGTCCTCCTGCACCTTTTATTAAAACGCCTTTCAGAAATACAGAAGTACTTGAGGAGCGTTTAGTTTGTGTCTCTGCTCCTCAGCATCTGCGTCTTGTTTCTAATCACACAGTAATTTGTCCCTGTTGTTTCTTCTCTCGGGCTCATGAAGTTCTTTAAGCTCAGCGGTGCACAGCAACTTGTTTGGAACCATAATTGCAGGGTTTCCTTTGGGCCGGGGTTCACGCAGCAATCTCTGGGTCGTTGTGTGGTTGACAAATGAAGTCTGCAGATGTTCTGGTTCCTTCGGAGAGGAAAACACGCCAGAAACAAACATCCTCAGATGATCTGAATGAATTGAAGCACAGTTGTGGAGTGTTTCAGCAGTCAGAGCTGAGTTTTCAGTTGGTCTGACTGCAGTCACTGTCTCCTACAGGTACATGTACTTCACCAACCTGCTGGAGCGGTCTCCCAAGATCGAGCGGGCGGCGCTGGACGGCACAGAGCGTGAGGTTTTGTTCTTCAGCGGTCTGGGGAAACCCGTCGCCCTCGCCATCGACAACGAGGTGGGGAAGTTGTTCTGGGTCGACTCAGACCTGCGACGCATCGAGAGCAGCGACCTCTCCGGTGAGTCCGGACGCAGAAACTGTTTATGACTTTCAGCCTTTTTTGTGTCACCTGTCCCCCGCCCTCTATAGAGACTAGTTATAGGAACTAAATTTCAGCACCTGTCAGGAGGTGATGCTGTTTCACTCTGTCCCGGAGTAAATGTAGGAACAGAGCAGATGAAGGCCACTTTTTGAAGGACTCAGGGGAAGTTGGCATGGAGCCCCAAGCTCAGCACGTTCCTGTGATTCTCTGGTGCCTCACACAGGCCAACAGGAATGTAAACCATGTGTCTGAGAGGTGGGCAGAGGATATAAACACCACAGTGTCAGAGCTGCTGCAGTATCACAAGTTTACCTAAAGCAGTTTAACAATCTGTACAAAATACAGCGTCCTCTGTGTTTAGAGCTTCGAGCTGGAGAAGAAAAACTTCAACAGGGACAGAAGGCACGATGACTACGTAAACTCCAGAAGGACCCTGAGTTCTATTAATCTAGAACATTTTTACTCATATTATGTTGAGCTGTGTTGTCTTGTAGCTGATCTCTGCGTATCACTGTCCACTCCTCCCGCCTCACCCCTCAGTTCCTCTCCCATTTTGTTGCCCTCGTTCCTGAAGTTTTCCTTGTTTTTGTTTCGGTTTTGTTTTGCTTTAAAAAAACAATTACAGGAGCCAATCGGATCGTGATTGCAGACTCCAACATCCTGCAGCCGGTCGGTCTGACAGTTTTTGGGAACCACCTGTACTGGATCGACAAACAGCAGCAGATGATCGAACGCATTGATAAGACGACACGAGAGGGACGCACCAAGATCCAGGCTCGTATCGCCTACCTGAGCGACATCCACGCCGTCCACGAGCTGGACATGAGAGAGTACAGTGAGTTCATTTAACTGCTGTTTGAGCTTTGAACCCAAACCTGATTCTGTTTGTTGCTTGGGACTAAAGCTCCATCCATCCATCTGCACTTGTTTTCATGACTCACCTGGGTTTTTGTTTATTTTCCAGGTAAACACCCGTGTACCTGGGATAATGGCGGCTGTTCCCACATCTGCATCGTGAAGGGAGACGGGACGACTCGCTGCTCGTGTCCCGTCCACCTGGTGCTGCTGCAGGACGAGCTCTCCTGTGGAGGTGAGGGTTGGGTTCTGTGAGTGTTTTGAGTGGACAAGAACATTCTCACCTGCATTTTGGGTTTGTTCAGGTGTTTCTGTCTGTGAAAAGAAAATGATGCACTGATTCAGACCAGAGCAAACGAATTGTGAAAACACCCTAATTAACCAAGACCCAGGATCCACTTACCAGCTTTTCCATGGCTGAAATACTGATCTCTGCCCCCCCCCAGAGCCTCCCACCTGTTCCCCGGAGCAGTTCTCCTGCACGTCAGGTGAGGTGGACTGTATCCCTCAGGCGTGGAGATGCGACGGTTACCCCGAATGTGACGACAGCAGCGACGAGGAGGACTGTCCGGTCTGCTCCGAGTCCGAGTTCCAGTGCGACAGCCGGCAGTGCATCGACCTGAGCCTCCGCTGCAACGGAGAGATCAACTGTCAGGACCGGTCCGACGAGAACAAGTGTGAAGGTGAGACAGGTAACTCACACCTGTACTCACGTTGTTCAAAGCACATGTTTCTTACAGATTTCATTCTAATCTTTGACAATAGTCAAAGTGTGATATATATACTGCTTATGTTACTCCTACTGTCTGCAGCTCAAACAAATTTGCAAATATTAATTTAAACAATATTTGCAAACAGTTTTTTTTAACTTTCTTTATTTTATGTGAAATGTTTGAGCTTAATTAATCATTTTTGATGAGTTAATCCATTCACGCATTTTCTGCTGTTTAGTTATATTATTAACAGTTTGTTTTTCATTTGTAATGTTTGTCTTGCAGTGCCTTGTCCTCCTGATCAGTTCACCTGCACTAATGGTCAGTGTATTGGAAAACACAAGAAGTGCGACAACAACATGGACTGTACCGACAACTCTGATGAAATCGGCTGCTGTGAGTCTGAATTTTAAACTGTTTCTGCGTTTAAACAGTTTCAAAAGAATTAATTAATTAGGATTGTGATTAGATTAAATGTGCAGTAATAATTAGAATTGTTAATTTGAGTAAAACAAAAAATCACATAATCAAATTAATTAAATTAATGCTGAATTCAATACACTTTCACTGCTACATGTTAAACTGTCCATTTGCAAAATATTTAACTTATTTATTCATTTATATATTTGTATTTATTTATAGAATCATTCATTTGAACAAAACATAAAAGAATCAAATATAATGTTAAATGTGATCATCTCATAGTAACTGAAACTGATTTGTTTTTCTTAAATTAGAATTATTAATCGCTGCCAACATCGTTCTTCTTCTGTGGTTTCAGATCCGACAGAGGAGCCGCCTCCTCCGCCCAACAACACCATCGGCTCCATTGTGGGCGTGGTGATGGCGCTGTTTGTCGTGGGCGCGGTTTATTTCGTGTGTCAGCGCGTCCTCTGTCCGCAGATGAAGGACGACGGAGAGACGGTCACCAATGACTTCGTGGTTCACGGGCCGTCGTCGGTGCCGCTGGGATACGTGCCGCATCCGAGCTCGCTGTCCAGCTCGCTGCCAGGTCAGATGCACAACGTGACGCTGAGGTCACAATCTCACGTCTAATAAACCCAGTGCTGATCTTTGTTTCCACACCTGTTAACACAGGTATGTCCAGAGGGAAGTCTGTGATCGGCTCCCTCAGCATCATGGGCGGGAGCAGCGGCCCCCCGTACGACCGTGCCCACGTCACCGGAGCCTCGTCGAGCAGCTCTTCCAGCACCAAAGGAACCTACTTCCCACCGGTGAGTCCTGACAGTTTTCAGATGGGTCTTTCTTTATGAGATCATAAATACAAGTGGCCTGCGTAGGATAGATGGTCGGAGGGTACGGAGTACGGACATCCAGAGGAAGCTTGGACTGGAGCTGCTTTTTCTTAATGTTGGGAGGAGTCAGTTCAGGTGGTTCAGGAACAGGATGCTGTTTTGTCCCTGAACAGCTTATGATACAGAAAGTTGTGTAAAAGTTGATTGTTTTAGACGATGAAATATTTCTCATAAATAAAAAGTTGTATTTTGTTTTTTACAGATCCTGAACCCTCCTCCATCTCCTGCTACAGTCCGCTCTCAGTACACCATGGAGTTTGGTTATTCCTCCAACAGTCCCTCAACACATCGATCGTACAGGTACTGAGATATGATCTTTTCCGTCCAGTCAGTCATTTTCTCTTCTCCCGTCAAAATTTAAACTTAACTTCTGCTCCACTGAATTCCTCAAATCCCCAAACTTCTCAGTTTTCCGTCTTGTGTATTTAGCAGAATTCCAGAGTAATGGGTTTGGTCGGGAAACGTAATCACACTGCAGGATTACAGTCTGCTGTGTTGTGACTTGGAGGAATTCCTGCAGCACATGTGAACATTTACGATGATCCCTCTGAGTGCACACAGGAGCCAGTCGGTTTCTTTAGTTTTTTTCCTCTCTGCACATTCTGAAATCTTTAACGCTAACGCGCCTGAAAACAGACTAAGATCTCTGTTTGTAGCTTTATGTAGAAAAAGTATGTTAAGAGTTTATTTTCCAGCAGCTCAGCAACCTTCTTACCTGAAACCAGGTTTTAACTTTAACAGCAGTCCACACACTGCCTCACTGGTACCATTCCATTGTGTGTGTGTCTGTGTGCGTCACCTGTCTCAGAGTGTGTGTGTGTCTGTGTGTGTCTATGTGCGTCGCCTGTCTCAGAGTGTCAGTGTGTGTCTGTGTGCGTCGCCTGTCTCAGAGTGTCAGTGTGTGTCTTTGT
>JAUMHL010000016.1:17605584-17628635 GCA_032362345.1 Sandelia bainsii
TGTGAACTTTTTACGTTTTCCATAAATTTCACCCGAAAGCCAAATATCCCTAACTTTTTGTGAGTAGTGTATGTTTAACACTGAGCACTGAGACAGAACATCTTTCTGACCTCCTCATTCTCCTCCTCTTCCTCTCAGTCTAACACTCGTCATAAAGTCCTGGTGATGGAGTACTGTCCCTGCGGAAGTCTTTACACAGTCTTAGAGGAGTCATCCAACGCTTACGGACTCCCAGAGGACGAGTTCCTCATAGTTCTTCACGATGTGGGTGAGGGGAAAGTTTGTTGATCTGAAAACCATCTTTATGTCGATGTCAGAGCTTCATGGAACCACACAGATCCATTTAAATACAGATTTAAGAACTACCCCGTAGTTAATTTACAGTTCAGACTCCTGTGTGGATTTAATCACTCAGGACTCCTAAGAATTAAATTTGAACTGATACTTAGAGATGTTTTATGTAAGATTAACAATCAACAGCGAAAAACAGTTTGATCACACATTTTTGCATTTTCACACATTTGTCCCTTTTTATCTGTCAAATTACCTGTTTCCTTATTCTCAGTCATTAATTTGTATTTATTATAAACTTTTTACTTTTGTCTAAAGTCATTTTATGTAAATTAAGAAGTCAGTTTGTTTTCTTTTTCATTGTTAATATGATTCATTTAGCTCATATTTTACAACTTAGATTTTGATTTAATAAAGATTACTATACACTGTACAAAGATAATGGTATTATACTGTGGCTTGTACAGAAAGGTTTGATACATATTTTGATGAAAATCAAGCACAAATAAGTAAAGACGAGTTCTAATAAAGGCATCAGCAGCAGGTCATATATTACCTTTCATTCACTACTGAAAATATTTCTAATCGCTTCTATTTTGCCATTTGTTTGACCATTCAGCACTTTGTCAGTTTTTCAGAAGCCAACAGAGATGGAGGGGTTATGGTCTTTGAGACGCTTGAAGGCTTTTATTGTGAAATTTTTAACTTTCATTGAAAGCTAAACCTTTCACTGCAGCAGATAGAATTTAACTTTAAGTCTGGATCATCAAAGTTTGTTTGTAGAGTTTTTCAGGAAACTATTGTCCACTAAAGTAAACGGTAAGTTGTAAGAAACCAGAATTATCCTTTACAGTAACGACTACATGCTGTGATGAACGGACCCATGTATGTGTAATGAAATGGTTTTTATGACTGTGATTCTAATAGACACTTTTCTAAGATAACTCAGACGTGTTCTCTGCCTCCTCCAGTGGCAGGTATGAACCACCTGAGAGAGTATGGTATCGTCCATCGGGATATTAAGCCAGGAAACATCATGAGGGTGATCGGAGAAGACGGACGCTCAGTCTACAAACTGACGGACTTCGGAGCAGCGAGGGAGCTTGAGGATGACGAACAGTTTGTGTCTCTGTACGGCACTGAGGAATACCTGGTGAGGAAATTTTCCATCCCTTTAAGTGAATTTTACCAGTGTCTGTATAGAACCATAGTAACTGAGGTCTGAGAATGGAACCTTGAGGCTCTACAAGGAGGAACAGAACAGTTTCTCTTTAGGATTAATAAAGCTCTTAAATCTTGAACTCTTCTTCGCGTGCAGCATCCTGACATGTACGAGCGAGCTGTGCTGAGGAAGGACCACCAGAAGAAATATGGAGCCACGGTGGATCTGTGGAGTATCGGAGTCACGTTTTATCACGCCGCCACCGGCAGCCTCCCCTTCAGACCATTTGAGGGACCACGTAGGAACAAAGAAGTAATGTAAGAACATAACGTTCACGTTTACATGATTGTAAGGAGATGATTTTAGAAACATTTTAACATCACACATGAAACACACTTGTAAATAGATGCATATGATGAAAGGCTGCAGGAGTCCAGGAACTGTTCATGTCATACTGGCAGAATGGTAAGGACGGGAATAGTTGGTTGGTCCACATTACGACATCACATTTACATTTTAAATATATTCATCCATTTTAGAAGCTATAAAAATGATTTTATTTATTAACAGCCAGTGATGGTTGTTTTGTTTTTTAGCCCCTTTTGGAGCCTGTTATTTTGGCTCTTCCTCAGTTCTTTCTGTCAAGTGGGACCTAACGGCACATCATGTCTCATTCCAGTGTCCAAAAAATCTTTGATAATAATGTGTTAATTCACATACAAAAAAGGTTAAAATGCACAATCAGACCTGTTCCCTCATGTTACAAACACACCAACAGAGAGAAGGAGAATAATTAGACCTGGAAAGATGATTCCTCAGTATGAGGCTGATGTTTGATGTTTGTTTGCCTCAGGTATAAAATCATCACAGAGAAACCGTCGGGGACGATCTCAGGTCATCAGAAATGTGAGAACGGGAAGATCGAGTGGAGCACAGAGATGCCGGTGTCCTGCAGTCTGTCCAAGTGAGAACTCGTACTGTAAACACTTCAGAAAGTACTCAGAACATTCTAACACTTTACTGTGTTGTACATTAAATCTGAAACAAAGAACAGATCACGTTGGTGTCCCATGGCAGCTCTACATTAAACGACTCCTTCTGAACCCTCCTGTTACAGGGGTCTTCAGAGCCTCCTGACTCCTGTACTCGCCAACATCCTGGAGGCCGATCAGGAGAAGTGTTGGGGCTTCGACCAGTTCTTCGCCGAGACCAACGACATCCTGCACCGGACCGTGGTCTACGTCTTCAGTCTGCAGCAGGCAACACTGCACCACGTCTACATCCACGAGTACAACACGTAAGACTCAGAGACCGTCCACACACCGAGCTCCATCTGCTGCCGGAACATCTACTGATTTCTACATCGTGTCACTGGTTTAATTTCATTTAGTGTCCTAAAATCTCTGATGATGGTTTTTATTGGTAGAAATCTGAACATGCTATTCTTAAAATATTTTGTCTTTAAATTACAAATATAAACTGATTTTTACCTTGAAATATTTTAACTATATTCACAAAATGTTCCGATTTTATCATTTAACAATTTCACCCTCTTAATATTTCAAGGTTTTTTTCAAATACTTAAATTTTCTTTCAATTTAATCTCCTAAATTCAAACTTTAGTCTTGAAATAATTTAATTTGTAAGTAAATGCATAACGAGATGATTAATATCTTCATTAACTGTCAGGAAGGAAATTTATTCAGTCACCAGCTCACAAAAAACAGCATAAAAAAGGGGCAGCTATGCTAAATTAGCTTAGCTTGTGGTGTGGTTCACGCACGTCTGTCCTCTACTAGCTCACTGCAGACACTCTCAGTACACACATGCAGTAATCTGTCCTAAGAAGCTACGAGATGCGGTGAATTTGTCGACTCCCAAAGTGTGTTTTTATTTGATTTTTGCAAAGTGACAAGCTCGATAAGGTCACGTGTGTCTGAAACAATAGTCATATGTCCACTGAAACAGGTTTTACTTGCTGCTGACTGGGACTAGTCCTGATGCTAAGTTCCTCCAGGAAGTTGCAATGTTAAAAACAAAAGTTCAGCCAGGCAGTACTGGGAGGTTTATTCTCAATAAATGAATAATGAAAAAGATGCAACCGCCTAAAAACATCAAACATGCACTGCAAATTTCGGAAAACCTGCAGAAATACTGTCACTTGCTGAACTTGCCAAAACTTGCCAAAACTCACAGTTCGAGAGCTGTACAAAAATGTATTAAAACGTTTATCTGAAGACAATTTGAGGATTTAACTTTCCAAATTAGTCACTTTAGAGCAACAGAACAGGGAAACACTGGAGGGAATTATATATGCCAAAAAAATACAGTTTCTTTGTTTTTAAACCCAGGATGTAAAGTTGTCTGAAAGCAGCTGTTCCTCTTCTGTCCACAGGGCGGCACTGTTCCAGGAACTGCTCTCCCGCAGGAACAGCATCCCTCTGCACAACCAGGAGCTGCTGTACGAGGGCCGCCGCCTCATCCTCGACCCCAACCGCCAGGCCAAGACCTTCCCCAAGACCTCTAGAGACAATCCCATCATGCTAGTTAGCCGCGAGTCCGTCGCCACCGTCGGACTCATCTTTGAAGACCGTACGTAGTTCTGCTGAGCGGCCTGCAGGGCGGCGTCAGAACAGTCACAGTAAATCAAAGCAGGGACTTAAAACGTATATTTAATAACTACAGGTCTGTTGAGGATTTAGGTCTAGATTTAGATGCTTTTAAATAAAAAACAGATTTAGCAGCATGAGGCTGGTATTTACCCCTTTTCTCTTGTTCTCATCACTTTTCATTTAATAGCTTTGTTTACATCTTTGATTTTAAGTTACCCTGACTTCCAGGATGCATGAAATAGTCTTAAATTTGATGTTTTGACAGCTACAGACTTCACTGCACTGTCTTTAATACTAATAATTTTATTTAAACGGCACTTTTCAAAACACAAAGTGCTTCACAGTAAAAACAATGGATAAAAGTAAAAAAGGTCTAACACATGCTAAATGAGAAATCATTTTAGAACAGGCCATGTGATAAAATGAGTTTTATGAAGAGAGATAAAGGAGGACGCTGATTTTGCCTGTTGCTGCATAATTTCCTAAAGCGCAAATGTGATCAACGTAGTAACTCTGAGTATTTTTGTCTTCACAGCCAGTCCTCCTAAAGTTCAGCCTCGTTACGATCTCGACTTGGACGCCAGCTACGCAAAGGTGCTGATTTAACAAGATAAAGATTGAGACTGCAGATCAAAGCTGATTCAGACACTGAGAGCTAAACGTTTGGTGAAGCCTGCAGGGATTCATTTTTCCATGAGCATCTTACTTCAGTAAACAACCAGACAGTATTGAAATATGACCAATAACATAATAGTGTTACTAATTATTGGCTAATTAGGATTAAGATACTAAATGGAAAAAGGAAAGATCTTCTCCTTTGAGTTAAAACATGTGCAGTGATTTAAACACAGCCACTTTTTGTTTCTGTGTTCCTATGTTTGTATGTGAACATACATGCCGACCTTCCTGCTGTTGTTCAGACTTTTGCAGGTGACGTTGGACATTTATGGAAAACCTCCGAGTCTCTGCTGGTTTATCAGGAGCTGGTGCGAAAAGGAGTTCGAGGTTTAATGTAAGTTCAGTTCAGACGATATGGTTGCTAAGGCATTTAAGGGTAGTTTCTAAGACATGATATGGTTGCTAAGGCATTTAAGGTAGTTTTTAGGACATTATATAGTTGCAAGATATTTAAGGTAGTTTCTAAGACATTATATAGTTGCTAGGACATTTAAGGTAGTTTCTAAGACATGATATGGTTGCTAAGGCATTTAAGGTAGTTTCTAAGACATATGGTTGCTAAGACACTTAACGTAGTTTCTAAGACATATGGTTGCTAAGGCATTTAAGGGTAGTTTCTAAGACATATGGTTGCTAAGACATTTAAGGTAGTTTCTAAGACACATGGTTGCTAAGACATTTAAGGTAGTTTTTAGGACATTATATAGTTGCAAGACATTTAAGGTAGTTTCTAAGACATTATATAGTTGCTAGGACATTTAAGGTAGTTTCTAAGACATATGGTTGCTAAGGTATTTAAGGTAGTTTCTAAGACATTATATGGTTGCTAAGGTGTTAAACATCCCAAAGATGTCAATGTTAATTTGTCATTAAAGTGTTTTAGGTAGTTCTGACAGCAGTTCTCAGATCCAACTCACTTCCTGTCTTCTTGTCAGGATACACACCAAAAATGTCAGTTTTGTTTTTCCTAACCGCTTTTCTCTGAGCTGAGGAAAAACTAGACACATGAACCTGGTTAAATGACAAAATATGAACCAGCACACTACAAAACTACATATCACTTCTCCATTTCCATTTCATTTCTTCTCAGTTCTCCATTTCTACATACACATTCACACCTCTCATAATGAGATTATACTTATTCTCAATGTCTTATTTGTGTCTAGTGAGCTGATGAAGGAGGACTACAGTGAGATTCAACACAAGAAGTCAGAGGTTTTCCATCTGTGTAACTACTGCACACAGATACTGGAGAAAACTGAACAGATGTGAGTGAGTCGCACGACGACACACACTGACGGCGACAGTCAGATAATCAGACTGAATGTGATCATCTCCTGTATATCTGTGCAGGTTTGAGGTGTTGATGCAGGCCAACATGTCGACTGAGTACGACGAGATCTCAGACATGCACAAGAAAGTTCTCAGAGTGAGTACTCGCTTTACTCCACACGTTGTGTTAACGTGGACACATTTGTTTATGGTTGGAGGCATCACAGTAAGAAATTATTCTGTTATATCACAGGTTGATTTAGGCCGTGTGCTTAAAACTACAAAAAGTGACTCGTGTGCAGTCAGCTGTCCCAAACATAATAATGAAAAACTTTATTGATGCCACCCGGGTATCGAACCACTGACCGCGGGGTTCATAGGCAACTGAACTACTGCTCCATGCAGCATGTTTATGGTTTATTTATACATGACTCAATGTCAGTGAATTCTGTGTTTTCGGTGAGAACGTTCAGAGTCGAAATCATTCAGACATTAGTATGTGGTTGTTTCTTAAGGGTTTAGTTCAAGGTTGCTAAGGTGTTTAGGTAGTTCCTTGGTATCAGGATCTGGTGGCTAATGTGGTTCTTAATGATTTAGTTCTTGGTTGCTCAAGTGTTTTAGGTGGAACCTAAGGAATTAGGATGTGGTTTAAGGTGTTTTTTAAGGCTTTAATGTAGTCCCTGTAGCATTAGTATGTAGTTGCTGAGATAGTTCTTAAGGCCAGATGTTATTAGTTGGTTTAAGGTAGTTTATGTGGCAGAAGTATACGGTTGCTGTTTAGTTTACAGCAGTTTCTAAGACAAGCACACGGTTGGTTTTGGTCTGTTCCAGGCAGTTGGTACTGTTAAAGTGTTCTGAGTGGGCGGCAGTAGGTGCTCGGTGTTTGGTTATTTTGGTTTTACAGTACTTACCACACGTATGCACAGGTCTCTGGTTCTTTGGAGCCCATTGAACGAACAACGCAAGACATCAAGAGCAAGTTCCTCCCAGGAGGCCTGCTGACCGAGGGCTGGACGCAACAAGTGGGGACACACCCTGAGGACAGGAAGTAAGTTGTTTACACGCAGAAAACCTTTTGATCATGTGTGTAATAAAGGAATCTGTGTGTGACGCTGAGTGTGTCTCTGCAGTGTGGAGAAAATCAAAGTGCTGCTGGACGCCATCACAGCCATCTACCAGCAGTTCAAGAAGGACAAAGCAGAGAGACGTGAGTTCCACACAAACATTAGTCGGCTGTTGGTGTGTGAATATTATCATAAAAAAATAAAAACGACCAGACTGTAGCTTTAATTACTGCAACATAAACATCAAACATTGTTCAACATTTTTTATAGTTTATCATGTTTAATTCTGATGTTCCGTGTTCAGGTCTGCCGTACAACGAGGAACAGATCCACAAATTTGACAAGTAAGTTCACTGAATTAACAGAAGTTTTCCTCCGGCTCTGTTACCGAGCCTTTATTTTGAAGTCCTGACCTGTACGTGTTGTTGCTCTGACAGGCAGAAGTTGGTGCTTCATGCCAGTAAAGCCAGAACTCTGTTCACAGAGGAGTGTGCCATGAAGTATCGTCTGTTCATCTCTAAGAGTGAAGAGTGGATGAGGTAAAACGCTGTTTTACACACACACAGCCGGGGTGCTGTGTTGATCAGGAAGTGAGCTCGACTCGCTCTGATAACTGTCACAGCTGCTCAGCAACAGTGTGAACAGTGAAGTGTTGTGTTTTCAGGAAAGTTCATCACGTGAGGAAGCAGCTGGTCACTCTGTCCAGTCAACTGATCAGCATCGAGAAGGAGGTGACGATGCTGATGGAGCGAGCCATCAAGGTGATCAGATACCAACACACCACGGTCTGTGATGCCGACCCTTCTACACCAGCTCTTTTCTCACCAACACTAAACCAAACTAAGCTGCCAAACAGAGTTACACATTACAGCAGGATTCAGACATGAGTCAGGTTGTTGTGCTCCGTGTCAGACACTGAATGACTGTGGTCACAGCTTCAGTTTCCTGTGAGCATCATGTTTATGCAATAAGAACAATGTATGAGGAGAAACAGGGAGACTCTTTAAGAACCTCTACTAGTGCAGCTGAGGGGGTAGGTAACATGCTGCACAACAGCTTCACTTGAATCATGTCATGAAAGCTGTTCGCCCTCCAACATTTGTGTGAAAGTCTCCCGGGAGAATCAGTTTACGAGTTTACATGCAGTTAAGTAAGCAGGTTACAGTCGTCTCTTTCGAGTAAGCGGATTACTTTCAGCTTTTGTGTCAGACCAGGTGAATCATTGTGGTCCTGTTTTAAACTTTGTGTGTTTTGCAGCTGCAGGAACAGCTGCCTCAGAAAGTTCTTCCTCTGGTGTCCAGTGGGATGAAACCTCAGGCCTACCTGAGTCAGAACACACTGGTGGAGATGACTCTTGGGTGAGTGTTTGATTCACTCCTCATCACATTGGGCTTTTCTCACTGATTTACAAACTTTTATTGCCCACAGCATCTATTGAGAGCAGTCTGAATATAATACATGACGTCTGTGTTACCCACAATCCACTGCAGGACGTTTGTCTGACTCCGTGTTGTTTTTCAGGATGAAGAAGCTGAAGGAGGAGATGGAGGGAGTGGTCAAAGAGCTGGCAGAGAACAACCACTTCTTAGAGAGGTCAGTTTATTAGGTACACCAAGTTAAACGTTATCATGTCTAAAATACGCTGAACTCAAAGTAATGACTAAATTATACTGAATTATAAATGAAATTTTAAGTTTTCGGCGTAGTACAATTTTTTTTTTTAAGGAACAACCTTAACGACATCTTAAGTTTTAAATTAAAAGTAGAGCTTTTAAAAGGATATGTTACTCTAATTAGAAATATAATTATTGGTTTAATTTAATGAAATGTTGTAATTATGTTCTTGATGGAGTTTATTTAAATTGCATTAAGACCATTTTAAGGTAAAAATTTATTGGTGGCTTTAATGCTAATCGGTAAATTTTAAAGAGTTAACTAAGGTATTTCAGTTTGCTTTTAATGGCATAATCAGTATAGGATATTAATTGTAATTTAGATTTGCTCAACTAGTTTCCAAAGTGATTTAAAGGATTTTATATTGTGCTAAAATACTGTCATTAATGGCTGTTAATATTATTTTTTGTAGCTACAAATGATATTGAAGCCTCTTTTAATTTAACTTAATTTAAAGTGAAAATAGTTTTTTTTTTTCCTGTTATTCGGTAAAATTTAATTTAAACTCAGAAAAAATTAAAATACTGCAATCCATTAATGATCCCTTAAAATAGGATCTGTGTCTGACTTAGTTGAAAATATGACTCTTAATGGGTAAATTAATGACTTATTACTGTTGTATTTATTAAATGTTATTGTTTACACAGATTATAATATGTTAATTATATGGGGATAGAACAAACTGTTCTCTACATTTTTGTTCTGAACTTGAACCCGTGTACTGAGATCTCACCCTGTGCCCTTCTCTCTCCTTCAGATTTGGTACTTTGACTCTGGACGGAGGACTGAGAGGCTGAGAACGTCAGCAGAACTGTCGTTTGTACATATTCTTGATCTTGTAAATAATGTCTGACTGTAAGATGAAGATGTGTTTGCGTATGAACGGGCCTCTCCTCTGCTTCTGTATGAGCTGTTAACCAATATACTGTTACTCTCCACTGCATCTGAAACGCTTCGACATCGTTCAGCCTGATGATCAGTGAAGGAACACAGCTGTGAGAAACTCAACCTTTAAAATTCCCTTAGTGAAGGTGTTTGGTAGCCTGTAATTAGACAATTATAAAAAGGGGGAAGCTTAATGGGGTTCCAGCATTAATTAGTGATTTTTTTTTAAAGTTAAAAGAAATTATCTTTTTCTGTTTTGGTGCACATCCAGAGGTTCTCCCCACTTTTTTATTTTATGTATTTGTTTATGTTGTTAATGGAATTTTATCGGTTTACATTGTGCAGATGATCCGTTAGTTAACTGTAAGAACAACATCTTAATTTGCACTTTAAAAGTTAAAGTTACTTTAAAAGTACTAATGAAGGCAAAAGCTTTTTCCCTCTTATGAAAAACTGCTGTATTACAGTGTGTTAATCAGTTAAATCCCTGAAATGTAATCTAAGACAAATACATTCATTCAAAGCCCTTTTAACAGGTTAAAAAGATTTCAAGGGAAGTATGAATTAATTTAAAGTATTTATCTTTCTGATTTTTTATGGGCTCAAACTTTGTTCAGCTAATAACAATTTTAAGGGAACAGTGCGTTAGTGGATATTTAACATTAATGGATATTTTAAATAAGGATTCTGCAAGAATTAATATTAATGGATTAAATACCCAGTTTAAAAAGAGTTTGTCTCTTAATGTGTTTAATATAACTCTTTTAAACCATGGAGACATGGTTTTACATTTTTTATCCTTCAACATTTTAATTTAGTAATTTAGGACAAAAGGGAAAGTAAAATTAAAGCATGAGGATTTGAAGGAATATTCTTTGACTGGATGTATTAAGTTTTTTTAAGGATATAAAAAAATAACGTTTCCCCTGGATTTTTACCTTTAAGCCTTAAACTGTAATTGTTCTATTTAATTCTAATTAAATGGGTTAAAATCCCAAAAAATTAACCATTAAATGTATAAATCTTTAAATTTTCACCTTAATTGAAAGATAAGTTAAGGGATGACTTATTTGGTCAGCTTAAGGGATTTTTACCTTTTTAAAAAGCAGTTGAAATGTGCAGATAATCGATTACTTAACGTCATTAAAATACTTTCATTACATCACAGTAAATGTAATTTGAACGTAATTACAACATAAACCTTTAAGTGCATTAAGTGCTTATTGTACTTTAAGCCCAGTCAATAATCATCAGGGTTTTGTTTCTGTTGTGTTATGTTTTCTCTGGACAGTTGCAGAAATACCTCTTCCCGTTCATCATTAACGGACAAAATGAACCTGTCGTCTCTTTTACTCTTTGGATGATGTTAAAGTTTTGTTTTGTCAGCATTGAAACCTGTAAATAAATAAAGATGAACGATGCAGCGTTTTTGAACGTGGAGTTTGTGTTTTTACATATTTCCCTAAAGTGATTTGAAACCAGCCCATAAACAGTCTGAACGTTTCAGCTGACTGAAGATCCATGTCTCACCTCGTAGTCGCTGACTGAGGATCCACGTCACAACCAGAACACCAAGTGTCGAACTTTGTCTGCAGGAAACAACAGAGACAGTTTATTTCTATATGATGTTTACAATAATGAGCTAAATCAAACTGGGTTAAAAGTAAGAAATTATTAACAACATGATTTAATGGTCAAATATGAAGTAGGAGATTATTAAACCTTTTAAACAGGAGTTAATTTATTAATGCAGAAAATTTACAAGATGAAAAATTAAAATTATTTGATCAATTAAAATCTATCTTTTCAATGTTACAGCCTGGAGTCTTGTAATTAACTTAAAACATCAAAATCACACACTTTCACCGTCTTTTTATATTTATCATTATTAGTTAACTTCAAAGTCATTTTACCTTCATATTGTCTTGAGGTTGGTTGGTCTTCATCGTTCCACACAGAAACTGGTCATAAGAAGAGAAATGTATGAAAATTCATTAATTAGTAAAACAATTTGATTCAGGTTTAAACATTTAAGATCAAACTAACAATAATACTTCACTGAGCTCACTGGAAAGATTCTTTTTGGACAGCTGCACATAGATGATGGAGCTACTGGCGCTACACCTCAACATCAGGAGGAACCAGGAATCGAACCAGCAACCCTGGGACTCATGGACGACTGTTTGACCAACTGAGGCACTGTTGCCCCTAAATAAGTATGACATTAATAATCCAAAATAAACACATAAAAATCATAAATTACATGTTGATTCTGATCATTTTTACTTGTTAACTGCCTTTTTTGATTTAATATAGCAAATACTTTTACCTTGATATCATATTTTTGACTCATATTCTGACTTATCAATATTATTATGTAGTATCTCTAACCAATTTCTGAACTAGTTTATTGTGAAACAATCTGTCAGTATGATTTTTTTAAATTTTATTTTTACAACCTCATATTTTTGACTGTTATTTGAGTTTATATATCAAAATATTTCAGTTTGAACATCCAATATTTTTTCATTTATACTTTACACCAGGAACATTTGACTCAATATCTCACCGATTTTTGACTATTATAATATTTGGACTTTCCATAAATAATTATTTTTGTATTATTCTTGACTTGGCAGAAATGAGCTTCTGTACATGCAGGACTTCTTCTGTGGTGCTAATATAAATCAGGAACATGTGTTTGAATGGTAAAAATTTTTATTACCTGACTCAGGATCAGTTTGTTTCTTCATTTGCTTCTCTTTTATTTGTCATCTTTCCTCCCCTCAGCTCTCTCTTCCCTCCCTCCCATCAGCACCACTCTTGGTTGCCCGTGGCAACCGGCCTGTTTCCGCCATCTCCCTAGCGCTCCAGTTGCCATGGCGACATGCTGCGACAGCAACCCCCGTCAGCATCAGGCCAATAACTGTAGATGGACAGCAGGGTTTCTTTTTATAGAGCAGCCATGTTGCAGATCATCATCACGGTGTGAAGGTCAACCGGTAAAAACCCTGAAAAATTCAAATTATCAGCAGCACAAACAGAAACATGCTCACATGAAGAAAACTGGTGAAGAATGAAACAGAAATCAGCCTGTTAATGTGTAAAAATGTCAAAACTAACTGAAGTAAGTGAAGCTGTTTGATACACGTGGTGGAGTAGAAGTAACAGAATGGAAATACTCAGCATTTAATCTACTGTACATGTTTTTGTCAGCTGGGGACGAGTGTGGCACCAGACTCTCACAGGTAACACTAGCACCACAGAGCAGAACCTGTGTATGATCGTGCTCTATGAGCCAGAGTCTACGAGCTGAACAGGATCTGGATCAGGTTACTGGACCCTCTTCTTAAAAATACAGAACTAAACGGTTTGATTAGATTTTAGAGGTTAAATGTTCCTGTGACCTCATCGTCAGTGCATCATCTCAGAACAAATAATTCAGTTAACATTGAATCTTTAATCCTAATATTTATGGACTCATGTGAAATGATATAAAACAGAAAAGCAGAAAATCCGGACACTGGAAAAATATTTTACTCACGGGCAGCACTAGTTCGAGAGTTTGTGCAGAGGTCGATGTGTCTCTGAAAGTGATTTTGTGGCTGTGAAGGAAGATTTACACAACCTGCCCCACAGTCCACAGGAAGACTTCCACAAACTGACCAATCAGAACAGAGCAGGGTGGTGGAAGTGGGTCCTTAAAGACACAGGAGGAGCTCCAGAGGAGCTGTTGCATAAAGAGTCATTGTATAAATACATACAAAGTACAAATACATGTTGTATTTGTACTTTTCAAGCTTGACAATCACATCATCATCATCAGTGGAGCCTCAGAATAAAATACAAACTGTAAATTAAACAAAACACTTTATATCATCTTAATAAAGTCTAAAAGTGGAAAATGAGATTTTCAGTTTAGAGCTCAATTAAATAATTAATTGATCAACAGAAAATAAATAAATTAATTAATTACAGTTTTAATAATATAATGAAATAATATTTAAAAGTCCTTTCTTACCACCTGTGTTGTGTGTCAGGTGCCGGGTGTCTGGGTCTGGTTTGGGTTCTTTATCCACCCCTGCTGGTCGGCCAGAAAACATCCTCCTCTTCATCAGCAGCAGCTTCATCCTCCAGCGGATCTGTGAAGACGACGGAGCGACACACGGACACACGACCGGACCGACAGGTGGTTAGAGCCACAGACAGGTGGACACAGACCGACAGACTGACGGTGCTCGCAGCCATGATGCACGGACCTCCACCTCCACCTCCTCCTCCAGCCGCTCGGAATCACGGAAAAACCCCGACATGAAGCGTTTCCTCCCGCTCTGCTCTCAGCCGGTGAGTCCGTCACTAAGCGTGAGATCCAGAACCAGGTCCCGGTCGGACTCCTCAGCTCAGTTGCTGACACTGTGCTGGTCCTGGTTCTGGATCCATCGCAGTGAAGCAGCAGCAGCAGACATGTTGCAGAGGCCGGATACATGAGGCTGCCTCAGTCCCACTTTGTTTATTTGATCGATTGGTTTCTGATCGATACATTCGATGGTTTAATATGCTAATGATGCACTTAACGACTGGGAGATGGGACTGTGTTATTAACCATGTGTGTTGTTAGATGGATTTATTACATTTATTTAGCTGGAAATGTAAATGCTCCATGTTACTAGTCCAGTACAGTAAAAGTGCATTTACTCAAGTAGTGTACTGTTATGATGCTGAGGAAATAGTGAATTTCTGACCTTCAATTAATCGTTTTTTAATTAGAAAGAGGAGATATTTCAGTATTTTACCTCTTTACCTAACTCAGGTTGGATTTAATGGATCCTTAGGCCACATTAAGGGGTTTTTGTGTGGGGGTGGACGAGGCGATTTATGGTGTTTTTAAGGGAAACTGGTTCATGTTTGTGGCCTTTCATGTCTGAAATATTTGTAAAGATGGAAACAATGTTTTCTCCAGGCCTTGAAATCACTGCCCATAAAACAGTACACTGCATAAACAACAGTGGTATTACTGTAATATTACTGTTGGTTACTGTAGTACATTGGTGCAGTATAACAGTAGTCTAATCGTTCCCCTGTTACAATTCAATTCAATTCCACTTTATTTATATAGCGCCAAATCACGACAAAAGTCATCTCAAGGCACTTTACAGTGTAAGGTTTAAGACCTTACACATTATATAAATATATACAGAATAATGTAGAAAACCCAACAGTCCCACTTGAGCAGCACTAGGCGACAGAATCTACTTTTTCTCTTTCAGATTTGTTTGCTTTAAACCACATTTTAAAGGAAAACGTTGCCTGTGATGCTTAATGTGATATTTGTAAAGATTCAAATCAATGCTCACAAACAGTAGTACTAGTAGGAGTATACTGTATTACTACTACAACACAGTCTACTGCTGTATTAGTACGGCAGTGGTGAAATATGACAGTAATCAAATACTATACTTGAAGAAGCCGACACCTCTACCTGATCCTGATCATGGTTTTAAAGTCAAACAGTAAACAGTTTGAAGGACAAACTGAACTCTGGATTCTTCTTTGTTATGATTGTTTTCTCCCGTTGTCCTGTGTAAATCTGCAAACTCAGTATGTGAACGTTGTTCCTGGAGCTTTGGTTCACTCCGACAGGATGCATCAGGTTGCTAAGGAGAAATCCAGCAGCGTCAACACAAAGGCAACAATGAACAGGGCTTTTTCCCCCCATGGGCTTCTTCACAGCGTTAATGGGCGACCTCGGAGGACAGTTGGATCTCTGTGGACACTAAACTGGATCCCTGTGAAAGATAAATGAAATTATCCTGCAGCACAAGCCGGAGTCAGCTGCTGATAGGTGGTTGTATTTCTAAAAAGACTAATGATATTTAAAACCACTAAATCAAAGCATTACTTCACATTTAAAACCAACACCTGCATTCCTGTCACTGATGTTTCCAGGAGATTGTAAAAACTTAAAAGGTTCCACAGAAAAACTTCAGTTTCCAGAGAATTTACAGTTGTGCAGTTTCTGAGTAGAATTACATCTTTATTACACACTGTTCCCCTGTGTTATTTGAAGTCCTCGACAGTTTCCGTCAGTGATGTCGGCTTTAGAGACAATTTAATTCTTGTACAAATCTTCATTACAGGTAAATGAGAAGTATTTTAACAGGATCTCCAAGTATTGTTTTCTAAGACCCTAAACACCAACTAATCATCCAGAAAACCTGCCGACCAATCACGACCTTTTCCTGTTTGTAAGCAAGTTTTTTTTGTGCCTTAAAACCATCAACTGATTGACCAAACTAAGTGCCTCATCTCTAATCCACCTTGAATGTTTTGTTTGCAGGGATTTTAGTCCAGCCCTCCTACAGAACAGCTTCAGCATAGGGATGTTGTTTGGCTTCCTGCATGAACTGTCTGCTTCAGGTTCTTCCACAGCATCTCTGTAGGATTAAGATCAGGACTTTGAATCAGCCCATTTCTTGTGCTTTAACCAGAAGCTACAGAACAACTTGTGTGTTTAGGATCATTGTCTTATGATCTGCATGATCCACTTTCTGTTGAACTTCAGTTCACAGATGATACTTTGACATTTTCCTGTTTGTACAACTCAGAATTCACAGCTTCATCAATGATGAAGGTGTTCTGGTCCAGAGGCAGCAAAGCAGGTCCAGATCATGATACTACCACCACCATGTTTCACAGTAGGACTTATTGTTCTTCCAAATGTCCCTGAACAAACTGGAGGGAGGTGGTAACTCACCAACTGATTGAAAGAAAAACAACCCACCTACATGCTACCTACCAATTAAGAAACTTGCCAGTACCACCAAGCTACTAATGTACCTTACTACTTAAAGAATCAACCGACCAACCTTCCAACCAGACTAACTACAAACCAGGCAACCTACGAATAACTGACCTTCCAACCTTGTTGTAGTTACAGGTGTTTCTTTGCAAACACCTGGATCCAGTGACATCTTGTTACTGTGAGGCTACCAGGTTTGGTACCATTGATCTTTTCCTGTTAAAGGGGTTTTGGGGAGTTTTTCCTGATCCAATTCCAGGGTCCAAGGACAGTGGGTGTCGTCATACCAATTGTAAAACCCACTGAGGGAACTTGGTGTTTGACTGGATTTGATGTTAGTTAGGGTGAATTAAGTTTATTTTTGTGTTTTGTTCTCTTGATCTCTAAAAGATTTCCTGATTAAATAAAGATGAACTAACTAAAATTGAACTATTTGAGTGGAGAGAAAAAACTGTATGTCAAAAAAAATTTCCAACTTGTCCTTCTGGTTCAGCTCTTTGATTGTCTGCCCATGTTTCTACTAATGATAAATCTTTCTCTGTGTCCACAGCTTCTCTCTGGTGCAGCACTATAGCTATGGTTTATGCCCAATCGTTGAACACAGTTGGTGTGAAGCCTTCCCTTTACTCTCCACCTTTCACGTATCAGATGTCATTTAACTCCTCCGAGAGGGAAAACTCGACTGTCCTGGCAACTTTACCCACGACTGCCCTTTGCGGCCTTGAGAGCTCGACCTCCAGCCAGCTGAACAGGACCTTCACCTCCTATGAGCTGACTTCAGGCGAGGTTGCTGTCCTGGGCTTGGTGTTCGGGGTTCTCTGGCTAGTCTCCATCCTGGGAAATGCCCTCGTCTGCCTGGTCATCCACCGGAGCCGAAGGACTCAGTCGACCACAAACTACTTTGTGATGTCTATGGCATGTGCAGATCTGCTTATGAGCCTGGGCTGTGCACCTTTCATCCTGCTGCAGGTAGCCTCAGCACGATGGCCCCTGAGTGCTGTTGCCTGCAAGGTTGTACGTTACCTGCAGCACCTGTGCCCTGGGGTGCAGGTGTATGTCCTGCTTTCCATCTCTGTGGACCGCTTCTACACAATCGTCTACCCCCTCAGCTTCAAGGTGTCTAGGGAGAAAGCGAAGAAGATGATCCTTGCTTCATGGCTGTTTGATGCAGTCTTTGTTGCACCCTGCCTCTTCTTCTATGGATCCACACCTACAGACAGCAGTCATTGTGACTTTTTCCTTCCGGACAGCTGGGGCAGTATAGCTTACGCCGCCATTCACCTCCTGTTTGTTTTTTTGGTCCCTGTGACACTGATTGTGTCATTCTATCAGCGGGTGGTCCGCTACATCTGGAGGATCAGCGCTGATGGTCACACGGTGCGCCGGACAATGAACATTGTCCCCCGGACTAAAGTCAAGACCATCAAGATGTTTCTCATGCTCAATTCAGTTTTCTTCCTCACCTGGACGCCCTTCTACATCGCCCAGCTGTGGCATCCGAGGGAGTCTGATGGACCCAGTAGGCAGGCGCTGCTCTTCTTCACAGCCATTGCTTGGATCTCCTTCAGCTCCACAGCGTCCAAACCGACCCTGTACTCTGTCTACAACGCAAACTTCAGAAGGGGCATGAGGGAGACCTTTTGTATGTCATCCATGAAATGTTACCGCAGTAATGCATACACTATCACGGCGAGCTCTCGGATGGCCAAAAAGAACTATGTTGGGGTGGTGGACATCCCAGTCCAAGCAAAGACGGTCACCAAAGACTCAGTTTATGATACGTTTGACCGAGAGGCGAAGGAGAAGAAGCTAGCCTGGCCCACTAACGCCAACCCTCCCAACACTTTTGTGTAAATGACAGTTTGAAACATACAAAAACAATCTAGTGTGAAACTTGTTCAGCAGCACGGCAGTGTTGTGAGCCAGCTGGGTGCCAACGGCGAGTTCAAAACTCTACTGAAACAACAGATCACATAAGTAGAATGTGTTTGTATAAAGGGCTTTTTTTCTGACGTAACACACAGCGAGACACACACACACACACACAGCTGCGAACAGCTTTTCTACTTCAGAGCTGAGTCGTTTATTCTGTGATGTGTTTTGATTGTTTTGCCACTGATGCATCAGATTTTGTGTTTTGATGTCCGCTTGTTAGCTAGCTAACCGTAGTCTGTGGCCATCTATCAATGACCTGTTGTAACCTGATGTTATGTGTAGAAGCTAATGTTAGAAACCGTATGTTAACACCAGCATCATCTGCTTTGCTACATTAACGGTAATTGTGAGTTGGCTAGCTAACAACGCCCCAGAACTTCAGTTTGTTCAGATCAACTCATGTCAAAGTAAAACTTTCACAGTTTCTGGATCCTCAAAAGAAAATCTGGTCTCCTGGTCGAATCATCGGAGCAACAAATGAAGAACTTTGTTAGAAAATATCAGTTTTTGATCAGAAAAAGTAAAAGGAACAAACAGTGGATTTTAAAAAGTACAGATGAGAAGTTTAATGGTACATTATAGTGAGAAACAACCACAGAGTGTGAACAACCAAAAACGTGGTTTTCTTGCACTGGGGGTGTAATGTCAAACACAAACAAAACAGTACTGTTAGCTGCTGTTAGCATTGTCTTCTGTGAGACGCATCAAACTATAACTGCCTCTGTAACAAGGAAGAATAAATAGTAAAAAACTTTGAGTGATTTAGGTCAATTTCTAGTTCATAACATTTGTTTTATAATTCATGGAGAAAATGTTTGTGTGTTGAGAGAAGCTGCTGAAATGAATGAACCAGAATCACTGACCTGACACCAAATCCATGCAAAATAATAATGCACAGGTGCACAAAGTAACATGAAACACACTGCACAAACCCTAATGTATTATTAATATATGTTGTAGGTGATGCTGACAGCACATAAAGTTAATAAATTCAGACACGCCAACCGGGGCTACACACAATGATGTTTGAAAGTTTGTGAACATTTAGGATTTTCTCTTTCTGCATAAATATGATCTAAAACATGATACGATTTTTACACTAATTCTAACAAAATGATTCTTCATTTTTATATATATTTTAAATTTATGTGCCTTCAGTAACTTTGTTTCTGGTAACTCTTCATGAGCCCTGCACATTGTCTTGCAGGAATTTGAGCCAACAAGAACAGCTTCAGTGCAGGGATGTTGTTTGGCTTCCTATGTGAACTGTCTGCTTCAGGTCCTTCAACAGTGTTTCTATAGGATTACGGTCACAACTTTGACCCAATCATTCCACATGACATTTCTTCTGCTTTAACCACAAGCTACAAGCTACAGCTTGTTTTGCTGCATGATCCACTTTCTATTGTGCTTTACTTCATGGATGATACCTTTACATTGTCCTGTAGACTTTGTTTCTACAGCTCCTTCAATGATGACAAGTCATCCTGGTCCAGAGGCAGCAAAGCAGGCCCAGATCATGATACTGCCACCACCATCATTCAAGACAGGAAGTTCTACTTTGGTCTCATCTGTCCAAACGATGTACACGATCTGTCTGATGGTCGACTGACGGAGTCCAAACTCTTCTGTAACCGTTTCCAGCCTGATAAACATCAACAACTCTTCTTCTGTGGTCTTTTCCTTTGTTTGAGACATGACACTTCTACAAACCTGTGTTGTGAGGATCAGACTTTGATAGTGAAGACGAACATTTCTCTTCTTTAAATAAGGCAGAACCTCCCAGACTCACATCTGATCCTCATCACACTGACTGAAACATGACGACTCGAATTTCACCTTCAAATGAACAGATAATCAATCAACAATAATAATTTGACATAACATAACATTCACATACTTCTGCTACACCCAGGTGTTTAAGAGTGGATCATTTTCCTTAATAAATTGATTAATAGATGTAAGTTTTGTCTAATTTTTGTTTGGTTCTGTTTGTCTGGTTTTGGCAGTTTTAGGACATTCAAGTCAAATTTATGCAGAGAAAATTCACAAACTTTCAAGGCCTAAGGTCTCTGTGTTCTTCTCTTTAAACATAAGATGAATATATATGTACGTTTTCCATTTACGTACCAACATACTACTTAAAAAATAATAATTTAGAATTTATTTAGTAAAATCAGCAAAAAGCTAAGATCTGTATCTGTGTGTTCTTATCACACAGCTGTGACCAATACTGATGATTTTTGGTTAATATCAGAATCTTATACATGATTTGGTTTCAGTTTTCACAGCAGCGTGTAGTGAAAACTGAAACCACCAACATCACATTGCAATTTTCACTGGAGTTTAAATATTTTTGCATTAATTCTCTCGGACGTTTTCTCCTTGTGATTATACAAATAACATGGACGTTTCTGCAAGCAGGAGTCAGTGACGAATAAGAAAAAGACTTGAACGTTTTTACTGAAAATTCAGTTTTTAATAACTGTAAATATCAGTTTACTTTTGCTGTTCTGCTTCAATGACAAAGATTCATTCAGGCAACAGGAAAATAATGAACTGGACAAAAAGAATGAAAACAGATCTGCAGATTCAGACTTTTATTTTGTTTTAGAAACAAAAAATTCAACTCGTTTTCACATTTCACTGCAAAGCTTCGACTATCATCATCTAACAAAGTGCTTCTGCCAAATGTAAGAAAGTGCAACATTTATTTAACAAGGTTATTCATCACCTCAGTGAAAAAAGGTTTTAAACTTGGTCAGAAATTAAATCAAAGGGCAACATTAGATTTATGCTGCAGAAGAAAGAAAAACAGTTGCAGATATAAATATAAAATAAGAAGCTGTGGAGTTTCTCATCATTCACCATCACAATCATGTTACTGACAAAAAGCAGCTCAACTCAACGTGTTCAGCTGTAACGGACAAATCCAGTCTGAACATCACAAAACAATCCAACACGGAGCTTCTCCTGAGCTCATACAAAAATATATCTGACATACACCAAACCTACTGATCTACATCACTGCACATTCTGATTCCTGGTCCTCAGACCTCAGTCAGACTGTTTTCTCTTTCTTCTGTCATTGTCTTCAGGATTATAACAGACTTCAAGTTAAACATGAATATTTACAGATTTAAGCAAGTTTTAAATCAGAAGAGAAAATGTTGAACAGTTCATTATTGTAAGAAGGGTCATTTTAAACGTCTTAAAGTGTGAGTGGAGCCTGAAAGTTAAATCTTTCCACACATTCCCTTCACTCCAGCAGAATACTTATGATGACTGAAGGAAAAATACAACAAAATAACCTGATTTGGGGAAAAACAGTGTTTTCCTGCTGGTTGTCAGCACGTGTCACTGCTTGAAATGATGAAGGCACTTTTAATGACGAGGTCAAACTCACTTTGGTGAGATCATACTTCAGATTTCAATCTCTCTCTCTCCCTCTCCATGGGTCTTAGTCTAGAGTTAGCCTCAACGCAGGGCGTCTAAATTTTAAATAAGTCTGTTTATCTTTGTAAGTGTCTCATTTATATTAAACTTAGTGCAACATTTAGACTGGACTAACACTGTAGACCAGTCTGAACAAGCCCCACAGGTCTGAGCTCGGCCTAAGGACCAGGAATCTTTACTTTATGCTACAACAAAAGGCCGTCTGTAGTCAAAAAATCATCAAAGTGTGTAAATACTGAGTGTGAAGGGCGACTACACACAGTGAAAAACCCCCCAGCTTTTTAAGGACTGAACTAAAACACAATTTATTCACTAGATGTTTTTGAGTGTCTCTACTTTCATCAAATAGTTTCAGGTTTTCTTTTCCACAGTCCGTCAGTCATGTGGTTTCTAAATCATTACACACAGGAACACAACAGTTCTCGTCCCGAGTTTATAAATCACATGACAGAAACAACCTCAAACGCCCTGATGAAGCACCGACGGCTGAAAATGTTTGTTGACTAACGCGGTGACGGAGGAGCAGTGAGCGACGTGTTTTTACTGGTCTGGATCTCACGGATTTTAGGAACTACTCACATGAAGGCAGCTTCATGTGCATCTGTCAAACATCCCTCAAATGCATGATTAGACACAGGAATGATGTGGAAGGTGGCAAGCCTGTAACTACATGGACGTTCCTGTGAGTCGGTTTCATTCACGTCATCAGTCTTTGTCCTCGTCCGTCCGTCACACTAACCCTGACCGTTGCTGCTACTGTTGTTTTTGTTGTTCTTGGATGTCTTGGTGCTGCTGCCGCCTTGAGGCATCTTCTGCTCGTCTCCAGTCAGCAGGGCTTTAATCTCGGAGGGAATCTTCCCCTGATCCATGGCTGAACACCACTGCTTGTACTACAGGTGGAGAACAGCACAGAAACAAAGAGAACAAACCAGTGAAACATGACATTCAGAGCTTCAACCATCAGAACTGTAAAGATGATCCTAAATTACAACATGAATATGAATCTAACAGACCAGTGGGGGGGGGCTGGGTAACTGGAAGGTTCCAGACTGTAGAAATGCACTACTCACAAAAAGTTAGGGATATCTGGCTTTCGGGTGAAATTTCTGGAAAACGTAAAAAGTTCACACTACAGTGATGTTATATTATGAAAGTAGGGCATTTAAGTAGAAGCATGCAATGGTGATTTCCTCATCTCAAACTATTTATTGAAACAAAAGCCA
>JAUMHL010000016.1:17642571-17653744 GCA_032362345.1 Sandelia bainsii
TCATTATAAAACCATTTTGCAATGATGGTAACACAGCTGAAGACATGTATCTTTTCATGGAAAAGATGGTAAAGCCTGTGTGTGTCCAAACATTTGACTGGTAGTGTACATGGGAAAAAAATACCATTGAATACCGTGATATAGAATTTTGGTCAGCTCTAGTACCTAATAAAGTGGCCACTGTCTGTATATTCTCCCTATCATTGATAACAAAGTACTGAAAGTTGTGTGCTGAACCATTATGGCCTAAAATAAGTATCAGACCAGTCCCTCCAGGGATGCACTGACTTTCTCTGTGTTATCACCTAAAATGCTTTGTTTCTCAGCAGCCACTTCACGTTTTCCTCCGACTGATCCATACTCACGCTGTGGACGCAAACACGTTTCTAATCAGAACACGCTTGAGGAAATGGACACGGACATGTTCCACGTGTGCACACTGCAAAACACGACGGCAACGAGGAGAAGAAGAGCTTCTTTGTTTGTAGAATTTTGAGCAGTCATTTTTACAGACGTCCCACCTCTTGTGAAAGTTCTGTGATTTCCCAGTTTGCAGAAATGATAAAATGATCCCACGATGCCAGACACCAGAAAGTAACACCACGTAGCTTCAGCAAGGCCTCGTCAGCAGAGTTTAATGAAGGTGAATGAACAGGGACTGTCAGAGAGCGACTGTCAGATAGAAAACTGCAAACTTTAGGACGGTAAAATAGTGACAGGGATTTTTAAATGTTTAAGGATTGAAATAAAAGGTACAGTATTAAAGTAAAACATGATGAACACTGACACAGTGCCTCTCTACAAGTTCCAGAATAAATGTGATGATCACAGGATCATAAATGGGATTGGAAGAAGAAATAATTCTTTATTTCTGCTTAGCTCAAAGAGAAACTTGGTTTGCAGCCTTGATAGTAATATAGTCACAGAATTACTGGACATGTTTGTTGTGAAAGGTAAATTTAGCTTTTTTATTCTTTTCTTGTGAAATACAGGAAACTAAAAACTCTACACCGTGAGTCCAGTTAGACACTTTGAGACCTCTATCCCTTTAGAGAACTTGATGTCTGCTCCTTTTCTCTTGCTGTATTCTGGCGTTTCCCTGAATGTGTCTGACCTCAGACCACTACACTTATATTCATATCTAACAAAGGGCTGCTGAGGCCGCTCCTCCCTTCTTTGTGGCATCACGTTAAATTGGAATAACAGCTGCTGCTTTTATTACTGAGGCAACATTTTCCATAAAATTATGAGCTGTAATTAGTTGTGTGTGTGTGTGTGTGTGTGCGCACTGAAGGAGAGAAAGCAGGTTCCTGAAGTACGAAGCAGCCAGAGAGCAGCCGAACCACTACGATTTAACCTCAGTGTGTTCAGCTGAGAGAGGCTGACACCTCCCACTGATTCTCACCTTCACACCTCATTTTACCATCCAGCCAGCGTCCGCAGGCCACATGACATATATTATAATCTCTCCAGTGTGTTCTGGATCTGCCCTAGAGTCTGCTGCTAGTTGGATGTACCCACAAGTTCCCCAGTGGAGGCAGGAGGATCCTCATACCTCAGTTGGCTCTGTTTGATGTGAACGAGCAGCGGCTCCACTCTGAGCTTCCTCTGGTCTCAGAATCCTGTCTCCCTGCCCTCAGACTGAGACGGCCACATCTGTGGAGGAAACTTATTTCGGTCGGTTGTATTCTCGATTTCAACCTTTCTGTCACCTGTGGTCACCTGAAGCGTGTGACCACAGGTGAGTGGTGACTAAATTCAAATGTTTGCCCCTGTTGCCCAGGTTTGTCTTCGCCACAGTGACTCGGTACATCGTCCACATTACTTCTGTTGCACGTGGAAATAAACTAAACAAGCTCATCTTAAAAACAAAATGTGGGCCTGCTGCTCTGACACCAGGTTAAACTGAACTTTTAAAGCTGCATGATAAAGCTCGCTCTGGTTTCTCTGTCTCTGTGTCGTAGTTGGAGCTGCAGGGCGATCAGGAGGTCGTCGTATACGACCAGAATTCTTCAGACCCGGCTGCTGTCAGCTCTGAGTCTTTCCTCAGCGTCCTGCTGGTTAAACTGGAGCGGACTTTCCCCTCCGTCCACCTGCTCTCAGGTGAGTCAAGTTCAAGTCTGCATTTACTGTCATGAAGGCCTGAGGCAGGAAGCTCATGCAGAATCTGGTAGTTCTGGTTTGTATAGTCCTGCCTCACTTTTTCCCTCCGACTTAAGCAAACACTTTGTTTTACAAAACCTAAATATTGGACGTTAGATCGTTTTTCAAAAACCTACCGTACGTATCTTAACCCAGCAAGTTACACAGCACATCAAAAAATGAGACTTTACTGATTTGTGGAGAAATTCACAAACGATTCAGGAGTATTAACAGAATTAGAATCATCTCAACATTACAGTGATGTTTACATATTACAGCAAAAATAATTATAATCCTGAAATGAAGTCTTTAGATGCTGCAGCGACGTCTGACCAGCACCAGAACAGCAGCCACCTCCTCTGACTGTGTGCGTTTGAGCTCAGTCAGTTGTGATGAAGCCGTTTATGAGTTTGACCGACAGGCGGGTCGACTGCAGACGTCCTCCCTTCTTTCCACTGAGGGTTATGTAAGCGTGACCTAATGCTGCACTCACAGCTCCTCCCTCACATGTGAAAGAAAAAACAAAACAAAGATTGTAAACTTCCCAACAGATTGAACAGTTACACAACAGCCTGTGAGGAACCTGTTTGTGACTGATGATAACTATTTTAACAGGAGGAGAAGCTTTAAAGGGAAGTTCACAGAAAAACACAGGATCACTTCTGACTTTGAGATATGAGCTAGTAACAGTTAATCATTGAAAACACTTTTGTTATTAACACACTGTGCTTTACTTTGACTGGAGGCAGAGGAACCTGCAGTCTGGGACTTTGTTGAGTTGTCGTTGACATGAAGTCGTGTTTCTCACAGTGTCAAATAAACTACTAAAACTAAAGGCACGTTCACCGTTTTTACAGCTTCTTCCTTCTTCAGACACCCTGTTAAACATCAGACTTCACAGTAAGTGTTGTTAAAAACACTTCATAATATAGAAACAAAGAGGGCTTTTCTGTAACTGCAGGATGAGTGAGATGTCGTTTTACCGTCCATGGTGTCACACAGTAGAAACGGGTGTCTTCTCATACTTCTAATGTTAGTAGAGTGTAGTAGAGTTGAAGCTGGTGCATGAAGCTAAACATAAATGTTTCCGGACCATGTGTGACCTCACTAATATGGGAATAGATCCAAGGAAAATGTGACTGATTGATGAATGTAGATTAATTCTGTATTTTCAGGGGACACACAAAGTATTTCTGTCTGTGTGCGATGTTACAAAAGCACAGGAGGTGAATTAGTGGTGAGTTTTTATGATTTGACATCGTTTGAGTTAATTGTTAAAAATCACTGCTGTCGTGTGACAAATGACGTGATAAGTAAAAGCTGTTTGTGGTTAGACACAAAACATCACACTGTATGATAAATTTAGAAACTACAGATTAAACACATTTAATAATAAAGATAAAGTATTTGTACAAAGAATGTTTTGCTTTTTAAATTCATAGTTTGACCATGTTTTCCACTTTGTGCATATTAAACTCTTCAGTCGCTGCATCCTTTTTTTAAAGGATGTTTTTTCTTTGTCATTGTATGGTTTGATGAAAAATGATTTAGTGTGACATAAAATGATAAGAATAAATATTTTTACCACTGGAAAACTACAAAAGATAAAGTTGACCTTTAGTTTGAACTGATGCTGCAGTAAAGATCAGATCATTTAAAAGGTCACTGTGTTATTGATGCTTTTAAAGTTAAAAAATCATCTTGTGGATTAATCTGCTGCTGGAAATGGTCCCCGACATGTGCACAGTTTCCTCCTGATGTCTGATTAATAATAACAGTGAGCAGCTGCATAAAGAAATTACTGCTGTTACTCTAAAAGGACTTGGTTCAGTCGGTGCAGGTGGAGTTTGATTGTTCAGTTTGTGGAACTGTAGAGATGTTGTCACATAAAGGACGTCTCATTCCTCTAAAACCACGTTCCCTTGATTCCTTCCTCCTGGTTGCATCTTTTCCTCACGTTTTACATGGAAGGAAAAAACCGACGGCGCTCACACACTGACGCTGTGAAAATATCCATTCACCCGGTTCACGTTTGTGCTGCAGAGCTGAAGGAGGCTGCGGAGGCTTGTTGCCTGGCAACAAGTGCGGAGGATGAAGCATGGAGCCGGTTGTAAACATGTCGGGTTCAAACTGATAAAGGCTCAGAGACGACACTTCCTACATCTGTGAATTAGTTTTTGAAAAAGGAAGAAAAGAGTTGGTTCAACATTAAACAGGAAACACATTCTGTTGTTTAGTCCGTGTTATTTTTATTAATGAGGCTGAGCTAAATAACAAACACCTTCATGTCAAACTGGACACATGATGATTATTCACTTACTGTGTTTGCTGTACCGTCATCGTGTGTTTAAATCCAGATATCTAAATATCTGTGTCAGTTTGTTCGGTCAGTGTCGACTCATTAAGAAGGTTTTAATCAGAACCGTCGACTCGGCGTCGGTGAGAAGAAGTAATATCTTTAAAAACTGGAATTCATGTTGTGTCCTGAAAGAGTCATTTTCTTCAAAACATATTTCACTCATCAACATTTTGTTACTAAAACCAAAAGAAACGATCAGTTCCCTAAGTTATTTTAGTTGTTATTATTATTTTTGCTGCTGTTTGTTCAGGTCACATTTATTTACAGTATAAAAACTAAAAATGTGTGTGACTGCCGTCAGTATCCTTCCTGGTTTGTTTTATTTTTATTAAATTATATTTACATGGTTTAAAACGTCTTGAATTAAAGTCCAGAAACACTTGTTATGTGTCACATTCTGACTGTTAAGACAAACTCGATGTTGATTGTTCTCGTTGTTCTTTCAGGTGGATTCTCCGAGTTCTCTCACCTGTTTCCTGGTCTTTGTGAGGGCAAGTCTACTCTGGTTCCCTCCTGTATCTCTCAGCCCTGTTTGCCCGTCACCAACATCGGACCGACCCGCATCCTGCCTCACCTGTACCTGGGCTGCCAGAGAGACGTCCTCAACAAGGTACAGGTGTCCCAATCTGTCTCACCCTGATGCTCACAGCCACTGTGTCCTTATTGTTGGTTGGTTTCTCTGCCTTTTCAATTGAAATGAGCTTTTTAACTGAAGGTTAATGACATAATTACATAAATGTGGAAACTGGAAATGAAGCAATGCACAAATCTCAAACTGAAACAAAGCTGTGACTGTGCACAGAACTGAGTGTTGGTTTGTCATCGAACGACACGAACGCAGTGTCTGTGACATTTAAAACAAGTCGAACTGAAACAAAGTGTTAAAGCGGTGAAGAGGAGTTTTGTTCTCTCACTGTGTGCTCGCATGAGTAGAGGAGTAATCAGATTACTATCAGCTGCATGAAAAGGTGGATTTACAGTAACCAGGTTGTCACAGAGCAGAGACGCAGTCAGTTGTATCTGTGTGTGTTTTCTCTCCAGGATCTGATGCAGCAGAACGACATCGCCTACGTCCTCAACGCCAGCAACACCTGCCCCAAACCGGACTTCATCCCAGAGTCCCACTTCCTGAGAGTCCCTGTCAATGACTCGTTCTGTGAGAAGATCCTGCCCTGGTTGGACCGATCGGTGGAGTTCATAGGTCAGACACGGTGACACGTGCACTTTCTTCTTCAGCATTTTTGATTGTATTAAGGCAGCAACTTAAACAAAAACCACCTGATACAAACTCAGTTCAGTCTGAACGTTCCTGTATTTCAGAAAAGGCCAAAGCGTCCAACTCTCGAGTCCTGGTTCACTGTCTGGCTGGAATCTCTCGTTCAGCCACCATCGCCATCGCCTACATCATGAAGAGGATGGACATGTCACTGGACGAGGCGTACAGGTCAGATTCATTCATCACTGAAGAATCTGTCTCCTGAACACAGAACATGGTTTTATTTTTACTTACTACAAGATTTTAGGAAAGTAATCTCCAGATAACAAACGTGGAGGATGAGGAGGTTGGACACCGAGTCCAGGCCCAAAACATATAAACAGAAGGAATCTAGCAAAAACCAAAACTGAGGATTTGTCTCAGAGTAAGAGCTGATGTGGAAACGTGAAGAGTCAGTTCATCCTGTTCTGACCTTTAGATCATGATGAAAAGTCAGGGGAACATCACAGTCAATAAAATTAATTCATTAAATCAGTTACTCAGAGTGTGAACCAGAGACACTGTGGTCTAGACAGCACAGTCAGTCCAGAACCCCGTCATTAATCTGTCCTCAAACACTAACGACCGACTTCCATGTTGTTTGTCACTCTTCTTTCAGGTTTGTGAAGGAGAAGCGGCCGACCATCTCTCCTAACTTTAACTTCCTGGGGCAGCTGCTGGACTTTGAGAAGAAGATAAAGAGTCCTCACGTTACAGAGACTAAACTGAAGTCCCTCCACCATCAGGAGCCCAGCAGTGAGGTCCCCGCTCAGCAGGACGTCCTGGAGCCTGCAGCCTGTCCGGAGACCCCTGTGGGTCCCGGCCTGACCCTGCTGGAGCCCCTCACCCTGCCCTGCGTTCTGGCCGACGCCCCTGAGGAGCGTCTGCTGACTCAGGCTCTGAGCGGCCTGCAGCTCCCTGACGGAGCGGAGGACAACGCCCGGCTGAAGCGCTCCTTCTCTCTGGACATCAAGTCCTACGGCGAGCCAGGCGGGAACGCCGCTCACCGCGTGTTCGTCCCTCACGGTGGATCCGACTCTGCCGAGTTCTTCAAACCGTCTGTCTTCAAAGAGCCGACCAGTAAACCCTGCCAGTTCTCTCCGGTGGAGGAAGTTTCGGAGCAGTCCACTCCGGAGCAGAGCCCCGATAAGGAGGAGGCCGACGGACCTGAGCCTGTGGCACCACCCGCCTCCAGCGGCTTCACCAAACCTCCACCTCCTGCTCCGAACTGTTCGCACCAGCTGCACCGAAGCGGCAGCATGGAGGAGAACGCCACCAGCTTCCTGTTTGGACTCTCCCGAAGCCAGCAGCATCTGGCCAAACCGGGATCCAGCGGGGCCCTGAAAGGCTGGCACTCGGACATCCTGCTGGGACCCGTCACCTCCTCCCTGGCTGGTGGCTGGTACCTCTCCTCCGACTCCACCCGTTTCTACTCCACCTCCATCCTAAACGGCGGGGGCGGGGGCTTCGCTTCGTACAGCTGCAGTCAGGGCCTGGAGGCGGTGCGGCGGCGCAGCCGGCAGAGGACGAGCGACCGCGGAGACTCGAGGAGGAGCTGGCACGAAGAGAGCAGCTTCGAGAAGCAGCTGAAGCGCCGCAGCTGCCAGATGGAGTTCGGAGACGGGATGACGGACAGCAGGTCCAGAGAGGAGCTGGGGAAGGTGGGGAGTCAGTCGAGCTTCTCGGGCAGCATGGAGATCATCGAGGTCTCCTGAAACTGATCGTGAGACGTGTTCAGAAGCCTCGGTGTGAAAGAAACTGGCTCTGACGGCCTGAAAAGCCGTAGAGACACACGGGCAGCATCACAGAGCGTCGTGTCTGCTGTGAGCTTGGTGTCAACACCTGTGGAAACGTGGGAGTAATGATGTGAGATGTTTGATTCTGAACAGAGACGCTGTAACTACAGTGACACATGAGCCATAAAGTTAGTTTCAGTTTGACGGCTGCTGTCACGTGTTTGTGGCTCCAAACGAAACTAAACAGACTGAAGTAAGGATAATGTTAATAAATTGTTTGATTCCTTTGTTAGAGACACAGAGAGATGAAGAAGCATATTCAACAACTCATCCTGGGGATCTTTGTGTGTGTGTGTGTGTGTGTCCTGTGATGTAATGAGACCAGGTCTGCCTCAAACCAGGACTTACCTGGTCAAATAAAGATTTTTCAGAGAGAACCTTACATTCTACCGTGATGCCAGAGTTTCATGTTTCACCATTTTACCATGAACCACAGACGCCGTGTTTCAGTGTGTTGACGGATTCAGAGCAGTCATCAACATCAGCTTTATCTTGATTCTGTGTTGAGCTTTAATTTATGTCCTCTGCTCTGACAGGTGTCGACCTGTGTCCACGTCAAGACTTTTCAATCGCTGTTCTACTGTTTCTATTGTTTAGTTCTAGGATATGAAATAAACCCTCGGTGTACAGTCAGGTTCTCTCTGAAACTGAAGGAGGTTTTATACTCGGACTGACTCGGCTTCAGTTTGCGGTTCCTAATAAAAGGAGCACGTTTGAATCCTGACCAGCTGCAGTTTGTGTTGCTGCGAGTTTCTGAACATGATGAAAAAACTGACTTCAGACCCGATACGAGGAAATGAACTGAAGCCTGCCGATGCTGAACTGGACCGCGAACGTTCGAGTCTCAGCAGTACCTCATCATCCAAATCCTCATGTTGTTCTTTAGGTTTATGAAGAAGCTCATTGACGGTGAAATCTCAGGTGTTTGAGCTGCAGGGAACGAATCAGAGGAGTAGAAACGGCTCGCCTGTCCACGGGGCCGTATGCGGATTAAAAACCAGCACCGTTGGTTTGTGAGTAAGAAGAGGCTGCGACTCTTGTTGAGAGAGCAGACGTGTGGTTTAATGAGAGACTGAGTCGATCACTCGCTGATCACAGATTCACAGTTCATCTTGCACTACTGTGGTTTGAAAATGGATTTGATTCAACATGTATAAAGCAGTAAAAGAGAAATTACGTTCTTCTGTGCTGTGTTTTTCATACCTCTCTTTAACTCTGCTGGTGTTTTCTTTACAGGTGTTTCTGACTCTCCCTCTTTACCTCATTTACCTGGTGACTTACCCGAATATGAACTCAATTATAAGATGCTAAATAATCATTCATTCATAATAAACATTCAAAAACAGTGCTTCTAATCTAAGTTCAGTACCAGTGAACGAGTCACTTCAGGGAGCTCTTCATGGGTTTAGATGGTCTGGATCCTACAACTCCCATGATGCATCTGTGTCAGTGTCTTTCATATGGACGTACGGATACTGTGTGAATCTCCACAGACTTTAAATGTTGTAGGACAGTTGCAGACAACGGCAACGTGTCCAGCAATGAACACAGTTCAGGAGCTGTAGTGAAGAAGTAGATCGCGCAAGAAAAGAATCATTTCTTTTAATTTAATGACACCTGGTTACTGAACACGTGTTTGAACTCAAACAGCAGTAACCAGGACCAAATCTGTGATTCTTCTCTGTTAGAGAAACGTCCACAGCTCCGTCTGCTGAACAGAGGAGCCAAACAGATTTGTTTACTACAAGTACTTAAACATATTTGTCACCAAACAGACAATAATCGGTGTCTCTGTGATGATCCAGGATCTGAGGATAACGTCCTGTAGTCAGGTTCCACTAAAGCTCTGATATCATGAACATTAAAGTGCTTTTATCATTTTTAATGATCACAAAACTCTGAACCTGGAAAATGCAGCAACAGAAACTGTATGGAAGACTAAAGCTGCCAATTTAAAATGTAAAATCTTTTGTCTTATATTTAGGGCTGGAAACATGAACGCATTATCGCGTTGACGCATTAACGCCAACAATTATTTTATCGCGCGTTAACGCAGTTTCATTGTTATTATCAAATCAAATGTATTTATATAGCACTTTAAAAACAACATCTTGTTGACCAAAGTACTTCACATAGAGATAAATAGTTAAACATAGAAAAACAAAATAAATGGATAAAACAGAATAGTACACAGACAGCAATAAAATATAGGCAATAATTAAAATAAAATTAAAAGGAAGTATCACAAACTCCTATAAGCATTAAAAGCCAAGGAATATAAATACGATTTGAGCAGTGATTTAAAAGCAGTTAAGTCTGGGGCAGTTCTAAAGAGATGCCATATTTCTTCATGATAGAACCCAAAGAAAGTATGTACTGTATAGTGAAAACAAAAGTGGACCAAGAACAGACCCTTGGGGGACACTGCAGAGGAGGAACAGGCACCAATGTTAACAGACAAACTTCTGTTAGTAAGGTATGACTTTAACCAATTAAGAGCAGTACCTCGGATTCCCACTTGGTCCCCTAAACAAGGCAGGAGGATCCCACTGTGTCAAAAGCCGCAGTGAGGTCTAACAGTACCAACAGAACAATCCCCAGCGTCCCTAGCAAACAAAATGTCATTATTGATTTTTGGAAATGCAGACTCTGTGCTGTGTTTAGTTTTTAAAAAATTTCTTCAATGCCATTGTCACTCAAAAATTATTGGAGTTGAATGAAAACAATCTTTTCCAGCACTTTTGACAGAAATGACAGCTTAGAGTCCAAAGTTAGAAAGTAATGATGGTGATGATGAAAGTCCTTTGCTCACTGGGTCTGAATACACATACACGTTTTAATTCTAAATCTCTTCCACACGGCGGAGTTGATAGAACCACAGTTATTTGTAACTGCTGCAAAGTTGAATTTTCCTTCACTGGAGAACTTCGAGTCTGACTTCACTTAAATACAATATTTATACAAGGTACAGACCTGTGGTTACACACAGGTGGTTGGACTCTGAGAACAGCTAGTTTTTCTATAGTAAACTAGATAAACGTTAATGTCCTGACAAATTTGGTTTTCTATTTGATTTGATTACAATAATCTTTAAATTGAGATTTACAAGAAATGTGTAAAGGGAAAACTGCTGTAAAAAAACATCTTATTTGTTTAAAGTGTTTGCGGACTAAATATTATTGCAATTTTGTTCATATAGCAGCACTTTTAAAATAAAAGCAAAAAAAACTACTCTTGAATTCATTATTAAATTTTGCCCGTAACAGTGCGATTAAAATTTTAATCGCTGCCCAACACTAATTAAATTTTAGTGTGTTGTTAGTGTAACACAGCCAAGAAGAGAATTAACAAATGAATGTTGAGGACGTGTTTAAAATGAAATATTAAACTGGACTTTTGGATTTAACTCTCGTCATGTGTCCAGCTATGAGATGATAATGAGCCATGTGAAATTAGTTTATAAGTCAGTCATTATGAAAATATCTGTGAACCAGGCAATTTCCATTTTGTTTGAGTTTTTCCAAGACAATTTGAAAATAAAGTGAAAAATATACACTACTCACAAAAAGTTAGGGATATTTGGCTTTCGGGTGAAATTTATGGAAAACGTAAAAAGTTCAC
>JAUMHL010000016.1:17659266-17703018 GCA_032362345.1 Sandelia bainsii
GACTCTGGACTCTGAACTCGGTCCCTCTCTGGACTCTGGACTCGGTCCCTCTCTGGACTCGGTCCCTCTCTGGACTCGGTCCCTCTCTGGACTCTGGACTCGGTCCCTCTCTGGACTCTGGACTCTGTCCCTCTCGGAACTCGGTCCCTCTCTGGACTCTGGACTCGGTCCCTCTCTGTGGACGTTTCCAGTCAGTCAGTCCCCAAGGGGATCAACAAAGTATTCATTATTAACAACTAAAAACAAAAACCATTAAAATGCACAAAGGCTGAGAGGCATTAGTAGAAGGAGTGAAGCAGTTTTATGATATGATGTTATGATAAATGTGAAACCCGTGTGTTTATATAAAAGTAAATTAAATGTAATTACTGTATTTTTTCATTAATTATTAAAATTCCGTTAAATTTACGATATTAAATTCAGTTTCATGTCGTCCGTGCTCGTTTCATCAGTTCATGTATCATCATCTTAAAATGACCTTTGTCTTTAAAAACCCCTTAATGTAAAGTGTGAAGACCGAGGCCCGGACTGACATGTTCTGTTCTTTAGTTTTCATTCTCACAGACGAGCTGCAGCTCTGAAGTTCATCAGGATGTAGGTTACGCTGAGATAATGAGAATCCGCTCCCAGCGGAACCGCGTGGCCTCGATCCAGCTGCACAATCAATCCACGCGTCTCATCGCTCGTTATCTGTGAGCTCACGTCGTTACATCCGCATCAGAGCAAGACCCCAACGTGTTGGACACACACTGTTCAGTCCGTTACGTCGTCCGGTTTGTCTTCCAGAGCTCTCACAAGGTTCCTCACAGGACAGAACCAGCACAGAAACACACTCTGTGAAGAAACCTGCAGAAAAACAACACAACTCTCAGTAATCACATCAGTAAGGACACAGACACGAGAGACGGTTTCAAACGTTTCAATCCTTCAGACCTGAGACAAACACGACACTGTCTGAACTGCAGAAGGTTTCACATTTTACCTTCATCGTCTACTCATCAGTAAAATGTCCAGACGTCTTTTTTTAAGAGTTAGTCAGTCAGAATGCGTCCTGGGACATGTCAGTCTGGTTCCGGTCTGGTCTGATTGTGGCTGGGATCAGTAGAAGCTGCTGGAGGACCTACAGTAGAGGTGCTGGGTCTGTGTGTCTGGACTCTGTCAGTGCTGCTGTCTCTTCTTGAACATTGTTGGAAAACTTTGTCCATTTCCACACGTGAGGGTTCAGAATATTAGGAACGCCTCTGATCATGAAGCCTGTTGTACTGGTTGTGTCCCAGTATCCCTGGTCCAGGAGCAGGAAGGTTGAGATTATGGTCAGACTAAATCTTCTTACTAATCCTCTTTACTTTCCTCTGTGTCACAGAGACTCTGCAGCTGCTGGGTTTCGTGTAACGCGCTGTGACGATTGTGTGCTGTGGTGTCGTACGTCTCATTTGCACTCGACGCTCCTGTGGTTGTGTAGCTGCAGACGTGACGCCTTTTTGTCCAGACATTAATGAGTCTCTAAAACGTTTCTCCTGAGCTGTGATTGGGCTTTAACGACCAATCACCGATCCCCGTGGTTTGTCTGTGTAAACTGCTTCTTTGTCTTTGTTCATCTTAAAGTTCATGGTAGTTTCCCGCTGCTAACCTCGCTCCAGTGAATACCGTAGTTGTTTTTCGTACGTTTTGTTATATTTCTATACTTTCTAACATTTTTCATACTGTTATTATGCTCTGACATGTATATAGCTGAGATGAAGCTGACTTTGACTTTGAATATGAACTCTCACTTCACACCCCCTGAGCCTGTGTCCAGTGGACCCTTCAGTAATAAATCCGTGACTGCGGCTCAGCAGGAGGTGGAGGAACTTCAGCAGATCTCATAGCTGTGTGTGATCACACTGTGAGCAGGCTGGTGACTGATTAACAGCGTGTTTGAACAGCAGTTAGACTTTAACAGGAAACACACACTGATCTGATTGTTTTAACTCCTGCAGGTGGTTTTGATCTTTGTTTCACCTGTAGGGCATAAAAACACCTGCTCGACTGACTCTTGCATCTTGGAATCATGTGTGACGTGTTTGGATCACAGTGTTCTGCTCCTGCACCAGGACAAACAGGAACCAGGTCCAGTTAGTGACTGTCTTCATTATAGATGAATCTACAACTGTTCATAGTCCAGACAGGTGAAGCTAAATCTGCTGTGGTGACTTTGTCCAAGAAAGTTCTGTCCAATTTCTGAACTCCTCTGTGCTCCAACCCAGAACCTCCACAACAGGAAAACATGTTGTACATCGTTTAGCCGGTGTTGTTGATGTTGTGTCTGATCAGGACTAACCCTCCCTCCACCGTCCCAGTGAGAGCTCCGAGGCCCAGGAGGTGAATAAGGAAACAAAACCCGTTTCCTCTCTCCACCCTTCTGCAGCACAGAAAGGGAGCGATGCAGGAAATAATCTGTGACGGGAACAAGTTTGATATTTGTTTGTTTGTGTGAACATGAGGCGTCCAGTGATGGAGGTTTGTCGTTCTTTAGGTGATTTGAAGTTAATCAGTAACGTGCTGGATGAGCCTTGGTGACGGTGGTTCCTCTGCTGCAGTGTTGACTCTGAGCTACGTCACTCGTCTCCACCTCTCTTATCTCTGTCAGATACTCAACACGGGACACGTCCCTGTAGCAGCAGCTGATCTGCAGTCAGCGTGAACTCGCCGCAGATGGTCGAGGTCTGGTTACCATGGAGACGTCTCTGTGTATTAACAGTCAGATGTTTAGTGTCGTTACAGTTACTTTTCTGGATAAAATATCAGTTTATTTCCTTTAACGTCAGACAATAAACAGAAAAGTTCTTTCATATTCGGAGGCTCAGACAGTTCAAACTTCGCTCACACCAAACTCCAGCAGGTGGTTTTAATGTTGTGGCTGATTGTGCAGACTTCAGTCACGTGTGTCTGCTGTTCTCAGGTGTCTCCACAGGTGTTTCAGCTCTTCAGACCAGTTCACTGGTTGAGTCACTGTCCTGCTACAGGAGCTGGGACCTTCGACAGAGACGTACCGGGTGGAGCATGACGCTTCATGAAACCTTCATGTAGATTTAAGGACAAACTGATAAGAGTGTTTTCTGTAAGCGCTTTATTTTGAAATCCAGTTTGAACACAGCTGTGTTTCCTGAGCTGCAGGTCGGGGCGCAGTGGTTGGACACAGTTTATTGAGAGCATGATAAATGCCGTATCCAGCAGCTGTTCGAGGGCTGATAACAACCTGCAGGAGGATCAGGGCTCTTATTGTGAAAGGTCAGCTGGGAGGAAACACCAGCGTCATCTCACACAACAAACAAACATCCTGATGATTTATCGACATCTCAACTCTTCCCGTAGGTGGAGCCAGATTAGATTAGTTCGATTTTTGTGCTTTTAGTGTAAAATCTCAGAGATGTGGATTGTTTCCGTGTGTTTACTCCTGGAGTCAGTGGCAGATTATCACAGACAGAAGATGTCACGTCTCTTTTTAGCTTCCTGTGTCAGATCAATAAAACTGATTAAACCCTGGTTGACACACAAACATGCTGAAGCTACGATGACTAAAAACCTGAACGAGGCAGCAGAGTCTGTGTTAATGTGTGAGGAATATTTGTAATCTGCAGTTTCCTAAATAAATGTTTTTACCTGCTGGGTTCTGTAATGTGGTCTGCTGTGTTTACATGGAACCAGGTTTCTGATCAGGTCTGGAGATCATTAGACACAGTCACACTCTGCAGCTGTGTATTAGTTAGATTCTGTCTGTTGTGACGCAGTGAGAGGTGTAAAAAGTCAGGAAGAGTAATCTGATTACAGCTCAGGCATCAAACGTGACTAATACTAAGAACTGATCTTTAATCTGAACAGTGTCTCTGAAAATCAACTGTATTTAAATTTGTCGTCAGAAGAAGCTGAAACTACACTGAGCTGGTTTCTCCCTGAGCGTGGCCTCAAAGGAGCAGAGATCACTGCACTGTTGTTATGGAGTCTGAATAAAAGATGGAATCCTGGGAAAAGTAATCACGCGCGGCTGCACTGTACGTACACGAACACAGACACACACGCTGACCGAGGGTCTGCTCGTAAATCAGCTCCAGGCTCTTTTGTGTGGATCTCTTTTTAATTTCAGCCTGGATGGGACGTTTCCCTGCTGCTCTGCACGAAGCTTCTAATGATTTGTTAGTGAGGCAGAGCTGCAGATGAACTTTGTCCTGTTTCCACTGCTCTGAATCCTGGAGCTGAAAATGATGATATGATGCCTGAGCTGAGCTTAAATCAGCTGCTGCCACATTAAACTTGTCCTTGCACCTTGTTTAGAGGATGAATTATTTACAGTGTTGATATAAAAATTGACCTGTACTGGAACATGCAGATAACTAATTAACCTACTTGTGTTTGTGAATTTCTCAAAGTGACACATTGAGACCAGAGAATGTCAGGAGCCCGTTAGCTTAGCTCAGCAACGACCTATTGAAAGATAAAAAAGACACAATAATCAACAAATTTAAGGACTTTATTAGTTTGAACTTTAAGTTTTTCTGTGGATAATAATAATAATAATGTAGAAAACACTTGTTAGCTGAACCTTTGTTACGCTCAGTTGAACACGTGGGACACGTAGCTGGTCGTGTGAGCTGCAGAAACACTTCATTTTGCTGTTTTAAAATAAACATCAGAGTGATCATCTCGTCTGTGTCTGTTTCCAGTTGACTGTTCCCAGTGAAGCAGGATGAATGGATACGAGACTCCAGCTCTTGCCTCCGGTATCTTCGGCTCCTACAGCTCACAAATCAAGTGAGTATTTCACCATGCGAGGAGTCGATGGTGTTAACGTGTTGTCAGGTTTGTGCACGTGCAGCATCACAGGTTGATTAAATAAAGTGTAGTGAACACAACAGTCTTTTTTATTTTAGCCTCTGTGAAGCTGTGATCAGATCTTTTCTAACTGATGTCACATTAAAATGCTAAAAGTAGTTTAAATGCCAAAGTTTAAAGCACAGTTAAGTTAAAACCTTTTTTAAGGTATAATTTACAATATTTTTACTCAGACATGTGACAGAATAACTTGTCTACAATATATTGTTGTATAAGCATCATGTGAAGAATAAAAGAAGGATCAATAAGATTCTCTGGGTAAATACACTTTAAGTGAAGATGCTGATGTTAAATTGTAAAATCTTTGAACAAAAGTCACTGAACACTGGATAAAAAGACAAAACCTTCACATCCATGTGTAGGTTACGAGGAAACTGGCGAGAGCTGCCTCACTGAGCCTTTTAAATGTGTGTGTTAAAATGTTCTGACTTTTTTAATGATCCAACCACTGAATAAATATTCTTGTGGCTCCGTTTGTCCCTGAGGAAACTTCAGATAAATGTTTAATGAAAAGTGAAACGTTGCAGGTTTTCATTTGAAGCCTCAGAGTTTTTAAATCGAAGGTCAATGTGTGTGTGAGGGTCCAAAACCTGATTGTTTGGATCAGGGAAACATGTGAGACTGAAACTTTTACAGCAGAATAAACTGGACTGAACACAGAGACCCGGTGAAACGTGACCTCTCTCACACTAATTGATCCACTTATTCAATCGCCCGTGCTGATTTCCCAAAGTTGACGTGGCTGCGGGCTGCGGACAATCGGGTCAGTGGACCAGAACGGAGACCAAGACCTGCTTCAGGACCTGATCCAGAAACCAGAGCCTGATCTTTATCACAGAGCAGGTGCAGCAGGGAAAACGAACCTGTTCCTGTTTGTACAAAGTTCCCTCTTTCTGTTCCAGTCCTGACTGAGAATAAATGGTTCTTGTCGTTTGATCGTACGAGGACACAAAGGCATCGTCAGCCCCCAGCAGCTGCTGACACATCTGCACTGAACTGTTTCCTAAAGAGGAACCAAATGAGATCAATTGATCTTGTTCAGTCTAAATGAAAGCATCAGACTGACGCTGAGCTCGGATGTTTCCGTGTTCAATCCTGATGCATTAATCACTCATCAGTCAGAGGAAAATGTGACTGTGTGAAAATGTCGAGTTCAGTGACACTCGTCACTTCACAGGAAACATCGTGTCTTCATGTTCGGAGACTGAGGAGTGACGCTGGTCTGAGGCCGACTCACAAAAAACTGGATTATTGGACCCAGACACACGGCGTCAGTATGACACAAAACTACAAGTTACTGTGGCCTATAATTAAAAATATTCTTAATAAAACTATTGTAGAAATACTTCATCTCAAACCAAACTGCACAAAAGAAGAAGAAATTATTTCCAAGTCAGGTCACTAACAGAGTGTGTGTGTCTGTGTGTGTCTCAGCGGCCACGGCTCTCACTCTCCAGAGCCTCCTAAGAATAAAGCCAAGTCCAGCGGTGCCAAAGCTCTTTACGGTGAGTGGACGTTTCACTTCTTCTACTTTTTCTGTTCTGTCTCTGCTGCACAGATCAGGACTCATTTATCCCTCAGTGTCTGTTTTGTCTCTTTGTGGTGGTTTTGTGCCTCTTTGCAGTCGTTTTAAGGCCTGTTTGCAGCTGTGTTGTGTTTTGTCTCTTTGTGGTTGTTGCTGTTTTCTGTGTGTGTTTGTAAAGTTCTGTAGGAGACTTGGTGTGTTCAGAGCGCAGAAGTGTTAGAAAAGATATTTTTAGGGGAGAGTGGGGATTTAAATGTCAGCAGAGGTTTGTGACAGTGTGAGTGTGTCGTGTTTGTCCTCATGTGTGTCTCCTGTGTCCACGTTAACAGGATCAGATGAAATCTATTTCCTTCGCTCATCTTCTAAACAGAAAAAGAAAAGTCAAAGTGAGCTGAGTCAACCGAGTGTGTGTTCAAGTTTTACTGCGTTAAATAACCGTGGTCTTATTTCTGTAGTGAAGTAGAAGAGGTAAATGTTTGGCACAGCCGCACCTGCTTCTGAGGTGAAGGAGGGAAATGGAATGAAGAGGTTAGAAACACAAATAAACAGCAGCTTCAGCTACAAGACGAAACATGTTGGTTAATCAAACGATTAAAAGCACCTGATGTTGAGTCGGTTTCATTTTCACTTGTTCATAGAGTGAAACTCTGAGGTTTAATCACCTGTGGAGGTGAACGGGGCTCGTTAATAAAGAGGTTTAGTTTAAACTCTGTGCTCCGACCCAGAACTACAGAAATAAGACCCGTGTTTGACCAACATGTGGGACTCATGCTGGTCTTCTATTAAAATCACTTATAACGTGTTTCAGTACATTTACAACTATTATTTTAGTTGTTGAACTGTTGAGAAACAAAGGATAAAGTGGGTCGTGTTAAGTCTACGTTCACATTTTTATTTTATTATTTTCTTAAATCTGTAAAAGAAAGAAACTGCTGGTGCACAGAGCGACAAAACAACACAACTGATTATTTAAATTAAATAATTTTATTTCACTTCATGTTTCAGTTTTATGTTTTTTAACATTTCTGACAGTGAACGCAGCCTCAATTCTGATCAACCACAGTATCAGTCCCACGTGTTCAGACCTGTGTGTGTGTGTGTTGTGATGCGTGCTGTGTCGATCTGAAGAGACGAGACAGTTTTCTGCTTCATCATTTTTCAGTTATTATTTTATGTGATGTTTGACAAACTTCTCTCGACTCGTCGTTTCTCTGCTGCTGTTTCTTCTCTCAGTCTCTGACACAGATACATGAGGATCCTGATATTTAGTCCTAAAATGTTCACAGTTCATGTCAGATGATGTGGAGGCTGATTTATACATGAGCGCGTTTCTGTGTGCAGTTAGAAACATGCAGAATAAACAAACATTTAACCTTTGTCACAGCTAAAACACAGAAATACACATAACTATAGAATAATCACTTGATTTGATCACGTAGGTCACTTTAATGTTTCCTTGGACAAATGGAATCACAGCTTCTTTTCTCAAAGTTTCAGTAAGTTGAAATAAATTCTGTTCTTGTTCGACTGAACCTTTTTATCCTGCAGACTGGTTAAACCTCCCACAGGCCCCACAGCCGTCCGACCCTCAGCCCACTGCCCTTTAAACTCAAAAAGTCCAACTGAAATTAAAATTTACATATTAAAGTCTCCTTCCAGTCAACAGTCAGGTGTCATTCTCTTCACTTTCGTCTGTTTTCTCAGAATAATGTCTAGTCATCTTAAAGACGAGTGATGTGGATCATAACATCTGTTCTGTTTTCAGTGAGGAGAAGAAGAATTGAGTCATTTTAAATGTCTTTTTTTGACTGGAGAGGACGTTTTAAATGTCTACATTTTAAATCAGTTTGTCTTATAATATTCCTCTAAAACAAAACAATATTAGCAGCTGAACTGCAGAAACAAATGAGATTTTTTTTTATTTCAGTTGGACTTTCACATCATTTGTTGAACCTCAAATTTAAGTTTTACAGAATCACTTTTCTGTCGACTTAAAGTCCTTTTTCCAGCTAATGAGAGAAGCTGCTGAGTTTGTTCCCTTCACGTTGGTGTCGACTGTTTTTATCCCCGTTTGTCAGTCAGTCCATCCAGGAACGAACATTTATCATCGAGCTCTACAGGACGTTTAGAAATTAAACCAATCGTTGCTCTTTTTTACGTAAAATAGTAAAAAACAAACTTTGTCTTCAGACCTTTTGGATTATGGCGCTACAGCAACTTTTAAGAGATAAATTTTAATAAAAACAATCCAAATTATAAGTAATGATGAGTATTTATAAGTAAATTGTCTTATGAAATCGCCACATCCTGGATGGACTATCCGTATTTATCTTTTATTGGTTTATCAGACAATGTGACAGTAAAACCAGGAAGAAAGAAGAAAAAGTTTAAACAGCTTTTCTCTTTTTGTCAGAACAAAGAAAACACTACACCAAAACCAGCATCAACAGCCTGACGGACACGTCACAGTACCACGTGGAGGTGAGAGAATCGACTTCAGCTCAAAGTCCAGTGAAGGTTGTGGTTTTTTAAACGGAACCAGAGACAGGCTGTGTAAACCTAAAGAGTCACAGGTGTCTTGGCCTCGAGGGCTTTGGTCTTCATGTCTTCTCTGGTTTAGTTTCTGACCAGGATACTGACTGATCAGTAAATGGACCTTTCAGGTGTATCTATACGACAATCCGTGAAACACTCAGGTGATCTCTATTTATTTAACTGTGACCTAAACCAAATGATGATTAAGGTGAGACACTTTAAAGGGGGTCAATACTTATGTTATCACCTATTTTTCATATTTATATTTTTAATTAATTTATATGACTTTGTACAGATCTTTTTTTCACTTGAAAACATCTCTACTTTCAAGGAGGGTAAAGAGTTTTTATTAAGTCTAACTGTTAAAAACTAATATAATCACAAACCGACTCATTTAAGATTTGAAAAACTAGCTCTCAGTATTTGACCGTGTTTAACAGACATTACTGAGCAGAAGTAAAGCTTCGGTTACTGATATCAGAACAATACTTCATAAAACAGCAAAGTATGTTTTTAGTAAAAATCACGTTTGACGTTTTTCTGCTGTAGCTGAGTTTATTTTCAGTCCCTGATCAGAAACTCTGTTGTTCTGTGTTATAATCAGCATCTGACCACATTTGTGTTGGACCGTAAAGACGGGATGATCACAGTGGATGATGGGATCAGACGTCTGCGTCTCCTGGACGCTAAAGGGAAAGTCTGGACTCAGGAGATGCTGCTGCAGGTGGAGGAGAAAAGTGTCAGCCTCATCGACCAGGAGACGAAGGTGAGACTTAACCTGGGAACCCAGATTAGATAGAAGCTAATTAAATACCACACCCTAACTGTGGGGTTTCACTCTCTCTTTACCATGTGATTGATGTTTACCCCAGTGTGAATTTCCCTCTGACGTGTCCGGACTTGTGTTTTCAGAACGAGTTGGAAAACTTCCCCATCGGGACGATCCAGCACTGTCAGGCTGTGATGAACTCCTGCATCTACGACTCCATCCTGGCTCTGGTGTGTAAAGAGTCGGGTCAGCCTAAAGCAGACCTCCACCTGTTCCAGTGTGACGACATCAAGGTAAACTGCCTCGGATTGTTCCTTTTGTTCAGAGTCCGCTGGAGTATTGTGTAAGAGGATGGTCTTAAAGCAGAGCAGTTGTTTTTCCAGTTATCAGCTCAACACAGTTTCACTTCTGTTCTAATCCAAAGCTGCGGCTTTATGAAACAGCAAGGAGCCAAAGCAACAGGGCTGATGCTCATATTAGCCTAAACCTGGGGCAGGCAACCCTGGTCCGAGAGAGCCGCAGTCCTGTTTGTTTTTCAACCATCACTGCACTTACAGCTTCTGATTGGCTGAACACACCTGATCCAGATAATCACCAGGTGGAAGTGCAGAGATAGTTGGAAAACACGCAGGGCTGAGGCTCTCTAGGACCAGGGTTGCCTACCTCTGGCCTAAACTAACGGACCCTGGAAAGTCCAGGTCCTCTGAAACCTTCATAAAATCTTTTGCCTCTAAATTGTCTTCTCCTCCTGGACTTCTGTAACCTCGTCAGTAAGCCCTGGAAACTTCTCAGGGACCCATTTAATATCCTTTTCAGTGCCCATGCAGCCTCCTTATGAAGGATAAAACATCACCAAGAATATTTAGAGGCCCCTTAGGGGATGATTCATTATAGTTAATACAATCAATTATGAAAGTAATCACTAGTTCCCGTGCTATAACATAACGAATAATTTAGAAATGTTAAATGTCCAACAATAGAGCCCTGTGGAGCACCAGTACTGATGAGAGAGATATTTACTAAACAGAAATCAGTTTAAAAGGCTGAAAGCTCAGTTTTAAACATCTATAAAGCCACAAACTGTCCCACTGTTTTAATGTGTCTTATCCTATTAAATAATTACTTTTACTTTTAAGCAGCTGAATTTGATCCATACAAACCTCATGGTTCCCTTAAAAATTTCTTACTAATCTTTGGACAAAACAAGACATTTATGACTCCCAGTAACTCGCCGTGATTGTATAGTGGTTAGTACTCGGTGTTGTGGCCACAGCAGCCCCAGTTCAAATCGAGGTCACGGCAGGGATAAATCCCTGAACTAGGGAGGGAACTTTTGGGGACGCAGTAGCTGAGTTGGTAAACTGTTGTCTACGAACCCCAGGGTCAGTTGTTTAATTCCCATTTCCTTCTGGCTACATGTGGAGGTGTCCTTGGACAAGACACTGAAACCTCATCGTAGCTCCAACATGTACTGTACTGTTTATTAACCTCTGCTGACTTTTCCGTCAGGCGACTCTGATCCACGCAGACATTGACAGTGCCATGATCGATGCCAAAGGAGGCAAAGTGAAGAAAAGACCAGAGACTCTGAAGTAAGAACTGGAGAACCTGTTGTTAAACACAGTGTCTCATACTGACACCTGATTGGCTGATCCACCTGTCGGTTTGTCTGCAGGATGATCCTGAAGAGTGACGGGGTCATCCCCCCTCCCCCAGCCGCTCCCGCCCCTGAACCCCCGGCGTCGTCTGGTCAGGTGGATGTAAAGAGCCGAGTGGCCGCCTGGTCGGCCTGGACCAGTGAGCAGCAAGAGCGTGAGTGATGTCACAGCACAAACAAAGTGTGAGAGCAGCTGGAACATCTGTGAGAATTTAATTTGAGTTTGAGGATTTGGAAACAAGTAAACTGAAAAGTAAATGTATCGTGTACGACTGTATAGTCGTCGTCTCAGAGGTTGAGAAGATGCCTGTAAACCACATCTGAGGAAGGAAAACGAGACCAAACGCCTGAGCGGGACTTTCAGGGACTGAGCGTGTGCAGGACAAAGGACTGCAGACAGGGCCGGTAGCATAGTGGACAGTTTCTGGTCTTCACTCACTGTTGAGTTAAAATCTCTGATTCATGCTTCTAAAATAATCCAGGGCAGAGGAGTAATCTGATTACTGACCTGCTGCATGTATATGTGGATTTACAGTTTTATATTTAGGGACATGTTTTTCTTTTAGTGGTTTCAATAATTTCACTTTAGTTTTAATATCATGTTCTTTATTATGATCATGAAGCTCTCAACATTTCAAAGCCTGTTAATACACAGAAACCACGATGGAATATTTGAAGCATTTACTGCACAGGAATCAACCGTGTGTTAACTGAAGCTGTTAATAACAGACTGAGTCGACCTTTTCCCTCAGAGTTTAGGATTTCAGCTCGTGCAGATTTGAACTCTGAAAAGTTTGTCACATAATCTGGTTGACGAACCAGTCTCTGTGAATAGATCAATGTTTGCGTTTTTGTGAGCCATGAGATCATGATGGTGAAACACTGACTGTGTGGATCCACGTCCACAGCTTCACCAGCACAGCCTGGTCTCTGGTCTGAGTGCTTCTCTAAACTCTTTACATTCAGTCATTTTGCAGGTAGTTTTATTCAAAGCCACTTTCAGTGAGGCACAAAATGTCACATTCAGGAAGAAGAAATGTTTGAGTTCAGCACCACATTTTATTGAAGTGCACAGGACAGTGTGGAAGTGTTGTGTGTTCACCAGTGTTTGAATACTGGGAGTGAAGCTGCTGAGGGAGCAGAGGTAAGAGCTTGTTCCACCATCGTGGGACCACTGAGCTGAAAAAAAGGTGTTAGAGCTTTGGACCTGATGCAGCAGAGATATGAACAGTGGTGAGAAGTGTCCCTTTTGGTTTTGGATCATCTAGAGACATTTAATTGTGACGCTGGTCGTCCTGTCAGGAGGACACGGCAGAAGTCGAGAGGAGAAATGATGAGTGTCTGCACGAGGAGTAATGGTAGATATGTGACTGGACTAGAACTGTTTTCTGCTGGTCGTTTAGAAACGTTCCCTGTGAGGGAACCCAGATGTATTTAACTGGAACCAGCTTTAAATGTTAAAGAAGAAGAAGAAGAGAGAATGACTCGTTAGATGGTTTAAATTGCAGAGTTTGAAGGTCAGAAACATTTCAGAACTCCTGGTTTAATGGTTAAATAAGGAAACGGAGACATTTCACATGTATCTACAGGGGTTCTAGCAGCTTGTGAAAATGAGAATTTCAATGAACAAATGATGTTTGTATATTAAATTATATAAAAAAGTATTTATGAATATGTTATTTTATTATTCTGTTTACTGTATTGATCCCTGAGGGGAAATGCTGTTGGGACAGCTGCACATACATGATGCTCTTTAAGTGTTCACTTGTCCAAGAACCAGGAATCAAACCACCGCACTGATGCTTCAGGGCTCCGTGATAAACTGTAGAAAACTGATTATATCTGAAGACCTGAAGTTATTTTTCTCTCGGCAGATGAGAAGCAGAGACAGACGACAGAGGAGGAGGGTCCGGTGGAGATGACGGCAGCAAGAGTGGACCGAGACGTGGTGAGTCCGTCAGGAAAAAACTGTTTTTATTGGGTTTGTAAAGAAACTGTTGGTACACGTTCGTGTCACAATGTGTTCAGGTTACAATAGGAGGTAGTAAATGTTGTGGTACAGGAAGATATCACGTTAACACAACTATTCTGCAAATTTGACCTGTACAACATTGTAAAACCGAGCAGCCGTGTGTTGCTCAGGCCGCTTTGTCCGTCTCTGATCTGAGAGCAGCTGCAGCCTGTGTTTAAAGCCGAGTTCATCCAGGGTCACAGGACAATAGTAAAAGATTTAAGCTGATTGAAGAATGTCGTTTATTTAAACGTAATCCCAGTTTGGAGGCTTACAGGAGAAATCTGCTTACATAAAGGAAAGAAGGCTGAAATATCAGCTCAGTTTAATCATTACATCGTCGTTATCAGTAAATAAGTCCTGAGTGAATGTCAAGGTGAAGGAAACATTCAAACCTCTAAATGTTCTGAGGGTTTGTCACAGGTTCTTTCAGGAACAGTGAAACGTGTTTTATTTCCACAGCAAATCCTGAACCACATCCTGGACGACATCGAGTTCTTCGTCACCAAACTACAAAAGGCCTCCGAGGCTTTTAACGAGCTGTCCAAGAGGAAGAAGAACAAGAAAGGCAAGAAAGGTCCAGGAGGTGAGGACGGGACCAGAACCAGGACGCTGGTCTGAGTTCATGATAAAGTCTAGTTGGTTTTTTTTTAATCTTGTCTACTGTACCATCATCTGTGGCTGAAAGCTAGTACTTTATACTGTATACAGTACTATTATACTGTGTTTACTCAGTATATAAATACTGTGATGTGTCCAGAGTTTCAGGACTGTTCCAGTCTGTCACAGGCTCAGCAACATAAACCACTAAATCTGAGATCTAAACCTTAGACCGTCCTGGGGGGCGAGAAAACACGGCTCTGGTAGAAACACTGTTGTATCTCTACCTAAACAGGTGGTGGCAGCGACTTCTTTGTGAGGACGGACAAAGACATTTGATTAGCTTGTCCCTGATACTTGATGCTGGAGCCACAGAGCAGAACTGGAGAAATACACGTAGTTCACATTTCTGCTTCACTTCCTTGTTAGTCGCCCACACAGGTTCAGCTGGAGGAGAATCACACATTTCTGTGACATTCACCTGGTGTAGATGCAGTACAGTTATATACTGTTCAGGACAATGAAATCTGAATGTACAGTTCTGTGCAAAAGTCTTAGGCCACTACTCGATCAGTTTTCCAGCGATGCTGTGATGTCATATAGATTTATTTCTCTGATTCCACATTAGAACAACTAGAAACACAGAAAGTGATTTCTGTCCCTTCACAAAGACCTGATCAGGTTTTTCAGCAGCTGTAGGAAGTATCCAGACCCGTCACTTTTCATTAGAATGGATCTGTTTACTCTCTGTGACCTGTAACGACAAAGCCAAGACACAATCAAAACAATCAGATGTTGTCGAGCTGCTGTTTCACTTTCTTTTCAACTTTTATTTCTGAGACGCTTTAATGTTGTAGTTTCTTTAAGTTTCAGCAGCAGCTCAGTGAAACGTTTGTGTCCAGTTTGACTAATAGTTTGTAACTAGAAATGACAGATATTATAAAACATGTACTCAGTTTTACCTACCTGCATTTAAAATGAAGAAAAAGCTAAAAACCTTTTTAATCTCAGGATAATAAAATGACATGAAATGAAAAATAAAGTACAAAATGCTACAGACAAAACTAAGGGGAAAACGGAGCCAAAGATCATTTGTCCAACACTGAACACTTCTGTATTTCTGTTAAATGACACTTTGTGTCCACCAGAGGGGGTCCTGACTCTGCGCTCCAAACCTCCCGGGGAGGACGAGTTCGTCGACTGTCTGCAGAAGTTCAAACACGCCTTCAACCAGCTGGTACAGTAAACACAGCAACGTCATCCGAGCACAGAAGCAAAGAGTTTGTTCTTCACGTACATCACAGCGTGTGTTCTTTGTTCTGCAGGGGAAACTGAAGGACCACATCCAGAATCCCAGCGCTGTGGATCTGGTTCACTTCCTCTTCACTCCCCTCAGGATGGTTGGTGTTAACCCTTTAATATCAATCAATCAGTGTCTTTGTGGGGTCCTTGAAGATCCTGAGACTATACGAAAACTGTCCTCCCGCAGGTGATCCAGGCGTCGGGCAGCGTGGACCTGGCTCGCAGCGTCGTGGTTCCTCTGTTGACCAGAGAGGCCATCGACTTCCTCCACACCTCGGGAACGGCAGAGGAGAGACACCTGTGGGTCACTCTGGGAGACGGGTGGACCAAGTGCAGGTGAGATGTGCTGCTGCAGGATTTTTCTTTTTATCTCGACAGGTGGACAACAGAAGATCAAGCAGGGCTCATGTTCTGATTCCTGTTGCACACGGGCACCGACACCTGCCTGGTTCATTCCACATCAACTGTGTAAAATGAAACCAAAGAGAAAACACAAGTTCAAAACTGATTCAGACTAAACTGAGATGTAAGAAGTATTCAGATACTTTACTTTAACAGTACCGACAAATACTCCATTACAAGTAGAAGTCCTGTATTCGTCAGTGTAACTTCTGAACCACAGACACAGTCCAACTCAAGATCCAGCTCAGTCTGAGTCCAGTATCTGGAGAGAGCATCTAGCTCCCGTTCATGTATTACAGGACCTAAAATGAGAGACTGAGAAGTTGATGCTTTTTGAATGAGCTTCAGCTGGAGCAGGGTTTTCTGCAGCCAGCGTCTGAAGCTCCTGCAGCAGCTTCAGCCTCCAGTTGTGGTCGTTGCTGCCTGATCTTCACCTGCTAACGTCGGATTTGTCGTGTTCTCACAGAGGTTAAATTCTGTCTCCAGGTTGGAGTGGCCCAAGGATCATTACTTTCCTCCGTGTGTGCTGAAGTTTCGTGACGGCTGGGAGCCTCCCGCGTTACCGGCCGTGACTCCGAGACGGGAACAGGAGCTGACCCAGCTGGCCGAGAGCCTCGCCAACGCTGAGATCCAGAGACAAGAGGAGCTGAAGATCAGACTGGCCCAGGAGGTCGGGATCCGTGTTTATATGTGGATCACCTCACTTTAAGTGCCTTTGTAGATAAGATGAGTGAGCCATTTGATTTCTTGTGTTTGTGCAGCAGTCGGCGGTGCAGATGTTCCCTCCTGCAGACGGGTACGCCTTCACCAACACCACCTACAAACGCATGCAGATCCTGGATCAGGACACGGCCATGTCTGCATTTAAACAGGCCGTCGGCCGCCGTGTAGACCGGTAACTGGGAGCTCGCATCACGGTGCCCTGGAGAACTGGTCCCACTTTACTTCACAGCCTGTGAAACTGTGGAGGAGCAAAAATGACTCTGTTCATCACTAAATAAATAATTTAACAAGAGAATAAATAAATATTCAGAAATAGATCAGTCTTCAAATTCATCCATCCATTTTCTTAACCGCTTGTCCTCGTAAGGGTCACGGGGGGCGCTGGAGCCTATCCCAGCTGTCATCGGGCGAGAGGCAGGGTACACCCTGGACAGGTCCAGTCTTAAAATTCTACATTAAATTTATACTTTTCTGCTTTAGCTTATTTCTGCATTTATACACTTTTATAAATGCACGAGTGAATAAATTTAAACTTAATGGTTGTATTTACTTATTCAGGACTTTTTTTGGTTCGGGATTCAACAAACTGATGAATAAGTCATTTTTCCTCCTCCACAAAATAATAAAACTCCTCTTTCTAACTGGAAAATCATTTCTCTTACTAATCGGCTCATTCTGGGATTTTTCTGGTGATTTCGGTGCTTTTCCGTCTAATCTTCCTAATCTTCATTTTCATTTAACCTCAGAAAACTTTCCAGCTGAATAGTCTTTAGTGAATCACATTAAAGTTTGATTTTTCTCTCTATAATCTGATATAAAGTTGGGACACTTCTCCACGGCCTCATGTTAATATTCAGCTGAGTCCAAACCGATTTTATTCTGACGCTCAGTTAAAAATCATCGTGTGGTTTTCTGCTGTTTCATGGGTGAAAAGTGTCAATGTTTAATTTCAGTTGGTCGTAATGAAGGAAATAGCTGATTATTAAACAGAGGTGTTAGTGACTGAGCACATTTATTATTATTATTTTAGTATTAAGAAAAAATAGAGATGTAAAATAATTCATGTCTTAATCGAATATTTAGTTGTTTTGTAGAATTAATAAAATGTACGTTCACACTAGTTATAGTGAGTGCTCACTGTAAATTCTAATGATCTATCTAATTTCTCATTTTAACACGTTAAAATGCGCAGACTGTAAATGTGTAGAATTATTGGCTGATGTATTTCAGGAGTTTTGATGCTGACGGCAGAGGTCCAGCGAAACTGTTTGCGAAATCTAAATATGACTTTGTGGCAAGAAACAACACGGAGCTGTCTGTTCTCAAAGACGAAGTGGTCGAGGTTAGTTCATTTTTAGTGTTCAATAGCGTAGAGTTTAATGTATTAAATTTGTAAATTTAAATTTATCTTTGTTTATAAAAATTTTTTTGCTGATGTCAACAGATAAATCATCAGTGTGACAGAATCTGGTTTCATTTACGTCTTTAGGATTAAATTTCTCCAACACAAACGTGTCCGATCAAGCAGCAACTAAAAATCACAAACTTTATTTCCTGATTTGATGTGTCTGCATCACAGTCAGGCAGCAGCTCCGTAACTGAAGACTCTGTTTTACTGTCTGATCCCTGCCCCTCGTCTGGCAGGTTCTCGACGACAGGAAGCAGTGGTGGAAAGTTCGGAATGGTTCAGGTGCGTCCGGCTACGTGCCCAACAACATCTTGGAGATCACCAAAGCCGTGGACATCACGGGCCGAGGAGAACCCATCTACAGCCACACGATCCAGGTAGGAACCAGTCAGGCGAGGACACGGTGACAAACCACTGCTGTCACCTACACAGTTGTTTTATTTAATGAAACTTGATACTTGTACATTTCAGTTTTTTTTGTCAGAACCTCTCTGTCCAGTGAAAACTGTGTCTCTAGATTTAATGATTAGAATTAAAATAGTTTCTGAAGAACAACATGTTGAGATAATGTTCCTGTTTCTTCAGCTAAATAACCACAATAAGTAGTTTATTTTTACAGAAAAGTGGTTCCTGTTGGACACTTCTCATAAGATGATCTTACTGAATATGCTGCACTGCTGTTGATCGGTTTGTAAAATTTGTGCAACTTTAAATAATTAAAATGTCAAATATCCATTAACTGAGGGACAAATGTTTGTTTGTTTGCGTAGTGAGTACTTTTACTTTTGAATGCAGGACTTTTACTTCTATCAGAGTATTTCTACAGTGCCGTATTAGTACTTTTACTTAAATAAAATATGTGAGTACTTCTTCCACTGCAGATTGGGTGGTCAAACTAGTTCTGGTAGGATTGTAGTATAACAAACTAAGGTGTAGTTTAAACCTCATAACAATTTGAGTTACAACTGAAGGCTGCAGATTTTCATTCAGAATCGTTTAAAAGTTTTCTTCAGTATCACAGTGAAACGGTGACAGTTGTCTGTTCCTGGATGATTCACTGAAAACAGGAGCTGATCGTTGCTAATTCAGCATCATTAATGATCCAACATCTTCGATTTTACCACTGTCTCATTCCCACTGTTTTATTTTTGGTGATTAAAGCTGATGATGCCAAAGAGGGAGTTTGAGTTGTTTAAGGTAGGACGAAGGTTGCTTTGCTGTGGATCTTAAAGGAACAGTCTGATGTTTGTGAAGACGCCTCTGCTGGCTCTTCAACATCAGACACTTCCTTTGAGTGGTTTTCTAGTGTGTGATTTAGTTTGGTTTAGTAAAATATTAGACTCTGAGCACAGTTTAAGATGCTGTAGATGATATCTCAGTAGGTTTGTAGATTTCCCTGCAGTGAGTTTGTGTTAATATTTCACTGTCTTATCATCACGTCTGTTTCATTTTACGTTGGCAGCAATTACTGGGAGAGTTGAACGAGGTAAACGACAAACAGAAGTGTGTGTATTTGGACAGAGACACAAACTGTGAGAAACTACTCGCTGTATTTATTTCAGGTTCAGTTACAGTGCAGCTGTAAATTCACTGTCTGTCCTCTCAGAAGCAGACTACGAGGACCGACTACATCCCCAGTAAACCCGTTGTAACGCCGATGCCTCTGGCCCCCACGCCACCCCCTCCCGGCCCCGCCAGACTCCCCACTCCACCACTGCCTCCCCCAGCTGCAGAACCCACCAAACCGTCCGCAGGCAGCAGCACGATCAGCCGCCAGAACAGCACCACGTCCAGCGACAACGGCAGCGTCGCCATGAGGGACCAGAACAACCAGAGACCTGCAGCCGGAAACCGTGAGTCCAGATATTCCTACTGCAAACATGTTGTTCTTCTTATCTGTCCGTAATAGTATCCGTAAATCTTTTTTAGTATAAATAATGGCCGAAGAAATGAGACACGTTCTGCTAAATTCTTGTTGAGACAGAAAACGTGTTGTCACCACTCAAACACCACAAGATGATTTATTTCACCTGCACCTTTTTTATGAGTTGTGAACTTTAGTACTTTTCAAAACTATATAAAGTATATTTTTTTAATTACATTTTGAGAATAATTTATTGTAATATTTGGATATTAAGAGAGAAAAGTTATAATATTCATGACATGAATTCAAATTTAAAACCGTTTGAAGATTAGTTCATAGTCAGTAAAATCACAGTATTAATATTTCAAATATTAGTATTTTCAAAATACTGCAACTGTACTTAATTTTTTTAAATCCTCAAACAAACAAAACTAAAGACTAGAAAAACTAAATGTTTTTACAAATGTTGTTTCCTCTTACACTAATAAAATCTTTTAGAAATATCCTGAAGTTTTTCTCTAAATGCTCCATCTTGGTAACTTTGACTTTTAATTTGAAATATCTATTTTTTATTGTAATTTTTATGACATTTTTCAAAGATTATTTGACTTTTATTCTGGAATCTTTTTGTATCATCCGGACAGTTTAACTGAGAATGAAATGATCCTCAGAAGCCAAAGTCATCATCATCATCTTCTGTTCTTCCTCTCTGCAGGCAGGAAATCCAACATGGAGGAGGTTCAGGACGAGCTGATGCATAGACTGACCTTGGGTCGCAGCGCTCAGAAGAAGTTTCCGGCTCCTCCTCGCAGCAACAGCAACCTGCCGTCGGCCAGCATCACCTACGACTCCTCACCTGACGAGGTCAAAGCCTGGTTAGAGGCCAAAGGCTTCAGCCCAGTGTGAGTCTCCGTGTGCAGATTCACTTACGTCTGCACAGAAGTTAGTTAAATCCTCATTGTAAATCAAGAGGATTCTTTTAGTTTTTTAGGATTCTTAGGCCAAAGTAAACAGATGTAGATTTGCTTTAAAGTTTGGATGATTGTGTGTGAATCTTGTTCCGTGTTCATACGTGTGTTTCCCGTGTACAGCACCATCACCAGCCTCGGCGTTCTGACTGGAGCTCAGCTCTTTTCTCTCAACAAAGAGGAGCTGAAGACGGTTTGTCCCGACGACGGAGCTCGAGTCTACAGCCAGGTCACGGTGCAGAAGGCTGCGCTCGAGGTGGGTGATGCCATCGACACGCTCGCAGCTTAAATCTCCTCTGCTGCTGCTGAGTTTCTGTGTTTTTCTCTACAATGTCTGCAAACTGCATTTGTTGGGGGGGTTCAGGTCAGGTTTCAGGGAAGCTCCTGCAGAGTCGAGGGGATTTTATAGTGTTAAGGTATTTTGGATATATCTGGATTCTGTTGTGTGGATGTTAGCTGAGGTCACAGAGCTTCCAGCTCATTGGTTCAGACAAACACGAGCAGCAGCAAACAGACGAGCTCACATTATAATAATGAACTTTATTATATTGAAGTGAACAGTAACAAAGTGCTTTTGCAAATCATAAAAACACATAAGAACACGTTAAATTAACCTTCTTGGGAAAATCAGTTTGAGAGATAAATAACTTTACTGATACTACCATGGCGTGGTGTGTACTGTAAAACATACAGCTGGCCTACACTCTGTACTGTCCCTGAATGCAGCAGACACACAGAAATGAGAGGCTGCTAACGCTAATGCTAACATGGCTAATGCTGATTGTAACACGTTAGTATTCTTCATCACACGTACACCCTGACATTAATCAGTTTTATAGGCCTGTTTGTGCAGAAACAAACTGCAAATACGGTCTGTTACCATCTCGTGTCTGTTAGCATTTCGCGTCTGTTAGCATCTCAGGTCTGTTAGCATTTCGCGTCTGTTAGCATTTCGCGTCTGTTAGCATTTCGCGTCTGTTAGCATTTCGCGTCTGTTAGCATCTGGCGTCTGTTAGCATTTCGCGTCTGTTAGCATCTGGTGTCTGTTAGCATCTGGCGTCTGTTAGCATTACGCGTCTGTTACCATCTCGTGTCTGTTAGCATTTTGCGTCTGTTAGCATTTCGCGTCTGTTAGCATCTGGCGTCTGTTAGCATCTGGCGTCTGTTAGCATTTCGCGTCTGTTAGCATTTCGCGTCTGTTAGCATCTCAGGTCTGTTAGCATCTAGCGTCTGTTAGCATCTAGCGTCTGTTAGCATCTCGGGTCTGTTAGCATTTCGCGTCTGTTAGCATTTCGCGTCTGTTAGCATTTCGCGTCTGTTAGCATCTGGCGTCTGTTAGCATTTCGCGTCTGTTAGCATCTGGTGTCTGTTAGCATCTGGCGTCTGTTAGCATTACGCGTCTGTTACCATCTCGTGTCTGTTAGCATTTTGCGTCTGTTAGCATTTCGCGTCTGTTAGCATCTGGCGTCTGTTAGCATCTGGCGTCTGTTAGCATTTCGCGTCTGTTAGCATTTCGCGTCTGTTAGCATCTCAGGTCTGTTAGCATCTAGCGTCTGTTAGCATCTAGCGTCTGTTAGCATCTAGCGTCTGTTAGCATCTCGGGTCTGTTAGCATCTCGGGTCTGTTACCTGATGCTGCTGTGTCGTCATCTGAAAAGTCACCTCGTTATCTCGTCCCTGTTTGCTGCAGCGTGTTTGTGTCTGGAAGCTGCAGGTCTGTTGAGGGTCTTTGTCTTTAAGCTTTCTATCCCCCAACTCTGGCAAGGTCTGGTGTGTGGTGTCTGTTTCCACCTGCAGGTTTTCTTCTGACCCTCCTTTGATCTTCTGACTCTGTTACTACATTCATTAAGGTATCGTCTCCACATAAAGATGTTCACAGCTTCCTTCTGTTGGCCAGATTTAGTGGAACTATGTCTGACACTTTTTTAGATACAAGACTTGTTAAAGCCGATGCTGCAGATCAATTCGTCTTGACTTAGGACTTGAATTGAGGACAGATATGTCTCACTAAATTTGAAGTTGATGATCTTTACTTGGGACCAAGAAGTTGCCTTAATTTGGAATTAAGTGGTCTAGACCAAGAACTTGACTTTGGAACTTGTTGGTCTTGGTTTGGGACTTTCAGTCTCCTTGACTTGGGGATCAACAAGTACCCCTGATTTGTGATCAGCAGGTCTGCCTGACATGGGACTCGATGGTCTTGACTTGAACCTGACTTGTTTTGATGTCTTGGGGCTCAAAACCCCCCTTGACTTAGGACCTACATGTACCTGTCTTCCTGGATCAGCAAGTCACCCTGACAGTGGACTTGTTAGCATTGACTAGTTACTTGTTACTTTGGGACTTGACAAGACCTTTGAATTGACGTAGGATCGACAAGTGCCTCTGACTTTGACTTGTTGGTCTCGATTAGGGACTTAACTTGGGGACCAGCAACTCTTCTTGACTTGGGACTTGTTGATTTGGACTTGGGGTTCATATATTTTAGTGTTTGTTTCATTTTATTGTAAATTCTGAATCTGGCCGTCAGACGAGACTCAAGTCGTTTTGTGTGTAGCAGCATTTTAAGGTAGCACCAGTATTTGTCCTCCTGCTGTGGCTGTTTAGTCCAGTAAGTCCTCCTTAAACTTCATGAATGAGCCAGATCCCAAACATTCCACTTCCTGTTGACCTCTGACCCTTAGCTGTCCGCGATCTGACCCCCCACCCCATAGAGACCAGGATGTGTCTCATAGATCTTTCAGTAGCTACGTTAGCTTAGCTTTGATTAGCATTTAGCTAATTGTTATAAAACATTATTTTTTTCTATTTTTTACAACCAGGTTGTTTTTTGTTGATTTTTTTTTCCAACTGATTTATAAAAATAGTTTTAGTCATAATTTCTTATCGTTATGAAAAAACGAAACCCTGGTTGTAGAAAAACTGAATTTTCCTCAGATTTTTGTCACACATTTGACTTTTAGCACATTTTTACCTGCAGCTGGTTCCACAAAGACGGACGCTGACGAGAGCTGAAATAAAAAAAAAAACACTGAGAGAAAAGAAAAGTGACAACACTAAAAATATACTAATGCTATGGAAATGTGAATTATGTATTTTAAATTCTAGTTTTAATTTAGCATTAAAACATTTGTTTGTATAATTCTACACTAAAGCACAACAGTAGAAATACGGAAATGAAAATTTGACATTTATTAGTGTGTAGTTTTCAACCTTTGTATTTATTTTTACATTCTTTTATTTTTTATTAAAATGTTTTGACAGATTTGTTTTCAGCACCATCCTGTATTCATTTATTCAGTGTACCCGGCAGACCAGTCCGACCGATCTTTGTGTGACCAGTTTTAGGTCTGTTACCCAGCATGCCTCCTGTCTCACACTGTAGATTTACATCCTGACGCTCTTCACAGCTCGCAGTGGCAGTGACCCGAGGCTTCCTGATCCGCTGGCTGCGTTCACGTGGAGTTTATATAAAGAGCTGAAGTCAAACTGGAACCTCCAGAAGTCAGAGGTGTGTTCAGTCAGTCAGAAGCTGGAAGATACCGTCTCAGATGAGGGTGGAGTGAATCAGTGTCTTCCAGCTTCTGAAAGACTGAACACACCTGATCCAGGTAATCAGCAGTGGGTCCTTGAGGACCAGGGTCAGGGACCCTGACAGACACTATGTTATGTACCTGCTGTATTTTTTTCAAATGCTAAAAAGAATTGGTTGACTGTGTAAGAGATGGAGTTTATGAACCAGACTCAGCTCTCTATATTAAAATAAAAAACCCGTATGAACACAGCCGGTGCCGTCAGGCTCTGACTGACCAGAAGATTTTCTGATTTCCAGGAGAAACGTCAGCAGAGACGCTCGGTAGTTTATTGCTGAAGAGACGCTCAGTTGCTTCAGAGGCAGAAAGAGATGAAGGGGAGACTCTCGAGGGACCGCTATGACCAACAGGCACTCTTAAAAGTCAGACTGCTTGTCAGGGGTGGAGTAACTAAGTACTGCACTAAAGTAGTACGACTCCCGATACACAAAGGGAGAGAAAACTATACACAGAAATACAAAGACTCGTCTTACATGGACAAATTACAGGAGACAACAAGCAAAGGATGTAACTGGTTAAAGTGTGATGTTGGTCAGTAGTGTGTCTGTACTCAAGGTGTTGTCAGTAGATACTTTTGTACAAGTAATTATTTAGACAAATACTTTTACTTCACCCGGCTACTGACCACAATACCAGATTATTGAGTGGTAACTACACAAATTAGCTGATCTGATACTACAATACAAATACTAAATACAATATATTTGAACTCATAACTTATAGTTGGGGTTTAATTTTTTATTATTTATGTTTCAATTAACTGGTCTGAAACATAAAGTGTCAAAAATCTTCAGTTTGTGGAAGTTTTTTATTTCAGAGGCTGAATCTGAATCTGTCATAGTTTAGGTGAGTTTGGGCTCATACCTAAAGTTATATTTAATAGTACAGAGAGCAGCTGGCAGCAGTGGTCGCAGCCCTGTGAGAGTCTCCCAGCATCAGGATCTGTTTGATCAACACTTCTATTCTAACCAGCTCCATCTTTCTTCCTCTCTCTCTCTCCAGAAGAGTTCAGGCTCTGAGCTCGAGGAGATCATGAGGAGGCGGCAGGAGAAACTGGCAGCCAGCACCTGTGATTCAGGGGTGGAGTCTTTTGATGAAGGCAGCACCCACTGAGCTCCACATGGCTTCTCCCCGCTTCTTCCATCCTTAGCTTTTTTTTTTTTTTCTTTCCAACTCCAGTCTACTGTTTTCTCGCACTCTTGATCCTCAGGCGGCGGCCGACCACGCCAAGTTTGTGGAGATCATGCGACGCAGGCAGGAACTCCTCAGCTCGTCCCCGTAGAAAATCAAAACAAAAAGCTTAGTGAAAATATTCTGCCATGTTTGCCTGAAGTTCATGTGAACACTTTAGAGACTTTTGTGTGTGTGTGTAAAAGTGAAGAAAAGCTGCTCAGTAGCTCCTTTTCCAAAGCGAAGCCTTTCAGTATTAATGTTAAAGCGGCTGGTGGGTTGTCGGAGCCTCTTTGTGCCTCTCAGGTATTAATACACCAGAGCAACGTCGTTTTCTAAAAGAAGGATTCTCTCTTCTGACCACCTGGAGGAAAAATAAAAATTCACTCCAGTTCACAAAGACTTTTTTTTACTTATTTCCAAAGTTGCAGCTCGTCACAAACAACAAATCTTCATGATGTGATAATAAAAATAAAGGTGACTTAAAAACCAATAAGTGAAGCTTGATGATAATGATGAAAGATTCCACCTTTAACATCTATAACAAATCAGAGACGGACAATAACACAATGTCTATAACTTACAAAATAAAAATATATATTGGATAAAATTCTTTGCATGTAAATGATGGGGGATAGTGTTTAGTTCTTACAACAGAATATTTAGTGTGTACAACTTCTTATACGATGTCGTATCTGTAGAACAACATCATTCGGCACTTTGCCGTCTGCATTTTAAAAACTCATTGTTTGTGTTTAAAGATATTTGAGAGGCACAAACTGGGCGGGTAGTTAACAGTGGGGCTGATGTTTGTAAGTGAATGTGTGAACATGTAGGAAATAATTTATAATAAATATAACTGTACCTGTCAGATCTTTGGCCAATAAACACACTACATAACCTTTTATTTTATGGATGAAAAAGCAAAAGAAGTGACACAAACTTTATTATAGTTTCAAATTCATGAGCTTCTGACTTTTACTTTTAGAGTTAGTGAAACAAACACAGTTATTGAGATGATATTCTTACATTTAAGCTGCTTTTTTGCACAATAACTCCAGAAAATGTAAATGTTTCTGTGCTGAATGAAGAATCCAGCCTCTAGAGCGACTCGGCCATGAACCACAGCAACACGTGGTTTTACATCTCGATCGGCCTCATGCTGTGAGGAGAAACTAACACACTGAGTCGGACGTGAAAGTCAGAGTCACAGTCTGACATCAAGATAAAACTGTTCCCACAGCAGCCTGAAGCATCAATCTATGAAATATGTGTGAATATAAAATCAGAGGGTTGGTTCTCTGCTCACTGGGCTTTGATTCTGTTTCGATGGTTCTTAGGTTTTTGGTAGTGAACGAGAACTGTAGCACAACACTGTCAGAAGAAGAGGAACGAGTAGTTTCTGATCTGTGGATGATAGTTTCACAGTAAACTTACTGTATTTAGTGACCTGTTCTAGAAGCCAATCAGAGACAAATGTTAGCAAGAAATTCACTGCAAAATGCATTTGTACATGTATAGTTTTCATGGTGCCTTTTCCATATGAATCTGCTTATTCTGCAATAAAACATTTCATGAACTGAACGTTTTTCCTCCTTCTTGACCCTGACGTTTGCTTCTGTATTTTATAAACCTAAATGACATCAAATGTCTGGTGAGTAAATCTCTTTCTTTGTACTTGATCTTTGTCGTTGATCAGATAGAAAAACTTGTTTAATTTAGACAAAGTTCCTGTTCCTAGCTGCTTCTGTTCAGACTTTAAACTTATTTTATTCTTTATAAAGATTTACAGTTTACGGCCTTTAAACAGAGAGATCCAATCAAATTACAGCTTATTAAATGTATGTTTATAATATTTCACAACGTTATACCAGCTTATTATATTTAAGTGTAAGGAGAACTGTACAAAATATGCAGTTACTGTAACAAATCTTGTGGACAATTATTGTCCATATTTTAATAAACGAGTGATATTAGTTATGTTCTCTGTCAGGTCAGTTACAAAAACTGAAGGAGTGAAAGACCAAAGTTTGTTTTATCAAAGGTTTTAGAATTAATGTGTAATTTGAACTTTTGGGACTGAATCTTTTCTTTTTTTGATGCAGTGCTGTAAAAACATTTGTGACGTCAATGAGCTTCAGCTTCTGGTTGATTGACAGCTGTGAGTCCCGCCCCCTGACTTTGGCCTCCTCTGATTGGTTAGACAACAGCACCTCTCCACATAAAGGTAAGTTTGAAGCATTACTACTACAGTAATACTATACTAGCAAAAGAATATTGTGTAGTAAAAACAGACTTTTAGTACTTAACAGAAACGTGTTTTCTACAGAACCACTGACACAGTTTTGTACAGAAACTGAAACACAGCAAATGTAACTGCAACATTTTATTTTCACACACACATTAAAACTCTGTGACAATGATCCAGGTTCAGGATCATCGCTCAAAATTTAAGTGACACAATGCACAAGAATGGCACCAATGACTCACAAGTTGACTGGACACACACTAAGCAAAAGAAAGAGTAGAAGAAGAAGAGTGCACTGTTTCTGTCAGTCTGTTTTTTTTTATTATTTTTTGGACGGTTGTATGAAAGTGCATTCCTCCAGCCACAGACGAGTCCTCCGAGTCGACGCGATTCTGTCAGCCGTTGACGCCGAGGCCGTGAAAAAACCAAACCATCAAAGTGATGAGTGGACCTTAGCTTCTGGCTCAGGTAATGATGATTCACGAATACAACAACTCTTAAAAAACAAACCTCTAAAGCAACATTTCCACAAGAATTACTTTGTAATGCCGAGTAGAAACAGAATAGTTAAGCAGTAGTAGTAGTAGTACTATGTACAGTACGCTTGTTACTAACAGTGAAATGTAACCTACTTCAGACCGAGTGGAGACTGGACCGTGGTATCGAACCTCTGCAGGTCTGGGACAGGAAACGGGTAAAGACATCAGCTCTTTAAACATCCAGCAGCCTTTTTACACACATTCAATCATGAAAACTGACGTCAGAAGCAGATTATTAAAAGTTGGTTTTTAGGTGTCAGATCTTTTACTGAACTGTTTCTAGAATAATCAGAGATTAGAGTTTTGATTCTAATGAATTTAATCTTATTTCGATGGTTTTTATGCTGTTTGCTGTTTAATTCCATTTCTGAAGACGGTAACAGCCACATGCGTTTGACAAGTTTAGTTAACTGAAACTTATTTTATTCAGATGTTTGTTGGCAGCACATTTACTAACAGAAACATGTTTGTGAAGCTAATTCACCAAAAAGACAAAAACTGTCTGACTTCAGCTCTGACTGGACGAAGTATTAAATTGTAAAATGTTGGGTTATGGAGGTCGATCTGTTCCGCAGACATTTTAGTCTTTTGTCCTTCAAATCAAATATTTAGTAGAAAGATGGAAAATGAGAAGTAAATGATTGTAAATGTGATTTTCTGTGCTGTGAATTTATCAGTTCACTGTTAAAATCATAATTAGGCCTAAATTAACTCAGAGCAACTTAAATGTAATTGGATGTTTACTGAATTTGAGGTTTATAATAGAACTTTTTACAGAGTGTATTAAATGTAGTAAATGTAGATGGGACCATTCAGACTCCGGTAATATTAAGAACATCTGGAGGAGCATGAGAATAATTAGATTTTTGGACATTATACGTGTGCAGTGCAGAACCAATGTTTCTCTGTTAAAAGAACATTTAGTGATAGATAAAGTTTTCTAACTTTTAGGGGCATTAAGACCTTTTTATGGGCTTCTTATCGTCTACTTCAGGACAGAGAGCTTCTACAGTTAAAACGTAATGTTTGTATTTGTTCTCTGGTAAAATGATCACATTATATTCTGAAGTTGTACTTATGCTGAATTTGACCACATTTATATGTAAAGAACTTCAAGTCAGATTCTGTGATAATGCCCATAATAGTATTAATTTAAGTCTACTCAGTGAGACGCTTGGTCTAATGATTGATAAGTTTGTAAAAAGGACTTTTAATCCTATTTGGGGCCCTGGAGTCGAGCTGAGCAGATATGTTTCTAATAGACCAACAGTCTCCTCTGTTCTCAGATATGATGCGTTTCTCTGCTGACTGAGATCAGAGGCTCCACAGTCGTCTCTGGTTCATCTACGTCTGAACACCCTTCATAAAAACAACAACGTGCCCGTTCAATTAGTCGTCCACAGTCAGAGGGAGCAGCAGAAACTCAGACAGCTGCGAGGCCTCAGTGCAAATACAAACTACAGCTCTACTGTACAACCACAGTCTCTAACGTCTAAACTGGCGAACAGCAACAGGACGCTCGTTTCCACACAAAGGTTTGTTCGTGTGACTGTTTCTGTGCCCTTCATGTCTTGTGCAGAACATTCAGACATTTAATGATTTTCCAGCAGCAGTAAGTGAAACCACGATGAACCGAAGCTGCTTCAAAGCCAAAATCGAGAACTTAGAGCAAGTTCCCACTGCAGCAAAAAGATGATATGATAAAGTCTTTATTTCAATCAAATCTTCAGCCAGGACTGAAACAGCAGCTCCAAGCACAATAAAAAACAAAACATTAAAAACAGCAATTATCTAATCTATTAAAAAACAAACTGCTTCATATTTTGTGCTCATTTTGGATCCAAACTTCATCCTTTGTCGAATGCTTGCTGGGTTCTAGTGAACGTTTGGTGTGCAGCAGTCCTGGCAGTTAATTAGCATGTCGGAGCAGTCGTAGTGTGTAAGAACCGCTGTGTTTGGCAGTGTGTGATGCTGCAGCCTAACTACCGCCAGGAGAGCTGCACGCTGAACTAAAACTAACATGACAACTGATCTTCAGAGTGGAGGAAGAGGCCAGTGTGTTTGCTGGTTTTTCAGCGACTCCTGAGATTCAAAACAAAAACAAATGAAAAACTGCTGACTCAGTTCCACCGGCTCCACGTCTGAACGAGGACGGACTCAGCGTAGACGTCCGGTCACCGGACAGAGCTCGTTTACGCTCCTCCGACCCGACGCTGACGTGAATCAGTCCAGTTCAGAGGGCGGGGTTGTGGCTGAGCTTGTTGGTCAGTCTGTGAAGGCTCCTTAAGGCAAAACTCCATCCCATGCTTTAACACCTATTCAAACAAAAAACTAGATTCATGTTTTTATCCCGTCGTCGAGATGTTCGGCTGTTTTGTTTTTTTAATACTGATGATGAAGCGAATCTTCTTCTGCACAGAATGATGCCTGAAGCACAGGAGGTTGGGCGTGTTCACAACCTGCAAGACAAGGAAAAGGGAGGTAAGACACTCACACCAGGATCTTAGAACCGATGTAGAGACGGAGAACATGTGGAGATTCAGTTTAAAATGAGACTGAGCTGAATGAGACGACAGAGGCGTCCTGAGGTTAAAGGTACAGGTGTGTAACAGCTTCACTTTACAGAGCGACGTACTGTCTAGAACAGGTGTGTCATAAACAACTGTGTCGTTTGTGGAGGTGTAGTGGTTCTGAAACTGTGATCAATCTGCTGCGACTGTGTCCGGCGTACAGTGAGCCGTCTGTCAGCAGCTGCTGTGGTGTGTTGTGTTCAGGGACAGTACACAGTGTAGGTCATCTGTGTTTTGAAGCATCAAACCTCCAAAAACCTCCACTAAACTTGAGGTCAGAACTGAAGTGTGGATTTGGAAAACCGTTACACCTCAGTAATTTGAACAGTTTAGAGAATAAATTTTCCAAAAATAAATGGATAATTGAACATTTTCTATGGTTTAAATGCAGACTACTGCTGAACTGCAGTTCTTTCATAGAAAGTACACAGGAAATGATTAAGAAATACTTAGAAATTAGATTTGAGAAAAGATTTAGAGTTTCCTTATTTAGCCTTTGTAATCAGCACATGAACATGTAATAAATTTATCAAAGAAGTATTTTCTCCGAGTTCACTTGTCTAAAAACTCGAGTCAAGTTATTTAATTAATCACTGATTTCTTGAATGGCTGACTTTTCATTCTAAGTAATTTACTAATATTTTATTACTAATTCAGTATTAATTACAGGGAAACTTGTTCTTTATTGAGTTTGTGACAGATGTTCATGCATGTTCAGCACCTTTAGCTAATGACAATAAACATCACGTCCTTTTCTCTGGACAAACCGACGCTGGAGTTGAATCATGTTAACACGGAGGGATCAGTTTAACTCACGTCTGGAGGAGTCTCGTCATTATGTCTTGCTGGCGTTTTCGTAGATGACGTCCGAGGTGATGGACTGCTGCTTCTTCTTCTGCCACATTAACAGGACACACTGATGGATGAACACGTACTGCTCCTGCAGAGAACAAACAGCAGCACATCGGTGCCTGTAGGACAAACTGACCAGTAACGACCACAAAGAGATGTTGATGGTGGTTTTGCTTCTTTCAGTGCTCATTAACACAGAGTATGTTTTTGTGTCTTTGTGGTTATTTAGCATCTGTCACTAACCAGCAGTGATCATTTAGTGTCAACTGCCATCAGTGGCACAACACGACCACTAACCATTACAGAGATGCTAAGTTCATCAGTGTAGTGGTTTAGTGGTTGATAATAGTGATTGTGTAGTTGTTACTGGTCATTTAGTGTCTGTCATCTCTTTGTAGTGACTGACAGCTGTGTCTGTAAGCAGCAGGTTGCTACGACCACAAAGAGAAATAAAAAGAGTGTGTGTGTGTGTGTGTAAATGACCACTGACAGCTGCAGAGAGAAGCAAAATGTCTTGTAGAAACTTTTCAAGATTCAGCTCCCAGAAAAAGTGAGTGTGAATCTCTGTGTGAAGTGATCCACCTGTTACCAGTCACAAACTGATCTGCTGAAACGTGTCCAACATGTCATATCTGACACGTTCTCACCTCCGTCTGGACCATGGAGAGACGGTGCGATCGCATCTCAGACACCATCCCCAGGATGTCCACAAACTCGTGTTCTCGGATGTGCTGCATGAGACGATCCAGAGCGATGAAGGTCCCCGTCCTGCCGACTCCAGCGCTGAACGCCACAGACACACACGGTGTTATCAGACACAGGTCACCACAGCAGAGGGAAACGTGACATCACCTGTCTAACTGACTGTCAGGGTGATCTGTGTGACTCAACGTCGGCCGTGACGTTCATTCCAAACCCCAAGGTGAATCTATCTTAACGTTTTATCCACAGACACAACAGGTCCGTGAACACACTAATTATTATTTAGTGACTTTGGTTTTTAATCCGTTTCCCTGCTGTTTAATGTTATATAGTATATAAACAGGACGCAGTGGGACTCGCGCTGTAAACAACCGTTTATTCCTTAGTGTGTTTATGAACGTCACAACAAAACCACAGGTGTGCGTCTGTTGATGACACTAAAAGAACGTAACAAATGTAAATCTGTACGTTCTGCAAATTTCACTGGTATAAACAGTTTGTCAGCGTACACGATGACGTTCATGTACAGTTTCAGTCTAATGTTCTCACCAACACGGTGACATTTGTGTTTTCTGTAAAACAACAAAAGCTGTTTGTTGAGAGTTTTCAAATCCGAATCCACTACGGCTCTGGAAATTAATTAAATTTATGATTTAGGGCCGTTTCATACTGTGGAAGCTGCAGAGATGCAGCTGTAAATGTTAAGTGCACAGAGAACACGTGTCCTGCATCTTAGCAGCTGTGATACACGGTGCATCCAACAGGAGGCAGTAAAAGACAGTAAAGACGGGTCCCGTGTCTTCAGCATCCGGACATGAACATTTTAGTTTTAGCATCTGTTTGTTAAAAGCTGCTAAAAATGTCTTTACTGAATAAAACAATAATACTGAATCATTTTTGAAACATTACTTGGCTCCACGTGAGTCACACAGATGTTAGAAATCTCTACAGGAAACAACCTGGAGGTTTGTTTCTAAGCTCCACAGGTCTGTTCATGTTCAGGACTAAAGTCCCCGTCCTGACCTGCAGTGGACTATGATGGGGTCTTTGGTCCTGTGGGCCTGCTGACGGACGATGTGGACGAACTGCAGGATGCTCTCGATGGCGTTCACTGTGGGGACGCCGTGATCCGGCCACGAGGTGTAGTTCAGATGGAGGACGTCCTGAGTCTCGTCGGCCTGCAGAGACAGAGACGTTTAATTTCTCTGGTGTGAAGCTCCAACATTTGTTTGGTTTTTTTTGTTCCTATGTCACTGATTTTTCACATTAAATGTTCAGAAATCTGAATCTGTTCATGAATTAATCTGAACAAGACCTGAATAGGTTTTGTTTCTTATTGCAGTACTACTCTACATTTTACAGTGTCTACAGTGTACTTTTACCTCTGAGCACAAGCTCTGTTTTTACTGAACAAGGCTGTGTCTGAGTTATGTCGTTGTCTTTTCCCCTTGTCCTCAGGCTGAAGACAAGGACCCCATGTCGGACCCAGAGCCAGAGGTTGATAAACCAGTACTCACATATCCCAGTCTGAACTTCCTGATGGTCCACTCCAGAGACTCTGTTTCTGAGAGCATCTCCACGCTAATCTCTCCGTACATCACGGGCTCATCTGTGAACGGCCAGTAGTGATCACACTTCACCTGAGAACAAACAGTGAATCAGAATCAGTGTTAGAACCTGGAACCGTTCTTCTCTGTAGAGCACTCGTACCATGTTGTGGTAACGTTTGCAAACGTTTAATGTCATGTTTTATTCTCTGTAGCAGCTTTATTCCAGTAGTTTGATTCAACAAAAACTGCAGCAATAAAATAAAAATGGAAGAAAACAGGAGGAACAGACTCGTTAAATGAGTGTGAGGAAATCAAACTCACCCTCCGTCGTTCGTTGCACTGAGTGAGCATGACGACGATGGGAGATTTCTGCTGCAGCACCATCTTCCAGAAATCATTACGAGTCTCAGGCAGTGGGCCCTGAGTGGCGATGTACTCTTTAGCATGTTTGTAGCCCTGGATATGAAACAATACAGTACTCGATTACAAAAGTCCTGCACTGGAAACTTAAGTAAAAATACTGAAGAGGTGTCAAAGTGCTGCAGTGTCTCACAGGTATGTAGTTGGCGTTGATGTAGTCTGATCCTTCATCGTTGTGCATCGACATCAACTTGACGCGACTGAAGTCGTCTGGAGAGAAGAGATGTCAACACGTGATCACATGTTCACTTTGGTTTTTACCCCATGTTCAAAGGTGATGACAACTGGAACATCAGGACCAAAATCAGAACATGGAGTAAAAACTGAAACCTGTTTCACGTCCTGTGAGGAAAACGAGCGACTGATTCTTTGTGTGTTTTCATAAAAACCAGATGATTACAAAGCCGTCGTCTCCGACCATTATGCTTTGCTGTCAGTGACTCACAGGGGAGGATGTTGGTGTATCTGTTCTTCGGCCTGTTGACCGGCAGGTCTGCTGCATCGTGGGAAAGATCCAGACCGACGCTCTTCAGCTCCTGAAAAACCAAACGATTCTCTGCATCCTGAGGCAGTAAAATACTAAAGTACACGTAAAGTCACCACGTTGTCTGGATTCAGATCTGATAGAGACTGAAGACTGAAACCTGTTGTCATTAATTCTACATTAACTCAACATGTTTGTATGATGACACTGGTTTCATTTGAAACACACACCTGTTCAGGTGGTGTCTGTTCTTCTCCTTTTACATACTTCAGGGGTTCAGAATGTTAGGAACAGCTCTGTGCACTACATTTCCAGCTTTTCACCACCGAGCTTCATGAAGACAGATGCTCCTGACAAAGTGTTCAGTGAGTGGACTTTGACCGTATCATGTCAGTCGTGATGATATAAACACATTTATTCTCTTAGTGTGAAATAAACTGGACAGTGAATCCTGTCATTTTTCTGGAGGTTTGTCTGGTTTGATCAGTGCCGCTCAGTCACCTGTCCACAGGTAAACATCAGCTTGAAGCTAAACATGATGCAGTAAAGGCTCCAACGATAGTCAGGACTCATACGTACATTTGGATAAATACTATGTAAGTAGTGCAGTGATGTGTGGGGAACTGTGGTACCTCAAACTGCAGGGAGAACTTGTAGGCTGAGTCTTTGCTCATGTCTTTGAAGAAGGCCTCGAAGTCGTCCAGCTGCACTGGACTGAAACCACCGAGAAAATCCACAATATTACAAAGGCTCATCTCAGTCTGACATCACAAAGTTTAAAGTACTTTACAGAAAGTACAGAATTTATTTTTAACAGTGAATTTCTAACAGACTGACATTTACTAATGACCCTCTGAAGGCTGCGTTCATGTCATTATGTTTAAACCGTTAATATGAGAAATATGTAGCTACGCAGCACTAGCCTAACCTCACTAATTAACTCAGTGTTAATGCTCGAGTCCCCATCTTTCCAATTCTGCTGACATAACGTGAACATGGAGCCTAAAATATCTGTGTGGAAAAAGAAAATAAAGAATTTTTATTCAGTGAACTTTGATTTATTATTTATCAACTTTGAACCAAGACAGAAATTTCGGAGCAGTTACAATCTCACATTTACATCCCTCAGCTTTCATTCTGTCTGAAGGTTAAACTCTCTGCTGTTGGTTCAGTTTCACTTTAATCTGCTGTGGATTAAACGGATCTGTTTTCGGGCTAAAGGCTGGTATTAGTGCGATGGACACACACACACAAAGACATAAATAAAAACACATAAAAAGACCACAGACTGAGCCACACGTCAGTGTTTAGTCTCGTTACCTTGTTAGCTTCCTTTTCTTTAAAGCTGTCTTGCTCCTATAAAATACAAACATGTAAATTTCCTCATGATGATTTTGACACCATCAGTTATTAACTACAGTAAGAAGTGTAGTTAATAACTGATGATACATCAGGGCTCGACCGACGGGGATGTTTTAAAAACACACTGACATATGCTCTATTTTCAGTCCAAAAAAAACTCATTTACATGAGTTTTATTCATTTACTCAGTTGATTACAGAAATTTCTTTCAGGGTTAATTTGGTGAAGGAGTCGGTCTAAACACAGGTGAGAACATTTCAGGCTCTCAGATCAGATTTAATTAAATCTACAGCTGCTAATTTAAAAAATAATTTAATCAAATGGAAAGTTTTATTTCCATTTTTGTGAAAAAAAAAAAAAGATAATCTGACTGTACCCTGCCTCAATCTCAGTTTTTAAATTGAGATTAAAAACATGTAAGATGTAAACACGTGAGTGAATCTGTCTGACGTGTTTTTATGGAGGATGATGTTAAATGGAGAAATAAAAAGATAACTTTACATCTTAATTAGTTTCCTTTCTTACACAATTCAATTTAAGATTTTATTTGCTAGTTCACATTCAACATTTTTATTTTTAAATTGCCACAATATAACTTTATTATTTCGGTTTCTGATTTCCTTCTTTTTAAACGTGGCTTGTTTTGTAATAAATATAATAATAATAGGGTTTTTTTGCAGATTTGTCATTTTCATCTTTTAAATATTAGTTTACATTTACATTTTAATATTTTACATTTTAAATATAATTTTTAATATTTAAATGGACAAGGTTATTTTCACAATGTTTGACTTTGGAATTTTTCCCCTAAATAATTTTCATTACAAGTAAAATTAGGACAAAAATTCATTTGAAATGCAGAAGTGATGTTTAAATATGTGTTTTATTTAGATTGCATGTTGCCTATTTGAAGTATATTTCACATCATTATGATTATTATAATTTGAAAGACTGAAGTCATTTCTCAGTGTAGTGAAGTTTTAATCTGTATTTGGCAGTAAATGAGAATTTTTAAAACATGAAAATGAGAATTGCAAATGACTTTAAAATTGAAAAAAAAAAAAATTTTTTTATCATGTTCAAATCGCAAACTAAATTTCAATTTGAAATTATTTCATTTTAACATTGGCAGCTGCAGACTTCCATAACAGACCAGTAAACAACCCGAACATCGGTCCAGCCCAGTTAAACTGATCTGATCATAGCAGAATAAAAACATCATGCTCAGTAATTTGTTGTAGCTTTAAAGTTATTACCTGCACTGTGCAGACAGCTCTATATCAAACATGCATCTTTTTTAAATTTACGATAATTTTGTATTTTAGACTTCATGCATCTGCATTCTGGATTCAGATGTGGTCTGTTAAAGATTCACTCTCTGATTGTGCCACAGTGCCTCAGAATTGACTCTCAGCTCATTTCTGATGTTCTGAAACTCCACTCAGTTCACTGCAGAGTTTTAAAACATCAAACTGGAGGAAATGTGAGGCTTTGGGAGCTCGATGAGTCAGTGAGCGAAACTTAAGCTACCAGAAACATCTGTATGGTACCAAACATGTACTGCAGTAACTAATCTACAGGCAGAACTACAGACTGACTGCGAAGGTGAAACAAGACAAAAGAAAGAGACAACATGCAGACACCAAACACGGAGCAAAGCCAGAGTTAGCACCAATACTTAGCATCATGCTACATCCAACGTGTTAGTAGAAACACACACTGTGTGACTTTCAGAGTTTAACCACAGACACAGCATTGCAAGACAAAGTTCCCCATGTCAGAACAATCATCTGCTGACGTCCTGTGAAGATTTTAACTGTTAGTCTGGTGATATTTCATATTTTTCTCCTTGTCAACAGGTCAAACCAACAATGAAGGACACAGATTCTCATTTAGTCCCAGATTCACTGAGGATCACTGGGTTAAACCTGACAAAAACCTTCTCCTCATCAAATTATTATTTTTCTCTAACTTGACTCTTAAAAGTTTAATTTTCCCAAAACAAGCAAAATAATCCATCAACACTGGAAAAGTTTCAAATATTTTCTATAATCAGGTTTCATTTTTGTTCATGTTAAAGAAGCATCCAGTCATAATCTTTCTAGTTTTGAATTGTAGGCACTACTTTACTTTACTTGGCAGACGCTTTTATCCAAAGCGACTTACAAGGAGAAGACACAAGCAATTGCACTAATTTCTAGAAAATTCTTAAAGCTGACAAAGTTCAAATTTAATACATTTTTGAATCGTCACCTATGAATGAATCAGCTCAGTTTCTAAATAAATGTTATAGCTGGTTTTATTTAGTGACAGTAATTAACTACTTGAAGTTTGTAAAAACTGGCTTCTACTACTTTATTTTTATTCCCACAAACTGACTTGAACTAATTTAAAACTTAAAGTCAATTATTAAGTAATAAAACCATAATTTAGTGCAGATTGTTTTGCAAACTAAAACATGTTTTTTGATATTTCATACTGCGTTTTTAGTCCAAGCAGAGAATCTATAAAAACATTCATACCTGTAGTTTTAGCTCTGTGAGAATAAACTGGAATAAAATGTTAGATAACTGTTTTCAATTATTAGAAAGTAAAATGGATCCTGTTGAAACACCTGATTTAATTGGAACAAGAGCTGAGTTAATTCATTTGTTCCTCCAGCAACAAACTGCCTATAAATATGACTGAAGGACGTATTTAGCCAAATCCAGCAGCTATTACCATCGTTATTATCATTGTGATCAACCATGCTGAGACCAGCATCCAAAGAAAACAATATCCAATAACACCTAATGGTCATAGTCATTATTATAACATCATGGGAATCAAAGGAGGAAACTGAGACGCTGTTAAACCTCCAACGTTTATGTAAGTCCACTGAGGAAGGAGGCTAGATGGGTCAATAAAAACCAGAGACTGTCATTTAATTCCTACTGAAATTAAAACCTGGCTCCTTCGAACTGTGACCACAGTCAAAACCAAACGTTAAAGGACAGGTTCACAATTTCACAAGTTTGTTCTAAAACAATTATGCAACCAGAAAAACGTATGTAAAGCAAAAGGCCGAAGAATGGAGGTACATTACATCTGTAAACCAAAGAAAATGTAGTTTAACTAGTAATGACAGAAGGTTCCATCTGCATAAATATGAAATAATATATTTTGTCTAATTGTTAAGGGATCACATGTAAAGGGGTAAATAATGGAGACCAGAATGGATCAGTAAACACATTGTTAAAAATATTGAGGTTAATTATTTTTCTCTGTTCCAAACCAAATAGAGCAGTTAACTGTCATTTAGGGACACATACTATAAACTAGGGCTGGGTGATACATCGATATTTTAAAATTATCGATATAATTCTAAATGAGATATAAAATGAGACAATATCGTAAAACTCGATAGAGCTCTTTTGCCACTTTCCTGTTTTGCTCTCTGACAACTCAGAGACAGCCCCGCCCGCCGCGCTCCCCCTCCGAACACAACTCACAGCCCGCCCCTTCACAGCGCTTCAACAAAGCAGCATGGAGAAGGAAGAAAGCAGGAGGGGCGGTGAGGAGGAGAGGAGCAGGTTGGTATAATTAGAAGCAGTGGCTTAATCATCTGGAGGTAGTTTGGATTCCAAGCATCAGATGAGCAGCAGAATAATGTGTTTTGTAGAGAAAGCCAAAAACAAGTTCCAACGAAGTGCTTCGAGCACTTCAAATCTTTTTCCCCATTTACAACAGCGCCATGAGACGCAGTACGAACAGTGTGTGAAACTGCGAGCTGCCACCGCGGCCGTGAAGCCGCGTCAACCCCCTGCCCCGAAACTAACCACGCTACAAAACTCTTACACTCGTGAAAAAGCGAGAAGTGGAACATTACCAAAACAGTAGCTTATCATATCGCTAAAGACATGGTCGCTATCTTAACGGTGGAACAACACGGCTTCATATGGTGCATAAAAGGGCACTCTCTTTTTTTTTTTTAACAACTCTTAATTGATTAATCAGCAATGCAGCTTTTTTTTTTACCAAACCTATTTCATATGTGCCAAATTTGTCTAAACTACCAATAGTTTATCATACGTTAATAAAATACCTGTGACATTTGGAACATGTACATTTGCCCCATAGTTGTTTTTTTGTAATTACTTTATGGGATCAAAAAAATTTGAGATATATATCGTATATCGCCATTCGGCATAAAAATATCGAGATATGAGTTTTGGTCTATATCACCCAGCCCTACTATAAACAAAGTGCATTCTTCACATCTGCCAGTTACGTTTAAGCATGTACACAGAGAAACCAAAAAGGACCCAGAATTGAACCCTGAGGTCCACCCACGCTGTTAAACACATTCTGCTCTTTTCATGAGATGAGTTGACAATAAGAAAAATATAAAATAACACCAGACATATCCTAGAATTCTGGATCCAGACATGATGAGTGACTCCTCACTGTGAAAACAATGTCTCTGATCAATACTGTGGGCTGTGGCTCTGCTAAGACATGCCCCTGATGTGCAGTGTTTTGGGCCAGCAAGTGCTTACTTACCAAGGATTAATATAAAAAGCCAAAAGATAGTCAGTCCAAAGGCAGGATGGCAGTAGGGTAAGGAAGGCAAAGAGGCTTCTTCGCCTGAAGGGGGTTCAAATAAAAAATAAAAACACAAACAAAAAATACAGAAAAGAAAAAAAACAGACACCAGGGGGCGATAGTTTGAGAACAGAACATGGTGCTCCATTAGTAAAGAGGCACAGAGCGTCGAGAGCTTCACATTAGTGCTGAACACAGAGTTAATGCATCATGCAGTCGCTCAGAAAGTGTCCCATTGTCCCCGTGGAGGACAACAGGCGTCTGTTTGCTCCCGGACGTCAATGGCCGCTCTGTCTCATTTAAACAACCTCCGGCCCGAGTCTGTGACATCACTGCGTCCTCCCAGCCCGCCCCACAATACAACCCTCATCCAGGACCCTCATGTATAAACAGTTCATAGTTTGTCAATCAGAGGAGACGTCAAACCACACGACGGCCACCATCACGAACCTGATCAAGTAATTAACGTGTTGTTCAGGTCGCAACCCCCCCGATACTTTTAAAACCTCAACTTTGTTTTACCATCCAAGCTTTTTTTCTGTTCCCAAAAATGGAACCCCCCAGTAGAAATGGTAAAACCTGTAGCACAGACTGTCTTCTACTGAAATCCGTTCAAATCGAATGCCTGCTCAGACTATTTATTTAGTTAAGTTCTTGGACATGAGATTTTTTTTAATGATGTCCAGTTCTAGTGAACCAAGAAAACTGCTTTTAGAAAGAAAACTTTAAAAATAAATTTTTTTTTGGTTAATCAAGTGCAAGGTTCAGGCACCATCCCAATGACATTTTGGGAACAATGAAACATATTTTGTCGTTAACAATTACTTTAAAAAACTACATTTGAGGAACAAGAATAAAGTCAGTTAAAGCAACGGCCCTCATGCAAGAACCACGCATACGAACACATTTCTTCTTCTTCACCGTCATGAACAAGCAATTTCAGAGAATTTAGTTTTATTGGGCCTTTAGTTTAAAATAGAAAAAGAAACAGGGCCTAGCATCAAGCCTTGAGGAACAGCACATTTGTAAACACACTTGTTGGTTTAAGTCTTCTTATGAAATTTGTTAAAAATAGTAAAAATATTTGACAAAACAAACCATGTGTCAATTCCTGTCAATAATACAGACAATAACGCAATATGTAACACTACAATCAATATTTTGTCAATAATTGAGCTGATGTCAATAGTGTTGATGGAACTGTTTTCCACTTTTGCGATTAACATAAACAATAAGGTTTATACTATGCTTTTGTGTCAACATGCGTTTTAGATCAAACAACAGATACGTTTCTATTTTTAATTCTTTTCTTTTAATTTTTATTTTTCTATCAAGTTAACTGTCTACAATGCAGACATAGCAGCTGATGTGCCATGCGCTACATTCATATAATTGCAACCCAAGGTGTATTTTTAAATCTCAGGTGTATTTTTTTAAGTCAATTTTCTTTCTACATGTCTAAAACACAGCACAGAAAGCACCAAACCTACAGAAAATACAGAAATATATCAAGTAAACACAGCAAAAAAAAAAAAGAACAATATAGTTTCCAGTGCTGCTGCCAAGTTTGTAGTCATAGAGCTGGGGTTACAAGACATAAACCAACAGTGTGTGTTATGTTTTTAACCACATTTTCATGATTTAACAGATAGAAATATGGTAGCACTATTTTAAAGTGTTTTTCTCTTATCCAATGTGTTCCTGTGGGCTCCTCTCTGCACTCTTTCTAAACAGAGAAGTGAACATGCACCTGGTATAGACACAAACAAGCATCTTACATTGTGCCTGTTCTTTTTCCACTCACTTAAATCAGTGGTGACATCAGCTTTTCTCATCACATCCACACTGTGTCTGCTGACACGCACAGTCAAAGCATGAACACAACTCCACCGTCACATTAAGAAGACACTCTGATGGACATGTGCATTTAGTGATGGAAGGTCAAATACAACAGCAGATGGAAGCCAAGGTTCTGCCTTAACTGACCGTCTTTCAGCTGATATATTAATCATTAATCTCATAAATTTATTTGATCCATCAGCCACATTATCATTAAGGAGACTTCTACTAAAGGCTAAGTTTAACGAATAAATCACTGAATTTTCTTTTTGTTTTGTAGAATTCAACTCAACTGACTCCATTTTGTTATTTTAATCCGAGATTAAGGGAAATCCTGAGCTTCCTCAACAAACACCCTCTTTCAGCTGGTCCATACAGAGCATGTGGGGTCATCGGCATCGCCTCACGCTGCCTGAAGCACCACAGACGAGCTAAAATCTGTAGCTACGTGTTCACCTCCCTAATCTGCCTCCGCAGCTCCCCGCCAGGCCGATAATCTGCCTCTGATTGGGTCTTTCGAGGGTGTTTGCAGCTTTTACATCCAAACTGAGGATGTGTGATTACTGAGGCCAAACAGATTTCCAACCATGCTAAAAAACATCCACTCAGGTCTCAGGACTGTGAAGTTTTACTTCTCATTTCAACATCTAAACATATCATTGAAATTTGAAGAGGAAACGCAGAGGGAACCTACCAGTTGTAAGGTAGTTTTCCGTCTCTTTCAAATGAAGCAAAGTTGACGAAAGTCTCTGCTCCACACTCTCTGAAAGACAAAAACACCACAAACACGTTACACAGTGGCTACAAACAAAGTGAACTAATCACAGTTTCTAAATTTTCTGCATAAATTTGACCTGAAATGTGACTAACATCTCCTAAATCTACAACAGAATGACTGCAGAGACATAAAATCCACTTTCTGGAGTGGTCCAGTCACAGATTATTTAGATCCTCCTGGATGTTGTTCAGGTCTGATCCACAGCTTGTAGCGGGATTGACCAGGAAAAAGGGATGCCAGCCAGAGAAAGTCTGACAAAATGTGTTATGGGTTCTGTCGCTGGTCAACACACCCAAAAAACATAAAACAGTCACAATTGTAAGAAGGCTTGACCTTTCCTTTCCTCTTACCATCACTTGACCCCCTCCAGTTTGCCTACCAGCCCCAACTTGGTGTGGATGATGCCATCATTCATCTGCTCCATCACAC
>JAUMHL010000016.1:17712703-17730102 GCA_032362345.1 Sandelia bainsii
GGATGTGGAACACGCTGATGTGGAACATGTGGATGTGTCGAACACGCTGATGTGGATGTGGAACACGCCGATGTGGATGTGGAACACGCCGATGTGGAACATGTGGAACACGCTGATGTGGAGGATGTGGAACACGCTGATGTGGAACATGTGGATGTGGAACACGCTGATGTGGAACATGTGGATGTGGAACACGCTGATGTGGATGTGGAACATGTGGAACACGTGGATGTGGAACATGTGGATGTGGAACACGCTGATGTGGAACACGCTGATGTGGATGTGGAACATGTGGATGTGCAACATGTGGATATGCAACACACTGATGTGGATGTGGAACACGCTGATGTGGAACACGCTGATGTGGATGTGGAACATGTGGATGTGGAACATGTGGAACATGTGGATGTGTCGACATGCTGATGTGGAACATGTAGATGTGTCGAACACGCTGATGTGGATGTGGAACATGTGGAACATGTGGATGTGGAACACGCTGATGTGGAACATGTGGATGTGTCGAACACGCTGATGTGGATGTGGAACACGCTGATGTGGAACATGTGGAACATGCTGATGTGGAACATGTGGAACATGTGGATGTGGAACATGTGGAACATGTGGATGTGGAACATGTGGATGTGGAACACGCTGATGTGGATGTGGAACATGTGGATGTGGAACACGTGGATGTGGAACATGCTGATGTGGATGTGGAACATGTGGATGTGGAACACGCTGATGTGGATGTGGAACATGTGGAACATGTGGATGTGGAACATGTGGAACACGCCAATACGTGCCGCCTGCAGGTAGAGAAAGATTTACCATCTCTGTAGATGTAGATGTTGAAGCCGTTGTAGCTGGTGGGGGGTCTGGGAGGCAGCCAGCGCAGCTCCAGCAGGATGGGGGGCAGTTTAGTGGGCTGGACGAAGGCTTCAGCGGGGAGACCCATGGCGGAACCCGGCTCATTAGAGTCCTCGTACTCTGACACCACGGCGTTAACGAACTCCTCGTCCCTGTCGGCAGGAGACGGCTCCGTGGCATCCAGCCAGTAACCCTGAGTCTCAGCTTCTGTCGACCAGGGGCTGTTCAGGTCGATGGTGGGGGCTCCTGTCAGGTTCTGAGGCGGGTCAAAGGGAACCTGAGTGACAGGTCCAATCACCTCCTCAGAGGCGTTTCCCTCCTCAGGCTGCATCTCCTCCACCTCCTGCTCTTCCATCAGCGGGACGTCCCGGGCTTGGCGTGAAGCTTGTTGATTATCCTGGCCCCCCGCAGGAGGAATGACGTTGGGGGCTTCACCTGAATCTGCTCCCTGACTCAGGTGGACAATCTTACGTGAAATGTTGAGCGGGGGGTAGGGGACTGTGGAGGAGAAACAGTTAAAGAAACTAACAGTGTATGCGTTCATCCATTACTTCTTAAAAACCCCACGATAACTCATTAATAATCAGATTTAATCTTTTCAACACAATAAAATCCATAAACACACATTAAACATGTGAGAATGTATAAAACTGAAAACACAATTTGAAGGCACAAACTGCTTTTTTTGACATTTGCCGAACTCCAGAACCGAAAACTGAAATAATAAGAACTAATTAAATGTTTTCATGTTGTGACAACATGAAGTCGGCGTCACTTTCAGGTTCTGAGTCCATATCTGCACAGTGCTGTGTTGTTCCCACACGCAGCTCTGATAGAAAATAAACTGCTTCATTCCTTCTCATCCTGATACTGAAGTGAGGAATGTTTCCGGAAGCGCGTCTCACTCTCTGAGCTCATTAATCAGCATGAAGAGGCTTGAAGACCGTAATGAAGCATTTATATCTTTTCTATCACATCAATGATGCAGAAGAGACGCAGCAGGGGGCCGTTTGCTGAGGGGGTCAGAGTCTCATTAAGCTGCTGCTGCTATTATCATCGTCCTCTGCTGAGAGGTGGCATTTTATAAACCAGAAATACCAGGAGATCATTTTACCAACAACTGTACATGTCTGTTTCAAATGCTGAGCAAATATTTAAAGTTTACTCTTGTTCAAACTCATTAAAATATAATAAATGGATCCAGTGTTTCAGTGTGAACAACACTTTCCGTGGGGAAACAAGTTCACAGATTTTTGGTTTAATGAGGTTTAATGTTGCACTGAGGGAATCTGAACTCATGACTTTTATATTTGTTCACACTCTCTACTTTTCCATTACAAACAGGAGCTGGAGGAGTAACATCACGCTGTTTGCACTGAACCTCTGGAGAAAAGTTTAAAATACCAAGATTCTCAGTGAAGTTCTGCAGCTTTCCTGTAGCTTGACATTTACAAGAGAGGGGGATCAACGTGAACGTCTGTCAGCGACACAGACAAGAAGAGGATTCAGCAAATGTGAGTTCTGTGGGTTTCTCACCTGTTCTGTGGTGTACAGGTGTGTGCGTGATGTCACTTTGTGACACCAGTGCCGTCTGGTACACGGTGGCCTCAGAGATGAGCTGGAAGGTGATGTTTCGGTAACACACCCCAGGTAACCAGTGTTTGAACACCGTTTTCCCCTTGTAGAAATCTACGAAGGACAGACACAGTAAACAGACATTTTCAAAATCTTATTTGCTGCTTGAAGTGATGTGTTGTTCTTCGTCTTCGTCAGTCTCTCCAAACATACTGATTTTCTTACCTTTGTAGAGCATCGAGCGTCGCTCTTGTCCCTCAGTGTAGCTGATGTTGACTCTGCTGAAAACGTTTCTGGCTGGAGTGTCGATTTCAAACACCACCCCCGTCTCTGGAGACTCTTTATAGTCGTTTATCTGGATGCTGCGGACGGGAAGAGGCTCTGAAGAGACAAAATGAGACACGTCAAGCTTCAAGAACAACAAACTGTGATTATTTCATCCTGTTACACACAATTCACATGTACACCTGGTATAAATAAGAATTTTAACACTTCTGTTGCACGTGAAATATAAAGATTATAATTCAAATAATGATAACATGAAAACTTAAATTATTATTGTTTTATTTAGAACCATTTTAAGGTGAGATACAAACAGCTACTAAAACAAACTGCATTAAAGCTTTGAATTCAAACTTGGAGATGAGAAAGTTGTTTTTATTTTAACCCTTTACAGTCCTGAAATTGCAATTAAACTTAAACTCACTCACTACATTAATGGATAAATAATTATTACATAACGAAGAGTCCCAATTTTCACAGCAGTTAAAAATTAAGATATAAATTATTTTGTAAACTAATGATTTTATTTATTTTCGTCATCACATCTTTTAAGAATAAAACTTCCATCATATTTCAGAAAGCTCACTTACTTGTAAGGACGGGTACAGCTTTCATGGGTCTGGACCAGGTCTGTCCCAGTTTAACCAGTAGTCCCACAGTGTAGCAGAGGCCATGAAACGACGCGTTGAACAGCAGAGACTCGCTGACGTTCACAAACGGAACCAGGATCAGTCGAGGTTCTCCAGAGATGTGAGCAGCGTATGTTGTGATGTTCTCCTGCAGGTCCGAAGGATCGAGGGTTGCCACGATCAGACCGTCATCGTTTATGGACACGTGGAACGCTGACGTTCTCTGAAGAACATTAAACATAAAGACAAAGGCTTTTTTCATTCATTCATCATAACAGTGATGGTTGGTGCTGGTGATTCACACAAAACTCAAAAAAATATTTTAACGTTTTTGTCTTTGACAGAGGTTTAAGTAGATTAAAGTTTATAAGCTTTGGTAAAAACGGAAAATTAGCCAAATGTTTAAGACATTTTGTCCTGTAGGTGGCGCTAAAGAAAAAGATCGTCCAAACTGCAAAGGGTTCATCCTCTGAGGCTCAAGGAATAGTTCAACATTTTTAGCAGTTTAGAGAGAGTGTTTCCAGTAAATACACAGCTGCTACACTGAAGATAAAGTATCATATACTATCAACATCATCTGTCCTCCAGCCACACTCGTATCTTCTCTCCTGATACGAGCCAATATTAGAGCGCATGAGCTGATTTCCTGTCCCTGAGTCTGATGCTATCTGCTGCTATTTCATTAAATCTGACAGCAGGACGGTCGACTCCTCACCGAGCATCTTCTGTCCGACTCCATGGGTGACAACATGAGATCTGGCTCCTGACACGATCTGTGATAAAGTCTCTGAGCTGCTGGTCTTACCCAGAGACAAAATGAAACCATCAAATCAGACAGTCACAGATTGAATGTGTTTACATTCCAATGATCTCGTACAAAATATGGATTGGTTCCTGGTTCCTGTTAAATAATTCAAAGTAAAAATTTGTTACAGTCTTCCATTATGCATTTATTTTAACAAACTAACTGTGAATTAAACCTGGGTGTATCGCTGTCTAGCTGGTTAGTTAACATGTGAGTTAAAAAGTCACCCTGCTCCCAGTCTGTGTGCTAAGCTGTGCTAACAGTTCTGTATCAGGACTTTTGTTTAGAGTAAATACCACCTTCAGGTTATTTCAGCGGTGTTTCCTGCTGCGAGTGGATTATAGTGTCAATAACAGCGACATGTGACACATGAGTTTCCATCAACCTGTATTCTGTCAGCAGATAATCCATCTGCTGAGATTCTGACCCACATTTCTAATCTGAGAATCCAGAGTCACCCAACACGTGCTATACAGAGGAAGTTATCACAACAATCTTAAATATTTCTTTAAAAATTGAAAATCTACTAATTTCCCAGAGGACATTAAGAAAAGCGAGTGTAGTTTAGGCTCTGACAAACGTGTTACAGTGATACTGACTGAAGGCAAAAACATGACGCTCACTCGTCTGTGGGTGAATTTCTCCTTTGTTCAGCCTCTAATATCACAGAACACACACTGCTGCATGAGTCGACTGATAAAGAAATGTCCTTGAAAAGAAACAGATGAACTGAATTCTTCTTTTTGTGAATTTTTTTTGAGTTCTCAAAACACATATAGTTCAAATGCATCATTAAAATCCTCTAATCTCTACTATTTTTATTATTGTTTTTATTACCAATACCTAAGTACTACACATACTGTATATGTGTACTGAGGGCACAGCCAGTCAAGTCTCTGCCACTCTTTGCTCAGGATAATCTCCAGTTTGTGGGTCCAGTAAAATTAAAGAGCCCAGACCAGTACGAGCACTTTGAAACGGTTTCTGTGACTCACCAGACTCATCTTTTACTTTACATTAAAAGTAAAAGCACTGCAAAGCAAAGCACTGACTGACCGTACACACTGTCACACACAGAATTTAGGTTTAACCCGATTCATTCTTCTGCAGAGTAAACAACACGAGAGGAACAACACATGTGGGACAGACCAGCAGCAAACAGCAGGACTACAACTACGTACTAACAGACACACACAGCAGAGAGTCGCTGAAGTGCTGCTGCTCAGCTACTAAACAAATATTATAGAAAGAGAATCTAATGAACTAATAAAAGTTGATGTTTGATTCTGGATGAAGCAGCTGTTAGAACATAAAGGGTTAAAAACAGCTCCACCTTTACCTGCTGCTACGTCACTGATGTTCACACATTAATGCATCACTGATTATAATTCACTAGAATCATATAGTGGATCATTCTGCATATGAATATTTTAATGCTCAGTTTTGCATTTTTTATGTAATTCTGTAGAAACTGTTATTACCAACAAATTTACTTAATTCATTTTGTACATATTTTCCTCAGAAACGTAGCTGAAGATGAGCTGTTTTCTCTGTGTTACTACACAGCTGCTCGTTTCACTGCAGCTGATAAAACCTCTCGTATTGTGTCTTCAGCTCACTGTGACGCCTCCTGCTGTAAAACCCAGAGCAACAACATGCTTCCATATTTTATTTTATCCTCGGTTCATGTCAGACCATTTTACAATGGAATCAACCCATCGCTCTCTGTGCAGAAAAGGTGGTTGACGTTCAGTGTTGTAAATCCCCGTCCTCTCCTCTCCTGGCCTTTTAAAATGGCATGCTACCACTCCACCAGTTTAATTACAGCGTGGTGGCATTTGGAAAGAACAGGCCCTAAGACGGGAAGTAGGGAAAGAGATGAGCTTTGTCTACAGAGTCATTACTGGATGTAGAAGACACCTGGGAAGGTGCTTTTGCTCATAGTGAGAAAACTGCACTATTTTTCTCAGACTGTTTCCAACCATTTGATTTACAGTCAAAGTGAGACTTAAATATATTCTTCTTTCCCAAATCTGAAATCCACGGATGAATAATGAATAATATTTATCTGTAAATTGCATTACAGATAAATAAGATCACCAACATATAAAAAAGTCGAAAATCTATTTTTTACCAATGTTTGTAGTTGTAAACAGGAGGTTTCAGATGTGGTGCACCACTAGGTTTAATTTTGGGTGCACCAATTTTTTACAACACAATACTAATGAGCCACGAACTGTGAAGCAGGGAACTAGATTGTGATATATTTTCCTGTTTTTAGTTGATATTATGCATGGAACTGTACAGCTGAGATAAATGGGCACTAAACAGGGCTGATGTCAGGATTTTAGAAACACTGAGTCAAGTCCTTTAGTATATTTTATTCAGTTAACTTTTTAAGTATACCACTTTATTTTCCAATAATAAATTACTTTTTTCAATTCAATCAGTACTTAAACTCTGTAAAGAGCCTTGAGATGACTTCTGTTGTGATTGGGCGATATATAAATAAAGTTGAATTGAATTGAATCTTTTCCTGGTACAGCAACAGTGACTGTTTAATATTTATATATTTATTTCAGTTGTGCTTAACTTGTTAAATGTGATTATTTCTAGTTTAAAAATGCTAAAAGCAATATAATGACCAGCATTTGCTAAGATTGGCAAATTCCACACAGCAGAAAGGACGCTGATGTCAGCAGGAGCAGCCACGTCAGCATGCTAACATGCTAAAGTTCAGCAGGTATTTTTAAAACTATCTTAGCATGCTAACATGCTAACAGAAGCTATTTAGTCTTGCAGGTATTTGGTCAAAAACCTATATAATGGACACATTAAATAATAACCTGATGAAGGTGCTGGATGGAAAGTTATTATTCCAGTTTATTCTAAGGGGAACATCTGAACCACATTTTATAATAACAATATAATAAATATGCCTGATTGATAATACCTGAAACACCTGATTAATATACTGTATTGTAACAGCCAGGAGGAAATTGTTCCATGTTTGTTAATATCATGGCAGCAGGATCACGGCTCCATCGCAGTAAAAACGATCACAACATCCACATCTTCCAATAAACAGCAAGTCAGACAGACTCAGCCCACCAGGCCGTTAGTCGTCATCTCACAGTAACCATCACACATCATCCGGGGGGGCTCAGAAAAAAAAAATCCATAGCAATTCATTCAATTCGTCTCTTTTCGGCCGTCGCCATGGCAACAGAGATGAAAGGAGAGACACATTTGGGGTGGGAGGAGATGCTCATTATGTCTGAATCCAGGATTACCATGGACACGGAGCAGAGCCTCCAGGGAAGCACAGACTGAATGCTAATGTTCTCCTCCACCGTTTATTTACAGAAGCTGCACACGGCCGATACACAGGACCGGAAATATCCACATCACACATTTTATATACACATACTGAAATGACCTAAATACAGGAAATCCTATTTTACCATCCATTAGGACATATGAAAAAAAGAGAAACCCACCACAATAAAATTCTTTTCTTGTTTGAAGTTGACCTGAAATTACAACTTTCATTTTCTGTGTAGAAACAATAATAGTACTTCAGCTAATCTATTTATTTAATTTTTTTTAATAGATTTAGATTTTGAAGTAAAACTGTTTAGCACAAGCCAAAAAAATTAACATGGACTGTACTTTAAAACACGTTTTAAACCTTCAGTTTGTTTTTTCTTTTTTATCTTTAACTTGTATCCTCCTTTAAGTGGCTTGCGCATAAAGATTTTTTATAATCTTATCAAAGGTGTCTGCCATTTGTAAAGCACTTTAAGATGTTATCAGTCCACAGGGGATTGTGATTAATATGATTAACACAATACAATATCATACAACGATCTGCTCCAAAAACATGATTCAGACTCACAGACCAGACACTTTCTCTTCTAAATGTTTCTGAGTGAGGCTCATTCTTCTAACCAATCAGAGGACTTCAAAGGTTTCTACTAGACTAGTGAGTATTGTTATTTATTGTAATTTGATCAGGTCGACTACCTGAAGCACTGGGCGGAGCCTCTGTAAGTACAAATTTTAAGAACTGAAGAGTTGTTCACCCACCAAATAAGTGGATGCTGTGCTGAGGCTCCAAATTAAATAATGATTCTTTAAGCTAAAGCAACAAAGATGTCTCTCTTTCATGGATTCAACCTTTAATGAACATAGATGAGTCAGACGAGCACGAAAAGATTAAATAAATAAATGTGCCTGAATCCCTGCACTGTTGTAAACTATGTTCAGGGGAAAGCAGCTAAAGCCTGATGGAAAAGTCACCAAACCAAACAAGAAAGTTGGAAGACTTGGATCTCAGTGGTTCCAGACCCTGAGTGAGGGGACTTTGTTAGTTTCATGTCTGTACAGTCAAATAAAGATAGAGATGTCACCAAGAATCTGACTACTGACAGTCCTACAGTGATGTTACCCAGCAGTCGTCCTCTTAACATTAGTGTTATTCTGAGCCGTGATTTAATGATTATTCTCTAGAGCTGATACAATCTGCTGCTGGTCAAAGTTGAGTTTCTTCTCTCAGCTAATAGACAACAGGAGATTTCAACACATAACTGTGGTGAATTCAGCTTCGAACACCACAGCAACGTCGTAAAATGTGCTTTGATTAGAAAAGAGAAAACTAACATCAACCCTAGTGTTTATTTTGTCATGAAGAAATGTCAGAGGACAGACGCAGGCTACGCTCTGCACGGAGACACCACCACCACAAAGACTCGAGTGTGTGACACGGTGAATGAGCAGTGAGCGCTGGGGTCAGGAGGCGTCACCCTCAGACAGCTGCCAACATTATCATGCAAACCTCCCGAGTTTTTGTTTTCTTCTGTGTAGGAGGGTGGGTGGGGGTTGCAGGGGGGACAGACCTGTGACAGCTCCAACCAGGACTGGACCGGGACGTCCCAAGTCCATTAGACTATGAATGAGACTGAAGAGATCCACACTGATGGTATTTCACAGTGTTCCTGTCCTGCTGTTAGGCTCAGTGACAGCAGAGCTAAATGTTCTCTTTTCTCAATGAAGTCTGGTGCGATGGGCCTCGTTTCATTAGACTTTACAACTCATGAACTACAGCTCTCTCTGGACCACAACCACGTCAAACTCATAGGATCCTTCTTATCCAGAGACTTTAAATACATCTCAGTCAAACACTGAACCAAACTGCTGTTTCCACTCACTAAACCTAGTTTCTCAATAGAAACACGAAGCTCACAAGTAGTCTGGACTTGAAGCCTGTAGGCAGGTCAGGTGTTTAAATCAGAAAGTAAATCCACCTGGTACTTGTGAACAACTATCTGATCTGCTAGACTCAGTCATAGAAGAGCAAAATTCTCTCTTTTTTCAATGGAGTCTGGTTATGTTCAATAAACAAATTATTTGCAGTTTAATGTGAAATAAAAATAAAGATCAAATTGTTCCTAACAGTGGTGGGCCGTGCATTTCCTACCTGGGCGTTCAGTGCTATCCTCCGAAAATAATTGGCCTTAGCATAACCTCAGCATGACAGTAGGACGACAGACTATTGTCATTTGACTTAACTACTCTATATTTACAGCGACAGTAACTTTTATCAAGTGGAAAAAGTGATTTAACACAAAGCTCAACACCTGTGACAGTTACAATACATTTACTGCAGAGACATAAATACGATACGTAATATCAACAATATACCACTATTATCCAGTATAACAGGATCCTCCATCACAAATAGACATCCCATCACCAACCAGTCACATTTACTGATGCCCAGCAAGCAAACAAAATTATTATAATTATAAATAACACAGTCAGGAGTCAATTCAAGCCAACATACATTTGACCAGATATGAAAGTCACAGCCATCTGAATAACGTTTAAACCAGCAGAAACGGTCTAAAGCAGCAATAATCAATAGCTGGTAAAGTCAGATAAACATCCATTAAACTTACCAAAGCTGCTCATTTGAAAACAAAGTCCATCCTCCTTTAAAGTTTAAGTTAAACTCTGTTCACGTTAATTACTACTTTGCTTAACTTCAGTTAGCTTAGCTTCAATTAGCTTAATGTCAGTTAGCTTAACGTCAGCTAGCTTAACGTCAGTTAGCTTAACGTGAGTTAACAAACTGACCGGCCGGTCACGATGAAAACTGGTGACGTCAGCAGCTAGCCCAGCTAGAAGACCCCGGCGGGTCAAAGATCACGCCCAACACGGCAAACTCGAAATCTGATTGGTTAAAAAATATGACAATCCCCAAAATTGTCCCCATTGACAATGAACGGCCGAAGCTTCACTCAGAGTATTGAAGGCTCGAGCTTACGACAGCATAAGGTAAGGTAAGGTTAGGTTAGGTTAGGTTACTTTATTGTCTCCAAGGACAAATTGCTGCACACAAAGAAGAAATCGAATTGGATAAAAGTTATATGCGCTGCACTGGAAGCAGCTGGAAGCAGCATGAAATGACAGTAACAGATTGATGGGACATTTGTTAAAAATACACACAGCAATAATATAAATGTATAATAAATTCTAAGATGTAATTTCCTGATTCTGACTATCTCTAGGCCAGCAGAGGGCCTTGCTGGCCCGCCACTGGTTCCTAAAGAATCCACCAAACTCAATGTCTACTTACTCTCTTTTCTAGAACCTCAGTAGAACAGTTTTGTTTAAATAAATGATCTTTTATCTCGCGATTTCCTGCTTTTCTTTCATATCATTGTAAACTAAATATTTTTGGACCATCTGAAGACGTCACATTTGTCTCTGTGATGCTTTTGTGTTTTTCACAGATTAATAATGAGAATGATCCCTTGTCTCCATCACACATCAACACGTTAATCGTCTGTTTCCGTACAGCAAACAAATCATGAAGGTTGTGTTTCTGTGGTGAAACAATAGTTGCTCTAACATGTGTAATGTAAAGGCAGGCCGTCATTCTCCTAATCCTGCACTAAGCCTCTTAACACTGCAGCGTATAAAGTACAAAATCTGTCTGAATAAAAGCTTTACACTCTCTGGACAGAGTTTGAAAATGAACGTACAAGCTGGTTTAACAGTGTCACTGCTGTAATCTGTCTGATTTGTGAGGAAAACAACAGCAAGTTAAAGTGCTGTTTGGATTCTCACTGTCAGCGTTGATCCCCGTATGCGAACGAGCACGTAATGAACGTGGGCTGCTGAGTTCACAGACCTGCTGATTACAGCCAGAAAAACACTGAGGTTATTCTTTCAAACTGTCGCCTGACACTGATTCACTGAGAGAAACAGAGAGCTAGTGACGCAGGACTCACGTTTCCAGAACGTCAGGCTGGAGCTGATTCAAAGATCCAATTTATTAGATTCAAGCAAAACCCAGCAGCTCACAGGAGACTGATGAGGAGTCACAGTCGTAGAAGGTTTTTCTCCTGTCTGAAACATTTCTGTATGGATGAAACATCGTCTATGATAAAGTGCGGAGAAAACACAGTGAATCTATCACCTTCCTCACATCAATACATCAAACTCATTCTACATTTTTGTGTCACTGCTCTTTTAGTTACGTCACTGAAAACAGGGACGTGCAGATAAAGATCATTTAAACAACTCCTGGTCAGAGACTCTACATGTGAAGACAGCTGTTTGTTGAGGGAAATGTGTTAAATGTTGGAATTTTCCTTTAAATTTCTCCTTTGGTTTCATAAATAATATGACACATTAAAAAAACAGCGTGTTTACATGCACTTAAGTAACTAGGTTACAGTCGGATTTCTGCAGTAAACTGATTCCTTCATTGTGATGTAAACAGGAAACCTGATTTCTCCAGATACATTTCTCCCAGAGTAATCTGATTAACCTGCCATGTAGACGTGTAACCAGGTTTCTTTCCTGATCACGTTTTCTTCAGGCATCAGATGCTGAACCAGGTCCTTGTTGGATGCCTTCAAGTTCAAACTTCTCATCAAGTTTTAACAGGTCTTCTTCTCCTGTTTCTGTCCCTGAACTCCCCACATTCCTCTACAGAGATCACACTCCATATCTGTCACTTTTTGCCTAAAGAAGCTGTTTTTTATCTATTTGTATCTAATAAAGAGAATAAAAAATGTAAATGGTCATAACAGATGTGACTTTGTACCAGTCACCTCACAGGTTTCATTCATGTTGAGACCTGTGGTTAATGTGGGACAAGAGGAGCAACAACTGCAGCACGTGCGTCTGCGAGAACCTGAGGAGGTTCTGACAGTCTTCAGGCCTCAACCCCCGACAAGCAGAAAAACCAGCAGCTGCACATTTTCTACCTTTCTCCTCCTGGAGACGACAAACACAGCGTTAATGAATGAAAACAGGGAGATAATTAAAGGACAAAAGCTGCTGTGACGAGCTGAGGTGCCCCCCCGCTGTGCCTCCCCTCCTCTGGCATTTAATCAAAGCAAACAAAGAGCAGCGAGCAGCAGCCTGTGTTCAGAGCTGACAGCAGCTCCCTCCTCCCAGAAATCTTCACCAGGGGGCCACCCGCCTGCCCACCAACTCAATGAGAGCAGCAACAATAGCTGCTTATCCAACCCCCCCACAATGGAAAGAAAAGGCCCCGACTGAGAAACAGGAGACAGAGTTTTAAACGACTACAACAGGAAGCCCGGAGCTGATCAATAACTGAGCGACACTCGGGCTCCACGTCGGATATTTATCTTTTATTATCCAGCAGCAAAATCACTTGCGGAGAATTCACAGTAATTCAACTGTTTTTATACACAACAGAATCATCTCAAGACACAAATAAGGTCAAAACCCTAAAAAGCCCTGAGCAGCACTGGGAGACAGAGGAGAGGAAAAACTCCAGCAGAACCAGGCTCAGTGTGGGCGGCCATCTGCCTCGATCGGTTGGCGTGAGAGAGAAGGAGAACAGACCCTCAACACTAAAAACACGACGACAGGATCAAAGATCACGTTAACGCTCTGTTACTGACTGAGTGTTCAAACTGATCATGAGATCAACAAACACTTTAAAACGTGAACAAGGATTTAAACATCACTTCTTTGTTCTGATCATTTAAAAGGGTTTTGACTTTGCATCCACATCTGTGGACCGGATTAAACCAAAGATGTATTGTTTCATTAAAACTAACTAAAGACTGAAAACTGTATTTGTGGACCACTGATGCTTTCAGGCTCCTGTATAAAGCCTCAGGAATCACGCTAACGTTATGTGAACGTTCTGTTTCATTCGGAGCCAGAGATCTTCACAGCTAACGATGCTACTGGACAGAAGAGCAGCATGTTGCTGCCAGCTCGGGGCTCCTGCCACGCTGGACACCTCCAGTCCTCTCTGCGTGTGCCAGGCGGGACAATGAGCCCAAACAGGTCATTAAGGAAGAATTCAGCACAGACTGGACGAGACATCAAACACTGGTGATTCCTGAAACACAGTTTACGTTGGAGCAGCTGCGAGAATGTGAAGCTGGGAGATAACAGGCTTTAGATGCTAAATCAGAGCTGGACACACTCCAACACGTTTCTGTGTGAATATCTCAGATAATCAGTGAATGACCTGCACAGACAGAGTAACAGACGTATTAACATCAAGCTCTGCAGGTACAAACGCTCATTGATAAGACTCAAACTTACTCAAAGTAAAACAATCACGACTGAAACCAAAGCAGGTCCCTGAAGCACCACGTGTCTCTAACGGACAGTCTGCTGCTGTTGGTGACGGCATCTGCAGAATCAGAACCAGACTCTGTTCATGTGTGACAACAGCTGCACTGTAAAGATTCAGGTTAAACTCAAACACATTGAATAAAAAGATGTGTTGTGTATCGTCACGATGCAGCATCATCAATATACACACAACGCTGCCAACAACACAAGATGAAGCATGTGTGCACGTTCATCAGTAACTGGGAACAGATACAGTATCACACAGCACAATACTGTAATACTCAACACTACAACATGACTTTATGTGTGCAGCTTTTACCATCACTTCATATTTTAACATCTTCTAATCTGCAAAGTAACTTAGTTATCAGATACTCCAGAAGAGTACAAGTACCCTAAAAAGCTACAGTATTGATCACAGTACTTGCATTGATTGCGCAGTTTGAGTTTGTGGGAACACGTTTCTGCAGCGCTCTTATCTTCTCACAGTCTGTTCTACCTGAACGACACATTTCCTCTGTTTAAGCTGCTACACCTCTTGGATTTTTAATCTGAATCATCTCATTAGCAGATATTTGGTGCTGGAGGTTTGGTCCCCGGGTGGTGCGCGGCGTTTAATGGCTTTTTGGGTTTTCCATATGAAGACGTGAAACAGCCCGAGAGCATTAATCAGCTCACACGATGCTCTTAAGATCATTATCACACTAATCACCAGCATCACAGCAGCTCCACACAAGCTCCTCTCACTGTTGTTCTACTAGCGTTTTAAAGAAAAGAGTCTTTTAAGCTTCAGGTCCTACCGGGTCACATCAGGAGGGAGAGAAGAACAACTCCCACCTTTTTCTACATGAGCTCAGGTGTTGTTCTCCTTCTTAATAAAAGTGCAGCAGATCACTGCTGCTGATCCTGTGTGAAGGAGGAAATTGAAGCGTGGAGCCATCAGATAAACTCAGACTGTGTGTGAGACAAACTCGTCTCAGATCTCAGTAAAAACGGACTGAACAGAACCAGGAGTCGACACTTCACTGACTCAGACTTCAAGTTTGTGTCTCAAACACCAAACTGTTCCAGAGCTGGTGGACGTCGGACTGGACCTGGACCCTGTTGTTCTGACAGTCCGAGTCCGAGGCGCAGGAACCGGAGAGTTTGGTGAACTGATGAACTGGTGTTGTGTGGCTGAGGCCCTCAGCGGGGTCCTGAGCCTCATGTTGAGAACCATTCAGCCTACGCGAGCTTTAGTTCTACAGTTTTCTGACATTTCACACTAGAAATAAACAAGATCCATTTAAAAACGAGTCGTGATCGACAAACTAATTGATTAATCGACTAAATGCTGCAGATAGAGTAAAACAATCAGCCACAGTCAGTCTGATGTTTCAGCACCTTCTCCCAGTTGGACCAGTCCAGTCCAGTGTTGGGACTGGACTGAAGGTAAATTAAAGTCCTCATGAGGCCATGCAGACGAGCAGCAGCTGTGTGTGTGTCTGTGTGTGTCTGTGAGACGTGCGGGGGATCACTGAGGCTGCAGCCGACTGACCCACTTTCTGCAGGACACAACGAGCTGCTCGCTGCCACAGCGGCTCCAGCACCGACACACGCTCCCCGTCCGTCATCCACCTCCTGCAGAACTTCTACACTCCACTGACCCCCCCACCCCCGTTATCTGCCGGGTTTTCACCGAACAAAGCCGCACAAGCTGCTGCTGCTGCTGCTGCTTCAGCGCGTCCAGACAGGCGGCAGCGGCGGCTCCAAACACTCAACAAAAGACGTCTCCTCACCTGGATGAAGCAGTGCAGACACACGGTGAGGAGAAGCAGCGGGGGAAACATGGCGTCTCTCAGTCCAACACTGTGACTAAAGTCCGGCTCTTTGCTCTCAGGCTGCTGCGCATCCAAACAATGGCGATTTTCTGCTGCATCGGAGCGCGACGCTCCCGCGCACGCTTCGTTTCCGCTCCGCAGCTCTAACTGCTCATCATCATCTTCACCTTCATCACCGGAACTCTGATCGTCACCCAAATGGACCGCAGCTCGAACCGGACCCGCTGTGATTCAGAGGAAACAGGCCGGGCTCCGGGGTCCATGCCGCGGCCTGGAGACGAGCAGGAGGTCGGTGTCTGCGAGCGGTGATGAAGCTGCTGCTGCTGCTGCGCGGCGTCGCCCCGCCCTGCGCTCCGGAGGCTGCATGGAGACACACGCAGGCCCCCGCCCCTTCCTCCTCCTCCTCATCTCCATCTTCATCAGCATTACAGCATGTGCTCACTGGAAACCAGTGACAGCAACACACAGCTTCCCAGTTCTCTAGGTGTTTCCACCTGAGGAAAACAGCAGGTCCACTGAGAGCCGGTTCTGCAGCTCATCCGAGGTTCAAATGAGCCGGTTCACCAGTAAACCACATGCTGGTCTCTGTCTGTGTGTGCTGACACTGATGGGTCCAGAGTCAGAACCACTTACCTGACCTCAGAGACCAGGTCTCAGGAGAGATGAGGTCACAGTGTAGTTTTGTGGATTCTCTACAAAAACCTACAAACACTGCAGCTCCTGAAGCTCAGAAGAAGCTGCAGCAGGACAATGACCCCAAACATCAGAGTAAATCAACCTCAGGACCTGAACCCAATCCAGTCCAGACCTGAACCCAACAGAGGAGCCTGTGGAACGAGCTCAGATCTGTTCACACCAGAATCCGTCTGAGCTGACGCAGGAACTGAACTGCAGGTCTGATCCACAGCTACAGGAAGTTCAGCAGATACACAAACGACTGTATCGGATCAGATCCTGACCCAGATCCTGATCCTGTCCCTTCAGGACCTCGTCATCAGTCACTGGACTGAATCTGTGTGTAAACGAAACTGATAAATCCATATTAGACACCTGCAAACAGTTTCTGACTCTGTGTTTGTCAGAGTTCATGTATGAACCTGCAGAGTCCCCCCCCACCCCCACCTGACTGTTAAACTGCTGCTGCATCACTGTCTGCAGCAGGACGCCCCCTGCAGGTGGAAATAACACGACACACACCCACACACACACAGACGTGGCTCTAATTTCTGCTTCCATGATCACATTTGATAATAATGTTGTTATAAAGACAAATGCAGGAAAAACTCTGTGAATCATTTAGAATAAAAAAAAAGATTGTTTATTCATTAATTCATGTTTTCACATGTAAAAGTCACCTGAGAGAACACGAGCATCAAAGTATCAGTAGTATGTATGTGTGTATGTGCTACTGATACTGGAACTATACCTGAAGCCACTAGTACTTGTGTACTTTTACTGCATCAGTTTTGTCCATATAAGGAGTTTCCTGTTCCTCACACGTGACCATGTGGTAACAACACAGACATGTTTACTCCAGCGTCACATGATCCAGATCAACACAAACACACACAGTCAAAAGACACATGGACTCAGAAGAAATGAGGTTTTTAATTAACATGCGAAGCATCGTTTCAGTGTTTTAAAGTTTAACATCAACTCTCAACTCAATTCAGCTTTATTTATAAAGCAAAATGTTGTGCAACAGAGATAATTAAATAAAATGAACAACAACATAAAAGCTAAAGAAACAATAAAAGTAATGAAACAGGTAAAATCAAA
>JAUMHL010000016.1:17730202-17747658 GCA_032362345.1 Sandelia bainsii
AAATCTCTGTGCATTAATAAATGTAGCACGTCATTCATTCATTCACAAAAATACGTTTCAGTACAACGTGACAATTAACAACGTTCTACAAAAATGTAATCGGGTCGCAAATACGTTCTCTAGGAAAACGTAATCGGGAATGCAGTTTAGTTGTATACGAACGTAATGTTTAGGAGACAGGGTTGAGGATCAGGTTTGATGCAGGTCGCACAGAAAGAGGAGAAACTGATGGAAGAAGAAGAATAACGACGGTTTAATGCAGTTAGATTAAATTAAAATGTTCACAGATGACAGGAAAAAACCTGAATCCACTTGTTGTGGAATCGAAAGGTGTTTGATGATGTTTATCACCTGGGGTCCTGGACTTTACCTGAGCTGGTTTTGAAACTGGTTCTTCACCCTCCAACATGCAACAGTTTCAGTAAATTGAGTCTTTTCTGAATGAGGTCTGGTGTGTCTGTCGGCGGTGCAGGACAGCAGTAACAGCCGGTGTTTGCTCGCAGGTGGCTGGGTGTGACTCCTGCGGGGGTCCCGGAGAAGCTGGGCTGCGCGAACCTACCTCTGAGCCCCAGGCAGCGGGAGCTGTGCCGGAAGAAGCCGTTCCTGCTGCCCAGCATCCAGGATGGAGCCCGGCTTGCGGTGGCCGAGTGTCAGAGCCAGTTCAGACACGAGAGGTGGAACTGCTCCACCAACCAGAACCGGTCGGTGTTCGGGTCCGAGTTAACGAGCGGTAAGAACTCATCAGGCCTGGACTGTAACGAAGTACATTTAGAATACTCAAATACAAACAGAAGGAACGTGTACTTGAGTTTTGTCCTGTCGCACTACTTCTACTCTCCTACATGTATTTCACAGGTTTAACTCAACTCAACTCAGCTTTATTTATAAAGCAAAATGTTGTACAGCAGAGATAATTAAATAAAATGAACAACAACATAAAAGCTAAAGAAACAATAAAAGTAATGAAACAGGTAAAATCAAACAACAAAACAAAATAAAAACAACCTAAAAACAAGATTCAAGCTGGGTTGAAGGCCAGGGAGTAAAAGTGGGTTTTAAGACGGGTTTTAAAAATGGACAGTGAGGGGGCCTGTCGAATGTGCAGAGGTAGAGCATTCCAAAGTTTGGGGGCCCTAATAGAGAAAGCCCTGTCCCCTCTGAGCTTCTACTTAGATCTTGGGACGGTGAGGAGCAGCTGGTCGGCTGACCTGAGGGACCGAGCGGGAGTGTAGCGGTGAAGAAGCTCAGATAAGTAAGGGGGGAAAAGATCATTTAAACTTTTAAAAACAAATTTTTAATTTTAAAATGGACTCTAAAGTGCACAGGGAGCCAGTGAAGCAAGGACATGGGCTATATGCTCTCTTTTTCGTGTTCCTGTTAAAAGTCTTGCAGCGGCGTTCTGAACCAGCTGTAGACGTGCAAGACAAGACTGACTGACTCCAAAATAAAGTGAGTTACAGTAATCCAGCCTTGATGAAATGAAGGCATGGATTACTGTTTCAAACTGCTGCCAGTTGCCAATTGCCAATTGCCTTAGATGATAAAAGCTCGACTTAACTGTAGCGCTAATTTGACTATCTAATTTAAAATCACTGTCCATTTTAAAACCAAGATTAACAACTGTGGGCTTAGCGTACATGGCTAGGGGACCAAGCTCAAAAGGAAGGGTCTCACATGGACCATTTGGTCCAAACACAATTACCTCTGTCTTCTTTTCATTAAAATTTAAGAAGTTTAGAATTTAAGATGTTAAGGATGCCTTAACATCCTCAAGACACGCTAAAAGAGTTATAATTGACCGGGAATCCCTTCGCTTCAATGGTATATAAGTTTGACAGTCATCCGCATAGCAGTGGAACGAGATGCCATGTTTCCTAAGAATGGACCCTAGAGGAAGTAAATAGAGTGCAAAAAGTGCATCAGAGTGTGAAGAAGCTGCTACAGACGTCTGAGACATCAAACAGGAAAATGCAATGAAACTAAGAAAAAGCACGTGTTCAATGAGAGGCTGAGTGTTTGGGTCTGTGAACTTTCTCTAGCAGTGAAACGTCGGCAGCTGCAGCTTTAAATATTTTTAGTGATGATGTGAAGAGACAGAACTCTGCAGTCTGAAGGTGTTTCTCTGACAAAATCACTCGACTTCCAGGGAAAAGTGGGAAAATCAGCTCAGTCGGGAATAAACACGTGAAGGACGAGGGAATAAAATGACAAAGGTACACAAAGAAAATCTGGTCTTAAAGTTAAACAACGTTTGATAAAAAATTATTCTAAAATAAAAAAAAAAAGGCTTTTTCATTTATTCATGTGACAGAAATTCAAATAAACAGACGATGATTTAATCACTAATAATCTCCAACTTTAAAATTTTAAAAAGTCTCATGTGAAATCCTGGTGATTTATTTTCTCAAGTTTCCAAATTAACTCTCTCAGAATCACAATTAACATCTGAAAATCTCAATCTCAGAATTCACTGTTTAATCTCACATTTGGGACTTTTTTTATCTGACATTTGTATTTCAAATTTAGAATTTCTAATCTCAAAATACTTTTCTGAGTTTTGACTCTAGATTCTGATGATTGATCTTGAAGTTCAGATTATTTAATTCTGATTTTTAATCTGAGTACAGGACTTTGGTCTCAGAACTCTTAATTTAAAAATGTCCCAATTTTAATCTTTGACTTTAATTTCAAACTTCAGATTTTCTTTCAATTTGGACCTTTAATCTAAAATTCCTGATTTCTGCCTCAAAATTCACTTTTTTTTCTTGACTTTGTCTCAAATGTCTTAATCTTGAATTCCTGGATTTCTGTTTTAATGTGAGATCACTGCAGTTACTCTCAATCTGCCTCATTTTGTTTCTAAGATTCACTGAGGAAAAATCACCTTAGGATTTGACAAATATAATTTTACGAGTATTACATCGAGCTCTTTTTGCCAAGTCTGAGAATTATGTTTCTCGGTGTAACTGGACTAAAGTCTGACAAAGTCTCACTCTGCTTCAAACCAGGTGAATGCTGCGTTGTCCTGAGTGCAGAAGTCGGACAGACACGGATTTGCTGATGATGTTTCTTGAAGTCGAGAAAAGTCAAAGTACATTTGTTCCACCGGAGAATAAGAATCATCTTAGATGTTCCTCATCACACCAGGACGTCGTCGAGGACAGACGGGTGGACGTTGGCGGCTTGTAGACTCTGCATCAGTCTCTGCACGGTGGCTTTCTTCCCTTCGGACCGTCTCCACTGAACCAGACCGTCCAGCACCGCTCCGTGAGTACTGTGAGAGTGGTCGGACCGGCAGCGAAACAAAGCCTCCGCAGACAAACCCAGATCCATCAGCACCGACTCCCACTCAGAACCCAGACGAGATGCCAACCTGGACAGCTCCCGATCTGAAGGAACCCTCTGCAGAACAGAGTCTGGAAGTCGGCGGGCGTCTGGAAAAATACAGAGAAGGAAACTCAGCATCCTTTAAATCCACATGTTCAATTTATCCTTAAGACGTCAAACTTTTAGTCTGATTCACAACTTTAGCATCAAAATTCAAACCTCAGAAGTTTCACCTTAATCTGAAAATGATAATTTCACGATTTATCACCATTTCCATTTTTGATAAACTGCTGATAAAATACACAAATATCGACCAACACAATATTACTCACTCACTTCTTCCACCATCACTGTGTGTGTTTAAACGATCAGGACAGTTTGTGTTTGATCAGATTAGAAATATTGTGTCTGTTGTTGTTTGTGACTCTGGTGAAAATCTGATCATATTTCATGAAGGAAAATAGTTCATTTACTTTTTCTCATTACTGTATGTTCACAAAAACTCACTAAATGAGTTTGTATTAAATGTATCTTATGTCAAATTTCTTGATTTTCATTTTTATTTGTGAGTTTTATGTCAAATTTCTGATTTTAGAATTGAGCTCTGTACATTTAGTCCTTTAGCAGTTGATCTGAATTTAATCTTGATTCCTGACTGTTAACTCGATTTCTATTATTTTAGATAAAAGACTTTTTTACTTTTAAATTCAGGATTTCTTCTTTTTTTTAATTCTGACATTGATCTCATGACTTGTTTCTTGTTTTGTTCCCTTCAAACAAAGAGTCCAGACTTTAAATGTGATAAAAAACACATTTGAATCAGAAACTGTTTTAAGTTTTAATCTGTTTTTTCTTTATCTCCGAGCAGCATCCCGACGTGGACGCGTCACGTCTCACTACTGCAGCTCTAATTCTCGGTATCTGTGGGTCCGCGGGGGGTTGTTCTGTTTGGTCTCCATTCATTGGACGACAGCATCAACACAAACAACAGAAGATTTTTACTACCAGTTCTTCTAAAGTCAACGTGTTGAAATCTGTTTACTCTGGTTCTGTTTTCTTCTAGGTCACTGTGACACAGGAAACTGAGCTTTGTCACCGTTCGTAACCTCGCTCAGTGTTTTTGTCCCACAGCATGTGGACGCTCACGTTAACTGGACCTTTACTAAAAACTCAGTGACCTGCAGCTTCAGTAACAATAAAGTACACAACGTACTGAAAAACTACCACTTTCTTTACTCAGGTAGAAGTACCAGGTACTGTAAAATATACCTCAAACATTAGTAGTGAAAGTGATTTCTCCGAGTTATTAAGTATTTTAACAGTGTTGATAACATGAATGTTTGAGTTTTGTTCCACGTGTCTCATAAATAAAGTTTCTGCAGAAATTGAACTTCAAACAAACTTCAACAACCTGATTTCTGAACATTTACTGTGAGAAATCATCAACTTTCATTTCCCCTCATCTCTTCATGTTGTGACAGCTGCTCCATCCATAAAAACTGAATCAAATCTTTATCGGATTCTGTTTTTTTTACTAAAGCTTCAGATGGAGGCAGCAGACTCTGAACCACGTTCACAGACTCTGCTTTTACTGCCGGTGCTCCTCTCAGCTCCATGAAGATTCATTTGTTAACTCATGTTTCTGCGTGTTGGGATATTCAGCGTCTCTTGTTGGTCGGACAATTTTGGTTTAATATCAGCACTGAGGTTCTGTGTGAAAGTCAGGAGATTCATAAGAAGCGGATTTGCTCATTTCACGAGAAAAATGCAGCTTTTCAGGAAACACTAACTCTGCTGAGGTGTGTGTGTGTCGGGTTGTTAGCATGGATCAGGAGCATGTGATGAATATAAAGCAAACATCTGGCACTGCAGCTTTAACACAGGCGGGCTGCTGCAGGTTTCCTGGAAAGCAGGAGGCAGATAATAAAAGACTGAGGAGGAGGAGGAGGCCTGGGGAGGAAAACAACCACCCACTTCTCCACCTCCATCAGGACTTTAAACGTTTGTCAAACCTCCAAATATTCCTTCCTGTGTCCTGCTGCTCCCTCGTTTTACTGGGCGATACATTTTATTTCACACACAGTCACCAATAAAGTCAAAAAACTGAATTCACTCGTTTACTGAAGTATCCAGATCCTTGATTTGAGAGGTTCTACCAGGTTCTCCCAGCTCTGCAGAGAACGTCTCAGGCTTTGTTAGAGAGACCACTGGGTTCCTGGCGGAAGATCTGCCTGAAGCCTTTAATCCACCATTTCTAAAGTTCTGTTCCGATTTATTTCAGGACAGTTTAAAGATCTTCGGCTCTTTTCACAGCTCCTCTGTTTTATCCTTCACACTTTTCAGCTTTGTTTTAACACGTTTTGCTCCATCTGTGCCTGAAAACACCTGGAACCCGTGTAAGACACGGAGTAAACGCCACCTGTGAACCGAGTGGTTTTACTGCTGCAGTAATCTCCTGTTACTGATTACAGCCTGAGGTACAGCAGCTGCTTCCAGGAACCATCAGTCAGACTCTGCTCTTAGTTTACGCTGAGATTTAACTTTCTCTGCTGCATGTTATAACTAACTACTTAACTCTTATTTTCTTAAAACAAACCTGCCTGTTTCCAAGAATTTACACACTGCGGCGATTCTTTGTCTTGTTTGAAGATGACACAGAGAAAACACAAGACACAACAAAATGCTGAACATGTTGAAATCATCGTCCATGAATTTTCCTCTCTACTGCAGTGAATATTTCTCGTTTCTTCCAGGAAAATCCTCAAATACTCGGCTGTTCTGAGAATCGTCGTGTGTTTTTATAGTTTCTCAGATTATTAGAGTAAACACACGTGTTAAAACTAAAACCTGCTCTCAGAATTAAACCCATTCACACAATGGTTGAAATGAACTTTGAAAAACATTAAAACTGGGAAGAGTAAAAATAAAACCACAAGCTTTTAATCCATTAATCAGATTGGGTCATTTAATGTCTCTATGGTTTTTGTGGTGTCACGCTGTACGGAACACTGTGAGCGCAGTGGTTAGAGCAGTTGGCAATTGTCAACTGACCTGTCCCGGTCCTTCCCTAGTGCTGGATCGAAGCCTGGTGGGGAAGGTTGCATTAGGAAGAGTAAAATCAATGTGGAGTGATCTGCTGTGGCGACCCTGAACAGGGAGCAACCGAAAGAACTTACTTTAATGTCTCTTTGTGGTAGTTTTGTGTCGTTTAACCTCTTTGTGTACATGTATGTTTCTTTCAGTGAATCTTTCTATGGTTGTTTGATTAACAAGAGGAAATAAACAGTCTCTGTGATATCTGGTCTATATTTGAGTCTTATGTCTAAGTAAAGTGGTTTTACAGCTAGACCTAGTCTTATGTGGTCTGTAGGGAGCAGCTTGAAAGACCTGATCTGGTCTGGATGAAGACAGGTTAGTGTAATTTGCCTTTTTTCTCCGAAATGTGTTTTGTACATGTTTCATAACTTCAGGTGCAACTGTTTTTCCCGCCCTGCTCTCACCTGTTGGTCCGGGTCCAGGTGAACTCTGGAGCTCCTGCAGGAGTCGGTCTCTGACCCAGCTGAAGTCCTCCAGAGACCGCAGGAACGAGTCGAAGGCCCGGGGCCCGCGGCTCGGCAGGATGTCGAGCAGCTTCAGGGTTTTCTGCGTGTTTGTGGGCTGAGAGTCGATGTCCTCCACCTGAGAGTCCGTTAAAACGTCGTCCTGGTACAGAAACGGAACGATAGTGTCACTGACCAGCAGCTGCCCGGACAGATACAACCTGAGCTTCCGCAGCGCAGCTTTCTGCGCCGGCTCCATTTTCTCCGATAACCGCGACGACTTCTAGAAATAATACTGGTTAAACCGAAACCTAGTTATACTTAAAACTCAATTATTCATCTTGACAACTAGTCGTGTTACAGCTACTGGCCCGGGCGAGGATAGTTTGCTTAATGTTATTGTGTCCGACTGGAAACATGACTGCGGAACTAACGTTTTTCTAACGGTAACCATTGACTTTTCTAGAAATCTTTTACAGTTATCTTAGAGCAAGACTTCAGTATTTATTCAACTCATTTAATTTATGGATTCATTATTTACCTTTCAGTTCGGCATTAATTTAATGCACCAGGCAACACTAACTTTAAGATATTATCAATGTTTATTACCTTAGACCCGTTTCTTCAGAGGAAATGTTAGCTATCAAACAGCGAAATAAAACGTATGTTTCTAGTAAAGAAAGTGCTGTTAGCTGCAGAGATTATGTGCCGAATTTATTAGAAGGTCACACGTGTTCCCACATGTTCATACTGGATTTATCAGGTGAAAGTAGTTAACAGATTTATGCAGATTCCCCAAATATGAACATTTTAGAAATGGAGTTAGTTTCCGGTTAAGACACCTTTGTGCACCAGTACTTATAACTACAAAGCTAAATATTTGTCACAGATCACCTATTTCTGTATGAGCAGCTGTTAAAATTATGTTTAATTATTCAATTATAATTCTCTTTTTCTAAAACATTGATGCCAAATTGATCAAAAACTTTCATATTTTAAGATGTGTCCAACTATGTCCACTCTCTGAGATTTAAAGAATGACAAGTAAACATTTTAATTGTGCAATAATAGTTAATGCATATATGGTATAAGCATGAGATATTAGCTGCCTATAAATTAAAAAAGGTGACAAATCTAATTATATAATGAGCAAAGAGGTAAGAGCTGAGTAAACAGAGAGATGAGCTGTGCAGTAATAAAAGCACATGATGAAGCACCATATAAATGTTTTATTGATCGGTTGGAGCTGATCAGTGTTAGAGGCAGAAGTGCTGCACAGAAACAACACATGCTTTCAGAGTCTGTGCAGCTTCTTCACAAACACAATGTACCAGAAAACACAGTGTGACACAATCAATAAATATTTGTTTTTTAAATCAAACCAACAGAGCTGCAGGGCTCCGTCCCAGAGGAGCAGAGCAGAGCAGGAGACTGGTGTTCGACATCATACCTGAAGGAGAACATCAGGTTCCCCTCAGTGATTTAACCTCCGTACAAAAATAAAGACAGATATTAACAGAAACATCACGTACAGGCGACGGTGTCAGGTTTCATTTACCCGAGTGACCAACTGTTAACTGACCACATCACCATTTATTGAACCCACCACCGCCCCTGTTGAACCTGATTAACACTGGAAGAGTGAAACCAGCATAGAGGTCGAGGCCTGCAGCAGATTTCAGCTTTAATGAGTCACAGAGAGTAATAAAAGGTTCAAATGTGGCTGAAACCAGACAAATGTCAGAAGAAACGTTTCAAAAAAGAAATCAAACATGGCTGTAAAAAACTCAAGTTTAAAGAATGAAGAAATAAGTCATAGACTAGTATGTTACATAAAAAAATAAGAGTGGACTGTAGAGTGAGCTGGTATTAAAATATATTGTTAAAGTAACTAAAGTGCTGTTTAATGGATCAATACCGTATTATTAATTTAAAAAGTAGATATTTAATGGTCCACCAGGAGTTTATGACTAATGATGAACAGCAAATTCTTCAAACTTAAGATTCTTAAGTAGCGTTTGGTTAATCGTCTCTGTGTCAAACACAAATTATAATAAAGGTTATAATTTAGTTTAAACTTTAAAACGTAGAATTTGACAAGGTGAGTAATTCTGTTCGGTTACTGTTTGTTTAGACAGCAGTAATATTTTTTATGAAATGAGGAACTACTCAATGAATCAAATATTAACTGAATTCACCACAGGAACCACAGTGTTCAAACAGGCTCAGATTTTAATTTCCACCAGGAGTTTGTTTTTAATAATCCGCAGGAATCCTAAAATTATAAGATTTTTAAGTGGATTATGGTTAAGTAGACTCCATATGTTGAAACACCGTTAAAATGTTGACGAGTAGATCAGTCGTCATGTGGTTACTGTATTTTTGTCCTGTGAAAAACCAACTCATCAGGATTCATAGAACTGTGTTTACTGTGTGAAACCCTAAAACCAGAGGTGAGCAGTGATAAAACTAAATCAGGTTCTATTTATTGAATTAAATAAAAGCTTAATTTACTTTATGTTCCTCCAGGTGTTAATAGGTAACAATCAGCTTTTAAACAAAGTCTGGTTAAACAGTCTCCATACATCAGACACAGATTCAAATAATTATAATTTAAAGTTAGAAATATAAATGAGATATTCATGAGCAGGCTAGCTGTTTAGATTTATCTGTGAGAAATATTTAATTCAAACTAACTCATGAGAATTCACAGAACTGTAGTTTGAACACGCTGCAGCTGGATCAGCAGGTCCCGACTGATCCTGGTCTTTGTTTTCAGAGCCGCAGCAGGTACAAAGTCTAACACAGCTCAAACAGCGATTTATTAAAGTCTGACGTATGTTCAGATGGAAACGATCAACAACACCGAGGACGTCTGTTTGTTTTCTGCTGATCGATCAGGAAACTGCCTCACAAACATTAGACCGCAGGTGAACTTTTGATGGTCAATCAGCCAATCAGACGGCTCCGTTTCCTGTGGTTAAATGTGGGAATAACAAGAAAAAATGGTGCTTCTGAAATGGAACATTTCTGAGTCGATAAAGAGCTCGTTTCTGTCAAGTTTTGGTTAATTTTCACCTGATTGATGTTTGAGGAACACGTCATTGTGCAGATGTGTTTTTCAGTTAAAGTGTTTAAACTTTATTTTACAGGTTCAGTCGTTTTCTAAAAGCTCATCTCGATCCTCTCAAAACGAACTCCATTCAAAAATGTGTCAATTTAAGAGAAGTTTGTTCGTTCCTAAAACTCACAGACCTAACAGAGGAGGGAGTCCGAGCTTTTACAAATCTGCACAGTTCTGTGGTAAATTCAGCAAATAACTGAACACAAACAAACTGGAGAATTTCTGGATTAACTGAATTGAGTAACTAATAATTTAAGTGACTTTTCACCAGCATCAGTTTCTGTGTATAAACTGTTTCTCTGACATCACACAGATCTTCTACTTAAGTAAAAGTATTCACTGTGCATAATCATAATACCAGACTGAAGCTTCATACACTGCCAGGTAACGTGTGAATGATCATATCTGAATCTATAATAATACATTGTGATTCAAGTGTTGATATTTCATCTTTAGTATTAATTAGCTTCATCTGGACACTTTATTACGAGAGCTGCGTGAATTATCGTCACTTCATCGTCTAATACAATCAGGACTTTACAACAAATATGAAGTTGCTGCTTTTCAATGAGCTTTAATGTGCAAAACTAGATAATTAATGAATTTATATTTATGCTGTAATTAATGTAAAGTAACTTACGTTATCAAATAAATATAGTGCAGTAAAAAGTTAAGTACAGTTACTGAGGTTAAAAGTACTTCAGTAAATGTACTTAGTTTCTACTACTGCAGTAAACAGACAAAATGAAAATACAGATTTTTTGTTAATAGAAACTAAATAAAGTTGATTTTGATGTTCAGATTCGACTCTATGCAGGATTCAGAAAACTGTGTTTACATGTGGTTCAACAGATCGACTCTTTACATTGTGCGATTCTGAATTTTAATCTTGATCCACATCATGTTTCCACTCGGATCCAGTGAAATCCGATATTTCCGGTGAACGTGATGCAGATTCTGTGGGAATTTAAAGCACCTTCACAACATGTATGAAAAGTAGAACCGCTTCAGTTTTAGTTCAGCTCCACGTGTTCTGGCTCCGATGATGACAACGTCAGCAGAACATAACGTTCTACAACCTGCACGTTCTGACTCACACTTACATTGACACTGTTTCTTTGGGAGAATTTACCTTTTGTGTCTGAAGATCAGTTCGTGTGGTTCCTGATCCAGTTCACTGTCAGGAAGCTACAGATAAACTTAAACCAGCTTTAAAGAACTCAAAGATCCAGACTCAACAGTCTGATCTGGAGAACTTGGTGATCTACGTACGGAGAACGGGGCTGACGATGGTGGTTTCAGAGTCGCCGGTTCAGGGACTTAAGTTTCTGCGATCAGGACCCAGACTCTGGTCCAAACATCCTGCTGCGATTTCTTCCTCCGGCTGAGAGACGAGTGGACTCGCGTCAGGACAGAGGTCTCGGACTCACCACTGGTTCTTGCGTGTCCCTTTCACCTGCTGGGGACCTGTCGGAGCAGGGCATGATGGGACAGATGAGTGGTCAGGTGGGGGCTGCACACAGCTCCTGCCCCGGTTTGAGTCCTACACGTTGTAGGCGTAGTCCGTCAGGTAGTCCTTCAGCCTGCTGGGCAGCGGCAGATCCTGGACCCGCCGCGTCCTCCTGTTGATGGCGATGCGACACAGGTGCTGCAGCGAGGGCGTGGCCGTGTACACAGGTTTGGTGAGCAGCAGCTGCACCGTGCCGTTGGGTGCCGCTGCCGCCGGCTGAGAGTTCGACACCTTGTCGCTGGTCCTGGACAGGTGGACGTAGTGCTCCACCAGGTGGACCACGCTGTCGAACTGCTTCAGCTTCGGCTTCACCAGAACCACCGAGTCCAGCTTGAATTTACCGTGTTTGTACTCGATCCGCAGGTTAGTGGGACCGGCCGACGTCATGGCAGAGATGGTGAACAGGTAATCCCTCTGAGAGCTGTCCCGGACCAGGAAGGTGCCCTCGGTGGCGTCCTGGAGGATCTCTTTAGCTTCGTTAGCGGTCAGACTGCCCCAGTACCAGCCTGACACCACAGAGAGAGATTAAAAAGACGTCAGGTACTGAATGAGAGAACTGCAAATACGCCTACAACTATAGGACATGAAGTGTCTGCAGTACGGCAGTGGTTCAGCAGGATCCAATCGTCTGAGAGCAGAAACACAAACTCTGACAGGTCACTAAACTGTTTTTCATGCTAATCTGCTATTTCACCTAAAACGGAACCAGAAACATTTCTTCTTCGTTTTCTCTTTCAGATCTTCTTCAGTCTCTGAATCCTCAAACTTTTCCCAGGTGGCCTCACACTGTACATGCACATCTACAGACGGCAGTGGACCTGCTTCAGTAAAGTCAACAACAGTATTAGAGGCTGACTGGCCTTTGAAATCACACCTGTGTTCTTCAGGTCCTTCATGGCTAAGGCGATGCGGCTCTCGTCTGACTCCACAGCCCCGGAGGTGTCGTCGACTCGTCTGTCGCTCTGGATGTTTTCTGTGGACTCGGAGGACTGGCAGGTCATTGGACGGATCCTGGTTTTAGGCCCGTAGCTCAGACATGGATCAGGTCTGCAGCAGCCAGACAAGAGGGAGGGAAGACTCTGCTCGCCTCAGAGGTCTGCACCAGTTTCTGTAGTCCTGGAAAATAATCAAAACCATCTGACTGATCCAAGACGACTACAGCTGGAAAAAACTGCAGCTAAACATCATCTTAATAAAAACAGGAAGAGAAGTTATTTCACTGGAAAGTCTCCAAGGCTTTTCTCTCAAAACGGACTCCATTCAAAAATGTGTTAATTTAAGGCAAATGTTCATTAATACAGCTCCACGCTGCCAGAGGACGTTTAAATTCTGCACATCAGTGATTAACTCTCATCAACATGACCCACATGTATCTGGACTAAACAAGACTTCTGAACATGTAACATCGGACCTGAGCTATTTCTTTGACCAAATGTGAAAAATAACAAATGATAAAAACAATAGTTTCTACAAGAAATGTCAGAAAATGGTTAAATGGGTGTAAAACAGTTTTTGGACTTTCACAGTTATTTACTGTGGATTTATTTCACTTTAAAATAATGTTAGTCACATTAAATAACTGCAGTGTAACAGTGTGTTATAATGTTTTCTGTTTTACATCTCACACCCCTTATTACCCAACCCATGTCTCCCTGTTTCTGCTCATTCCTAGTTTATAATAAGCAGAATTTAAGAGACGACTGTAAAAAGGAGAAAATTTAATTGTTTCATTTTTCAGTAGGTTTGTATTCTGACCGACGAACAAGGGATTTGGCAGCAAACACATGGAAACCACTATTTTACACCTACACGTGTTTCCCATCACCTTTAATAAATGACATGTAATTTCTATCAGATATCTTAATGAACACTGATTGGTTGCTTTATGTAAACAGAATTTAATAGTGAACAGTAAAACACACTAAATAAAATGTTTTCTGCCTATTTTGTAAGTGGCAACGTTAAATCCCTAGAAATTAGAACATAATTTGGCTTAAAGTGATTTCTCCATTTTAATGGACCCATGTTAAAGTAAAGACTGATATGATAAAGTAGAGCCTGAAGAACACCAGTTTATTTTAAAATATGTGGATGTTTTTATATATTCCTCAGCACATCTTTGTCCTCATCCACATTACATACATACACACACCAGGCTGTAAAAGTCACTCATGTGCAGCAGCACAGAATCTGCTTCCATGCGGATTTTTTTTTTTTTTTTAACATTAACGTACGTTTGGTGCACGTTTACACGACAGTGTCCACGCAGAAGTAAATTTAAATTAAAATTTAATTTAAAATCTGGCGCTAACGTGACTTTCCATCCTCATAACGTGATGAACTTTAGAAACTGAGAACTGACTCGATCTGGTTTAAAAAAAATGTTGCCTGGTTTGTTTCTTTGCAGAATTTATAAATTAAATATTCGCAGATTCCGAAATTGTTAAAAATGTGAATAGAGTTTGGTGAAGGTTGAAACTTTGCAAACAGGACGAAGTGATCAAACAGATTGTTGGTGTTTTCATCACAGTTTGTTTCACATTAATTATTAAATTCTGCTGTATGGAAGGAAAACGCTGCTGATCACATAACAGCACGTTAACTTGGCGTCATGAGATTATTGATGATTATTTAGCTTTAAATAAATCCTGCTTTTTAAGTTTATTCATGTAATTATTATTAATTACGGTAATAAAAATGGAAAAAAGGCTTTAATTTTAATTTAAATGTTAAGATTTGAACGTGTTAATTAGATTGTTTAGTTTTTTGAGAGAAGCTTCATAATCAAACTGTTAATTTAACGAGAAACTGTAAAAACTGGACAAACTCTTATATTATTTTCAATCACATGTTCACGAATCCACAGAAAATGAGTAAAATCCCGATAAATTAGCACAGAATCTGGCGTCAGGTCAAACTTGTTCAGTAGCGCACAGGTGCTCTCACCTGTCCATCACAGGTAACGCTGATAAAACAACACGCACCTGAGAGTCGCTGTGCGCGCTAGCTGCTAGCTAGCCGAACCCGTCAGAACCGGCGGTGCCACAGTCTCCTCCTGCACATTGCAGTGGGAATATTTACGGAATAAATCCACAGAACCGAGCCGCGGACGGAGGCTTTTCCGTTCTGTCCGGTTCTGCCTCCTCTCGCTCACAAATGGCGGGTCAGAGAAAGATCAGCTTCAGCTCCTCACGGCAGTCTGAGCCGTAACGTCACGGAAGACAAACGGCAAAACACCGAATTATTCCCGGTTCTGTAGGAAACGGGAAAAGCACCGTGTAGGTCCGGAACACGGAGCCCGTCCGTGTGTGTCCGTACTGGGCACAGCCGCGTCCAGAGAGCCGCCTGAGACCGAGATCCGCACAAACACCGCGGACTCACTTCCAGGAACTTTCCAGGAACACGGTCACGTGGTACCGGGCCCGCACATGTAAGGTGGACCGACACGCGGCGGCTTGTTTTCCGGTGTTTGTGGGGACCCGCGGGGACACGAGCAGGGCCGCGCGCACACGCTGAGGGCAGATTACCCAGGTGCCCCCCCCCCCCCCCCGTCTTTATAATAGTAACTTTATCCCTTTTTATTAAAGAGGAACTAAAACCTGATGTTTCTCTGCTGTTCACATAAAAACATTTGTGTCACCTGAATAAAACTGAATTAAACTTTACTCACTGAACACTATGGTGAAATTAGAATAAATCTAAGGTTTTAGAGACACAACAGCATTTTAACTGCATAGGGTGGTTCTCCTGTCTGTCAAAGTAACAAACCAATAGGAAGCTGGTTGATACGCCCTCCATTCCTATTGGTGGAGTATAATGATTGGCACCAGAACCAGCCAACCTACTCTTATTAAATCTGTATGTGATACAACTAAATTTAACATTTCTGTGATCAGCAGGTTGAATTCCATAAGAATAACAAATATATTATATTATATTAAATTACATTAAATTAAATTATATTATATTAACAAATATTATGTTGACCACTGTTATTAGACCTTAATGCTCAGGTTTTTGGTCAGGTCTGATCTAATGGTTCACACTCATGTCTGACACAGATCCAGTTCCACTGTGAACACGTGATGTGGCCTCCTTTGTAGTAGTTTTGAGTCTGTCTTAGTCCAGCGGTCCTATAGAGGTGGTGGTATGGCTGCAACAGTATTAACAATATGTCATATGAAACAGTCTCATTCACAGGAGTGCTTTTATTTTTAGGTACATTAGACTTTGAATGCAATAATTATATTTATAATTAAGTACTTTTACCTTGGTGTATTGGCACTTTTATTTGTTCTTAGGTAAAGTATCTTCTAAAGTTCTTCTTGGACCACTGTGAATTATTGTTGATTTCTGTTTCAGCTGTCAGTCTGTCTTGTTTTTACTTTATTTATTGCATGTCTGTGTCATCTGTCTGTTGTATTATTAATCTCATACAGAGATTAGAGATTAGACAGAGAGCCCCTGTCTGTGTGTTGCACTGGTTTTTTTATATTAGTCTGTTTAAAACGGTTAAACACGGTAAAATACAGGTGAGAGAACATAAAGCACCTGTAGTACTGCAGTGTAGCGGTGACACCGTGAGGCCGACAGGTGGCAGCATGTCACACTTTAACCAGCAGAATTCTGAACGCAGAAGAAGAAATTTAGCGCGGGTCGTTTGACTGTTTGCTAACTGCTACATAACATTTAGCATTAGCCGGGTTCTATTTCTGCTCTGTTCGGTGAGTTTTTGTTCGTTCTCTTTTACAACATCTTTCAAACTGAACTTTAACGTCAGGCCAATAATCTTATGGACGAGTTTTGTAACAGTCGGGAGATGTAACACTTCAATTTAACTTAATAGTCTCACTGTTTCCGTTTGTATGGAGAAGACATCGCCGAATTCAGTTCAAAAATATGTCATTTTTTTCCTTGGCTTTAAGTTTTTAGTTTAAGTTCCATCTGACAGAAGTCTAGTTAAGATACTTACCGGTTTAAAAAAATCCTACTACTGTAATGCTGTATTCGGCGCATGATTCAATATGTTAAGCTGTTAATCTTTCCACATTTTTAATCTTTTTTTATTCCATTAACGTTATTTAATCCAGGCGCTGCACCAACATTATGAGAGAACCACTGAAATGTTCTTACTGATACGAAATCCGCTTTCAGGCTCATTTTACCTTTAGACATAGACAGAGTTTAGTTAAAACATTTTACAAACTTGATGCGTTGCTGGGTAATGTTATATAACGGATGTTTAGGACATCAGCTGTTAATCAACTTAAAGTGTCAGATTTGTAAATGGAGTTTGGTCCAATAGTTTCTTGCGCTAGTTGAACAAATTAATAACCTGACAAAAGCTAACTGTCACGACAAAGTATTGCTAATAGATCAAAAACTTGTTAATTTAAACATTTATAATTTATGCTAATTCCAGTGTTGTGAAGTACCTAAGTAATTCAGCATAAAAACATAATAATATAAAATACTGCTGGTAAACTAGCCAACAGTGTGCTGTTAAGTCAAAATGAGTTCCTCTTCGGCTGCTACTAAAACAGGAGTTTGTTTAGTATATTTTGCTGATAATACTTTTAGTACAATATATTTCACTGAAGTGACACTTGCAAGACTTGTACTGGTTAAAGAGTATTTTCCACTGTTGTATTCCTGCTTTATTCTAAGTAATGGATGTGAATACTTTTTCTGATCTGCTTGTTTAGCAGTAGAGAGGCCATGGAGTCCACAGAGAGCAGATTCGCTCACCTGCTGCAGCCAATTCGAGAACTTACCAAGAACTGGGAGATCGATGTGGCTTCAGAGTTAAACGACTATTTAGAAGAGGTAATCTGCTTCTTTCTCACTGAAGACTACACACATTTCTAAATAAAAAACTAACAGACATACACTACTCACAAAAAGTTAGGGATATTTGGCTTTCGGGTGAAATTTATGGAAAACGTAAAAAGTTCAC
>JAUMHL010000016.1:17765623-17777484 GCA_032362345.1 Sandelia bainsii
ATCTTTGGAGTCCTCCCTGGTGAATTGTATGTTAGTGTCCACTGAGTTAATGTGGTCTGTGAAGGCCTGTACCTCCTTAATCTTCACCCAGGTGTCATCCACATACCTGAACCAGTGGGTTGGTGTCGTCCCTGGGAAAGAGTTGAGGGCTTTCTCCTCCACTTCTTCCATGTACAGCTTGGCAACAATAGGTGACACTGGAGAGCCCATGCTGAAGCAGCTCTTTAACACATCCATCTTTTCAATCGTGATGTGATGAATCACACAGACACAGTAAGAGTCTCAGTCTCTGTGCTCTCGTAGTGTCAGAGTTAGTTAAAGCTCCGGCGTGGCCTCATTGGTGATGGATGGTTTTCACTTCCTACTCGTGTTGTTGCTGATGTTTGTGTGTCCAGGTGAAGTGAGTCTGCTGAAGGAGGAGCTCGTCTCTCTCACAGATCAACGTCAGTCTCTGACCAACAACAACAAAGAGCTCAGCAACAAAGTGGAGCAACTGCAGCAGCAACGAGACGTGTGAGTGGTCCAACCAGCTGTCAGTCACCTTTTATTTATATATCACACAACATCCAGCAGCTGGAGTTTGATCGTCCACTCAGCTTGATGCCACCACCTGTGTGTTAGTCAGCAGTAAGACTGAGGCCCAGTCCCACGTCATAGTTTAAAACCAGGGGTCGGGATTAAAGAGTTCCCCGTCGAAACAGACTCACAGGATGAAAGGATGTGATGTGAAAATGCACAAATCATCTTTAACTAAGTCATGATGTTAGTGAACATTAGTTAGCTGCTGTCAAACTGTTTTTATTCCTGTTTTGGTGTGAAAATGTGGATTATTCTCTGAAACAACTGTAGAAAAGACTTAAATTGATTAATTCCCTCTGGTGGTGGAAATGGATTTTCTGCACAGAATATACAAACTCATTTAATCTCCACACTGAGCAGTAATTACTTTACAAAATCTGCTGTAAAATATCAACTCTGTAAATGTAAATGAACCCAGACGTGATCATCATCTGACGTGTCCTGTCTCTTTCCTCCTTTTCAACAGGCGTGACGACGTGTACCTGGCAGTCAGAGTGGAGGGCGACACTGAGCGTGTGGAGGACGAGCAGGTGAAGACCGACTCGTACATCACTTTGTCTCAGTCTGGTCCTGACCATCAGGACCGACCCACAGTGGATCTGGACTCGTCTTCGGTCCAGGAGATCAGAATCCTGAAGGTTCAACTGAGAGAAGCTGAGGAGACGGCTCAGAGAGTTCAGAGAGAGGTAACTGTCCTCTCTCTCTTCAACTTTAAACTGTTTAAACCCTGAGGTGAAACTGAACTAGAGGAGACTTACACCGACCTCTGCATCACCTTTGTCTGGGCCAAAAGCTGGAACTAGGACATGACTCTCTGTAGCAGCAGGTGGCAGCAGTCTGTATTCATCACTCACAAAGGGAGAGAGAAGAAGGCAGAGGACCTTAGACTGAGCAGAACTCTGTAGTGTCACCTCAGACGTTGTCTGATAGGAAGTTTTACATAGCACCATGGTCCATTTCACTTCTCGTGCAGTGACTCTCTAAGCTGAACAGCCAGTTGAAGGCACTGCCATCGGTTCCACATGCTGAATCGAGTGAAAAGTTGGAGACGTGTTCAGACAGTGCTGAACAAAGTATAACAATTGACCTAACAGACGCTCACTAAAGGCCCCACATCAGCCAACTGTCAGCTTGGAGCGTCACTGCCCTGATCTGTGTTCAACATAAGTAAATTAGTGATGTAAAGAACAGAGTAAGTATAACCAAGTTAAATTAAACACAATGGCACATTGTGTAGTTTCTGCTGTCGCGATGATTGAAGTATTAAACACAACAAACAACACTGCACAACTTTCACCTTCACTAGAAAACAAAGTTTAGATCTGAGATAACGTGATGTATTTACTGTAGCACAGGAGGAGGTGAGTTCAGGTGATCAGCAGACACGTGGAACTCCATCTCATTAAACAGTAACAGACACATGATTTTTGAAAAATACATTTCTGACAGTGATCATCTAACTGTGTTTTAACCACTGTGTTGTAGATACAGACTGAGTGGGTAAAAATAAACTTGTCAGTGTCTGTAATGACAACACACTGTTTCTAAATATAACAACAAGTTCACAGCACTACACATCTACAAAGTACAACTGCAGTGAGCCAGTACCTGGTGGAGGATTAGTTCTGATGTTTGTGTCTCGCTGTCAGTGTGATGGTCTGAAGGGCGAGTTGGAGGAGCTGCAGCAGCTCTACGACAGCGGTCAGCGGGAGCGGTCGGCGCTCGAGCAGGAACTGCAGCGCTGCAAGGCCGAGCTGCAGAAACGGGTGAGCAGGAAGTCAAAGGTGAGAGGTCAAAGGTTGAAGACTGAAGTGCATTGGAGAGTTGGGGAGTCTTACTTTCTAGTTTCATGTGCACAGGCCCTGACTTTATTACACCTGAAACTCTTCTTGTGCTTAGAAATCTGATTAATTGGCTAAAACTTTAATAACTGACTTAGCTTTAGTAGTTCAGAGCAGGACATTTCGTATCAGCCTGCAGAACAAATGCAGCTTTTGGAGCTAAGGAATGTAAAGAAGAGCTGAAAGCAAATGGTAACTGCAGAATATTTAAAAAGTTAAAGATAAGTGTAATTCAGTATCCACATGGAAAAATCTCTCCTACAACCTGAATGATCCATGCTCTCCTCATGATGTCTGTCTGTCTGCTCTGTGTGCATGTGGGTCGATAAAAGCTCTGGATGCCTCATTGGTCAATTTGTTTTCTGATTTTCAGTAAAAGTTTGCAGCTCTGCTCATGTAGCTGGTTTCTGAGCCTTTTGTTGTGAGCTTCTTAACATGTGTCGCTCCTGGGCAGCTTGTTTCTGTCAAAGCTTTGGTCATCTGTCTGTTTTTACCTCTGCTAATCTGACAGACCACCTCCTCAGTCCAGTCTACAGGAAGGGTTTTTTAATCAAACAAGTACACACTCATTCATACTGACAGATGGAATTAATCTGATTGGAACGTTTGCTCAAAGAAAGTTCAGTCCAAATACACAGATTTGGTTCTGTTTGACCTCACCACTCTCCAAAGGTTTGGTCTAGTCAGAACCTCGACTAATCAACATCAGGAGGGACACAGCTTCAGCTTTAAGACCAGTGTCTCACTAAGTCCAGAGACTGACACTAGACTAAAACCCTGACTTTAGTCTAGTGTCCAGACTCTAGACGGATTCTTGGGATCAGTTTGACTTCACTTAGGAGCTGCTTGGGATGGGAATATTTTACCTGTATGACTTCAGAGTTGGGATGTTGCTTTTCTGACAGGAGACTTGGGACTGTCTGTAATTTGACTTGAAGTAGATTTCAGGTAGACCTCTACATTGCTCTGTGCTGTTGATGTAGGACTGAACTTACGACCACCCTCTCTTAATTTATGATGCATGTCTTGACTTTAAACTTGGTCTTAGAGTTACTTGACCAAGACCTCTGCTTGTGCAAGACCTGAACTTAAACTTCAACACTAGGTGTTTGCCTGAGACTTGCCTCACTTCAGACTTTAAAACTAGATGTGTTGAAACTTCCAACCAAACTTGAGACTTGATTGTCTTGACCTGGAACTTGACTTGGACATAGGACATCGGTTTTGTGGGGCTTGACCAGCTTGAGTTGGAGCTTGATTTGGGACTTGAGTGAAAACATGAGACTAGACCTGCGACTTGTATTGCTGTGACCTGTCTTGGGATTAGATTTTCTAGAATTGAGACCAGACTGTCATAACTTGGGACTTTACTTGGGACTTGCCTGATAGGTCGGAGACTAGACTTGGGCTCAGCTTGAAGCTTGAAATGGCTCTTGTGAGCCTTGGAGTTTGCCTGTCTTAACGTGGGCCTTGCCTGTCACAGACTTTCTTGGTTTGTGACCTCTGCTCCTCTCATCCTGTCATCCTCCTACACTCTCGTTCTTCATAGTTCACCTCAGAGTTAAACCTTTAACCCAGCTGCTGATGCTGTGTCGGCAGAGATCTTTAAATGACAAGATGCAGATGTTTTGAACTTTTCTCTTACTGCTGCTAAAGCTCTTCATCTTGTCTTTAACCATCTTTGGTGTCGTTCTCGTTGCTTCCTCCCTCTACATCTTCATCCAAACGTCTTCACTTTTTTTTTATATGAGTGTTATTAAAACTTGATCAAATTCTCTGTAAATTTGATGGTTTTTCATGCTGCCTATCAACTTGCTTCTATTTTCTTTGATATCAAATCGTTCGTCGTTCTCCCTCACACCTCCTGATCTTCTTCTTCTTATTATTATTTTATGGTTTTATTTTCTCTTACACACTCCTCTCTCCAACCTCCCCCACACTCCTTCCTTTTGTCTTCTTCCCAGAACTGCACTCGTCCGTCTGAGCCCCCTGTCCTCTCCATCCCCTTCATAGGAATGATTGTAATAGTGGCCTTGATTTGGTGCTGGTGGGAGGAGCTGGCGTCCTAGAGAGGACCAGGTATGGCCATGTCCAGATCATTTGAATCCTGAACTGTTTCTATACCAACCTAGTCCTCTTTCTTTTTTCGTGGACCCATTCCTACGGTTCATGTGACATCAGTGAAACTGTAAGAAAGACCAAGAGGAACCTCCTGCTTGTTCATAACATATAAAGTGGAACCCACTGGACTATAGTGACACTAAAGGTTTCACAGGGTACCGTTTTAAAAACACAAAACATTTAGCTCAGGGTTTCTTGGTTTGCCAGGGTTGTAGCAGGAGGATCGAGCCTCTTTGTGTGACTGTGTTTGGGAGGACATCTGTTATTACTAAAGCTCAACAAGTGATGGGATCTGCTTACAGAACTAAGTTCATTCTTTCTGCGTCCACATGATCATTACGGTATGTGTGACAGACATTTTGTCATCTGCTCAGATCTGCAAGAGTTCAGGCAGATTCTGTGCATTCCTCCACATGCAGCCCAGAAAATGTTTCATATCTCCAGCACAGCAACTTTCAGTCAGAATTAGTGAAAATTTTCACATACTCTTAACAAAGCACCAAAACAGTGAGTTGTTTTTTTTGTAGACCAACAACGACTTTAGCATCAGCCTGGTTCCCTCAATAAAAAGCCAGTGGGATTTTTCCACTGGGTTTTGGATTATCGCAGAAAAAAAGTTCTGTGCGAAACAGAAGTTTATGAAACTTACACAGCTTGTTCAGCAAGTCACTATTGAATGTCACTTTTATCATTTCTGAAGCCTAAATATGATCACCAGAAGTGAAATGCTATTGTAAATTGCTACTATATTATAATATATATTAGTATTGATGCTGCTGTATTGTGAAAAACATAAAAAAAACTCTGGCACAATGGAAGTTAGGGTGATAAAATGAACTAATTCTCTGTTGTTTTTAAACTCCAGGAGTTTTCCTTGAAGACAAGCAGTTTTTAAACTGTGTCCATATGTAAGGATAAAGAATCTGGGCTCTTAGGAAACATGGATTTAGAGAAATCTAAACAACATTTAGTGACTCAAATGTCTGGTGATTGTTGAAAATCACAGGATTTATAAAAATGAGTGAAAGGGTCAGCAGCTCTTCTTTCTCTGCAGACTGGCACTGAAGGCTGGAACCTGGTGCTGGCAGCAGTCGCTGTGGCAGCCATCGTAGTTCTGGTCGTCCCCAGCTTCGCCAGGGCCTGAGATTTACAGGAAATGACCCCACTGGAAACTCTGGGATTGTGGGATTGCCGTCACCCATCCAGCGCTGCCCTCATACATGTTGCTGTCCTGATGTCAGCTTGTTGCATCGCTGTGTTTAATGTGACAGCACCACCAAAACCTGGACGCCACAGACGTCAGTGAGTGCTGGAGGGAAAAGCAATAAGTTGAATTCACGGTCGTCATAAAGGCTTTTAATTCTTCCTGCAAGTCGTCGTTGTACAGTAAGTCAGCAGGATGATTTAATGTGCTTTCCAAACATCTTCCACCATGACTGAAAAGTTTAACTGAGTTATATTTTTTTCTAAGGTTAGAAAATAACCAGACATCGATCAATGTCAACTGATTTTCACCTCAAACATGTCAGAAATCGTACTGTTCATTGATGCTGGTGGAAGATGTATTAAGATCCTTTTACTTGATTAAGAGCAGTAATGGTACAGAATTATCATGAGTAAAATATGCTCAGTGTTTAAAGAAGTTCTCCGATGCAGAATCATCACCTTATATCATTATATATATATATAAATATCATATTATTAATATATATATAATACTGATGCATTAATGCAGCATTTTACTGTTGTAGCAGGTGGAGGTGGAGCTGTTAGTTAAATGCTGCTTAATCTATAAAAAATGCATCTTATTTGATTGTTTATGTTTTGCATGAAAACCAACAAAGGAATTTAAGTTGTCAAATAAAAAGTACAGTATTTCCCCCTGAAATGTACTGAGTAGAAGTAAAAAGTAGCATTTCATAGAGTATGAAGAGATAAAACACAGAGCTGTTATTACACACAATATAATTATCAGAAACATGACTTCTGTGTTTATGAACAAAAAGCTGACTCACACTCTAGTCTCATCACAGCAGGTGTCAGACAATCATCAGATTTACTTAATGACAACAATAAATTCTGTAGAGCTGCGACTAACAATGAGTTTTAGTATTCATCATTTAATTGTTTGGTTTATAAAATGTCAAATGTTTTTCAAATAGCTCAAGAGTCCAAAGACTAACAGCTGCAAGCAAGAGTTAAATGTTTAACTGATCATAAGAAGAAAAGTAATCCCAAATTATGTTTTTGAATAGTTTCAGCGCTAAAATTCTTTGCCTTATTTTTCCAAACTGGATTAAAATAATATTTTGCACTTGCTGAGTTACACTGATGACAGAGACAATGGTAGCAGATCAGATTTACTGTAGTGTTTTCAATACATAATCAGCCTGCTTCATTCCTGCTTCATGCTGTACGTTTATCACCTTATCGTGTTTGTCCAAAAATTATCATTTATTTACCAAATTTTGTAGCGTAAAGAAAAAAATGCAGATCTAAGAAATTTCCAGTGTATAGATCAATTAAAAATGTCTATTTGTATGTTTATAGTGCAACAAAAGTAGTGTCTACAGAAGTGAAAAGCACTTTTTTAACCATAGAAACATATTGTTCTGTGGTAATTTCTGCGAGGAAGTAGTTGTGCCGACTGATTTCACTGTGCCAGTTTTAAGCTCAGCTTGTGCCAGAGCTGCTTTAAATTTCCAGTTTTTGCACAGCAGGGTGTAGCAGTTAGTTTATATGATTTCAGGGACAAGTGTTTCTCATTACAGTTTTATTTTAGGAAACAACTAAGAGTGAATAAAGTATGTAGAAACTATGTTATGCTTCCGTTACTAAAAATGTAAAGAGGACCAAGAACGGAGCCTTGTGGGACATCAATTGTAAAGTCAAGTGAGGATAAGTACAGCAGCAACTGTAGCCACAAAATGTAAGGTCACGTTAAATTTCATTTAATTTCCCAAAATTTTCCTCATCAGGAGAACAGACGGAAGCACATACGATTGTGTAAAAATTCTGGTTTATTGAGAAGTCTATATACCTAAATATATAATTAGTCTGGTATCTTCACTGACATAAAAGTCCAATGAGAGACAAGAAAAATGCAGAGAGGTCGATAATTTATATCATTTATGTAAATATTAATTGAAAATGGACTAAGAATAGAGCCTTGTGGTACCTATACTATCGGTTCCTTGATTTGGAGTCATTAAACAACTGATGCCTACGTTTTATTCATTTAACAGTAATACTGTATCTAGTCCTAAAATGAACTTCTTGTCTTTGGAGAATAAAAAATAGAGAAATACCAGGGGTGTAGAGATCAGTGTTGATCCGATTTCAAACTCCAGAGAAAAACTGATTCCTTACCTGTAGTACATCAAACTTGAATAAGTCTTACATCTTCCTTTTCTGTGACAAATCTGAATGAATACTTTTTTTAAATTCTGATTTTATAGCTTTTAATTTAGTATTTTTATCAGGGATGATAAATCCTCATTCTCTCTTTTGCACACTGACATATTTTAGTCTCTAAATGGATCCTGATGGATGCCTGGTTTCTGTTTACATTTAAGTGGTGACCAAAAAATCATAGAAAGCATCATCACATATTGTGCTTATATTACCAAATAATCAATAGCTTCAAAGTAATAGACATTCCAGTTTTTTACATCATAAATCACTTGTGAATTTCAAAGAATGAGCAAAATCCTCCCCGCCACCTTGAGTGTGTGGATAAAATATCTACAACACTGTGCTGCATAATAAAAAACACAACTGTGATTAAATGTGTACACAACAAATTAAGGCATTAACATGACAAATTAAAAGGATGAATTAAAATGAAGTCATGTCAGAATTTCTTCTGCAGTATTTGACTGTTGTTAATATTACATCATTTAATAAGGTTAATTGTGTCCATATTGTTCTACATGATATATAGCATGTGTTGTTTTTGCATGATGTTTAGATGTGTACTTACTTTTTAATGAGATTATTACTATAGGGCAAACAGACAAATAGTTTAGAAAGGCAGAGAAAAGTAAAAAAGAATATTTATACACATAAGTCAAAATGAGTTAACATTAAATGCAAAGTCAAAATTATAAGAAAGTAAAATTTAGGACTTACAGTACTAGAATCCAAACCTGAATCTGTCAATATTTTCACTTACTAAATCAGTTGATGTGGTAGGAAGTGTTGTAAGGAATATTTGACTTACAGACTATCCTGTGATTTAATTTGGACTTAACACGGTAAATAAAAAATTATGACATATTTAAGCACATACGTATCTCATACAATGGTCTTCTTTGGGTGTTTTATGTCTTACTAACATTGAATCTATTTAGTTTTTGTGATGTATCTGGGCTTCAGTAGAGTTGACTCCTCCAGCTTGATGTCGTTTTTACTGATGTGTTTCTATATGTCAATAATGGGTCAAAACTTTTATTTGTGACGTGCATTGTAACACTGACGGTTAACTTCAGTGTTAACATGTAAAATGTGATTATGAGGATAAAAAGTGATAAAATGTTTGGTAGAAAGTCTGTTTTTTTGTTGTTGTTTTTTATGCCAGTAAAGACAGAATCTACCTGGAAGCTGCATGCAAATGTTTACTGTACTTTCTTTTTTAATTCTAATGCTTTATACTGTACTGTACATGGTTGGTGCTTGTTTTAAAGAAAGTAATTTTTCATTCAGCTGATTAGACTGTAATTAAGAGCTTTTACCAAATGTTTGCAAAGTGATGCAGCAGTAGAAACCGAGTCTGGGGATGGACTGATTATTGGTTTCACTGATAATACGAGTTAGAGTTATCAATACGGCTGATTGAGGACACATTCTCATGCAAAACTAGAAAAAAAAATAGAACACCTTTTCATGTTCAGACTTTATTCATTGTTTCCTTCGGGTTTAACCTACTGTACTATGTCCTTTGGATGTTACAGCGGCTTTTTGTAACATGATGTCACCACACCAGGTTTGGAAAGATTATTTTTTGATTAGTAGCTGACACTTCTCCACTGCACTGAATCAGATTTGTTGCACCAGAAAACCACATCCCTCCATCCTCAGTGGTGTAGAGACAAATGTTAGCAAACTGTAGACAGCTCAATGTTGCATGTTGGATTTAGTGGATTTGCATGAAAATAGACGAGTAGATTTAGATTCAAGAGGCTTGGTGAATATGACAGTGGTAGCATGAGCACTGTAATCCAATTCTTCTGTTAGTTACTTTAGACTGTTTATTTTTAAAACATTGTCTTCCCTAGAGTCGGATGTTTCAGTTCAGCGGGTTTCATCCAGGACATGTTTATTAGCCTAGCTTAGCACAACGACTGGGAAACAGTCTAAAACAACTTCAGGTTTCTTTGATTTCCATGTTGTGAGCGGCTGGTGTGCAGTGAACAGTGCTACGTTAACGTTAGTTATTTTCCATTATGCTAGCCGTCTGCGGCTACACAAAGTTTGATCTGATATTTTATGTTCATAGCTAATTGGTGTTATACCAAAAGTGTTTAGTTAAGCTCATCACAAAGACATTTATTAAAATAAATAAAAACCTCTAATTAGTAGTCTAATTCACGTTTATTATTATTTAACATGTGCACAAATAGAGATATAGCTTAGCACAAAAATTCAATGCCAGTGATGAACAGATATTTTGTAATTTTTGTGGCAAACTTTTGTAACTAGTGTTAAACATTTTTTGGCCTAGCTTAGCTAAAATGTGTAAAACTGCTTGCCAGTTTAGCTAACTATTGTAACTTTCTTTAGTGCTTAAATACATTTTTCAAGATTGTTGTATTCGGTGTGAAAGTAGCTTTTTAACAGACCATGAACCATATCGAAGTTATATTTTCTGTTTGTCGATGAGCACCTTCCCTGTTTATCAAAATACATAAAAGTAATTAATATTATAGCCTCTTCACTCTTTCTAATGCATTGTTGGGCTAGCGACAGCACCGCCCTAAGGCTTTAAATGACCTTACAGTAGCTACAACTTCTAGCATCTCATATTTTGGGAATTGGTATTCCCACAGTGTGTTGCTGTTTAGCTTAGTACAAAGACTGAATCAAGGGGAATAACTGCTAGCTCATATAGTAACAGTGAGAATTCATGCTAGTTGATGTTATGCTAACACAAGTAACATTATGTGACATGTAGCTAGGTAGTGTTAAGCTAGCTGTTTTTACTTAACTAGTTTTATAACTGGATGTGTTTAGCCTAGCTTAGGTTTAGTCGATCATCTTATTTGAAGTTTTTAGTTAATAACTTATCCAACATTATGCTAACTGTTTGTGGCCAGATAATGCTATGTAGCTAACTGAGGTTGGCTACAAACAGGTGTAAAGTTTCATAGTACATCTTCCATATCTGACGTTGTGATAGTAATTTGTAGCTGTAACACTTTAGCCTAGCTTAGCACAAAGGCTCCCAGTCTTCCGGCAGGTAGAAAAGCGTAGCCTATTCTAAACACGTCGACCTTCCAGCAACTCTAAGTTTGTCTGATTTTTATGTTCAACTGTCAGAAACGGTAAAAAAGAGACAGTGTTTTTAGCAGCAGCTAGTGCTATGCTAGTGCTAAAAGTTCCCTCTGTTTTCAGTTGAGATATGTCCTGGATACAGAAATCTACCTGAAGGATCTGACATTAGAGAAGAACAGTAGAGAACAAGATGAATTCACGTCAGACTGTATAAATGTTCAGATGTCGTCTCAGATTTTTTCTGTCTGTTGGCTGTGACACTGTGTTAGTTACTGTCAGGTATCAGGTGACGCTGCTTTTAATGAAACTTTGAGTCAACACGTCACCATCCAGCTTCTGTTTGTTGTCTCGACTTCTGTAACGGACTGAAATTTATTCTGCAACGTGTTTGTCTGAGATTGTATTTTTATGTGATGACTTTGTTAAGTGGGCCTGTACATTTTGTAAATGAACTGACAAATAAAAAGTAGTTTATCTTGTCTTTAATATGCAATTACATATAATTGAATTCATGTCTAATTAATGCTGTGCTGCTTTGTTATGCAACCGTGTAAGACCGTGGGATTTTTCTACAAAATATTTGTTGTGTTAAATTATTCTATGATAAAATGCATAATGCCATCTCTCCAGCCATTTTCCTAACCGCTTGTCCTTGTAAGGGTTGTGGGAGTGCTGGAGCCTATCCCAGCTGTCATCGGGCGAGAGGCGGGGTACAGCCTGGACAGATCGCCAGTCTATCACAGGGCCGATATAATTCAATTCAATTCAATTCCACTTTATTTATATAGCGCCAAATCACAACATAAGTCATCTCAAGGCACTTTACAG
>JAUMHL010000016.1:17791982-17826301 GCA_032362345.1 Sandelia bainsii
AGCTGGGATAGGCTCCAGCACCCCCCGCGACCCTTACGAGGACAAGCGGTTAAGAAAATGGATGGATGGATGGATGGATAACATGATGAGCTGGTGGATGCTGCAGAACACGACGACATTAACAGATAAATGTTTTGTTACTTTGGACATTTTGTGGCTTTTGGAGAAAAGGTGAATTCAGGACTTTTACTCTGAAGGAAACTTTCTGTGTTGTTAACAGGATCTGCGGCTGTTTAAATGAGTTTAACAGCTCAAACTCATGACTGAGTCAGTCTCCACTTTCTCTTCAATCAGTGGTTTTGGACGCTGAACGCTTTCACATTGTTTGTTCATTAAAGTTTAGTTTAGCTTCATTTATTGGGACTGTTTGATGGGATTGTGCAGAATTATGTTTTTTAAACCACAATTACCTGCAGCTCTCTTTTCTTTCCAGGTGATTGCTCCAGAGGAGATCGTCGACCCCAACGTGGACGAGCACTCTGTGATGACCTACCTGTCTCAGTTCCCCAAAGCGAAACTGAAGCCCGGCGCCCCTCTGAGGGCAAAGACGCTGCACCCAAAGAGGGCCAAAGCCTATGGACCAGGTGAAGAATGAATACAGCACCAAACTCCATTCAAAAACTAATGCATTTTAATCCACTTTTATTAGCTGCAAGTGAAAACCAGATGTGCACTGTTTCCATCCAGTGGGCATGGTTTAAATTTTTTACCAGAGAGAAGAGTCTGAACATTATGGAAAATAAACTCATTGGTCCACAGTCAGACAAGAAGATAGTTGTACATAAACCAGAACCTGATTCTATTGAAGGATTTGCTCCATTGCTCAGAGAAAATAAACAGTTTAAAGATGTTTATGAATGATTGTGACAAACAGACTGCACCAGTTATCAGCTAAAGAGTTCATCAGTTAATTAAAACCTCATCAGCAGATTCACTGATAATGAAAACCACAATAATTTGCAGCTATAGATGTTTACGAGAAACATTAAAAAGTTCAGATTTTCTACATCATATAATATCACACGTGACATCAGTGTCTCATTTCTGCTTCTCCTCTGTATCTCAGGTATCGAGCCTCAGGGTAACGTGGTTCTGAAACCAGCAGAGTTTCTGGTGGAGACGGTGGAGGCCGGACTGGGTGAGGTTCTGGTTTATGTGGAAGACCCAGAGGGACACACGGAGGAGGTGGGAGCAAGCCCTCTTGTATTTGTGTAGACACTTAGAATGAAATCCAAGTGAAATGAGTTGTGTCGTCTTTGTGCTTCAATCAGGCGCGAGTGATCCCCAACAACGACAAGAACAGAACCTACTCTGTGGTCTACCTGCCCAAAGTGGAGGGACTTCATAAGGTGAGAGCTCCAATTAAGACTCATCTGTTTGAAACATTTTAGAAACGTTCAGTCACGTGTTGTCAGATTCTTCTTCTTCATAGTAAAATGAATAATGTTACTGCAGAGTCATGTGTGGTTAACACAGACACGTGTCCAGCAGGTGCTCGCTGATGTTATTTTGTCTTAATCACTGTCATATGACTCAGCACTCCAGGGTCTATGTGTGTTTTTAGTTTCTACATCATGTTTCTGGAAACTTATTCAGAGGTCAACCTGTAAGTTTGACTTTAATACTGCAGAACGTTCTGATGTCAGTGACCAGTCAGAAACCCTGACAGGCCTGTGTGCTTCCTCGTCCCTCCAGGTGAAGGTGCTGTTTGCTGGGCAGGACATCGACAGAAGTCCCTTCATGGTTCATGTTTCGAAGGCCATGGGCGACCCGACCAGAGTTCAGGCCCGCGGGCCGGGACTGCAGGCTACGGGGAACGTGGCAAACAAACCCACATACTTTGACATTTACACTGCAGGTGAACCTTACTATTACTGTGTTCTTACTGTACGACCTCTCGCATTTAGACAGAGCTGTAACAATTCAGCTGAAAAATAAACCAACGTGACGCCGAACTCTCCCTTCTGTGTTTAAAAGTCTTGTTGTCTGTCTGTGTGTCCACCAGGAGCCGGTGCCGGAGACGTGTGCGTCATCATTGTGGATTCAAATGGTCGCAGGGACACAGTGGAGATTGTGTTGGAGAACAAAGGCGACAGTATTTTCCGCTGCACCTATGTTCCCGTCCTGGAGGGCCCCCACACCATCTATGTGACATTTGCTGGGCAGCAGATTCCCAGAAGCCCTTTCACTGTCCACATCTCTGAGGGTAGGTTCTCCCACAGTGGAATGTCCTGACCTTATTTTGCTCCAGTTGATATCTCTGGTTCCTTAAAAAGTCTTTATATCTAAAGCTGATCCAGAACTTCTCCAGGGTCTCATACAACTGTTTTCTTAAAACCTGCAGATATTCTTTATTCTTTCTACACTATGTAATATAATCGGCATAAAGACCTTTTTGTCTCTCCCTTATGTAACATCCAACATCATCCACCCCTCAGCATCTACTTCTGATCTGAGTGGGTGTCACAGTGAGCTCCGACATCTGGACTGAAGCATTAACAAACTAATTGTTTTTATTTCTGTAACAGTCTGAAACCTGCTGTTCTGTCTGGGTACACGTCTGATGGGACAGTCGATACTTGCTCCTCCTCGTGGTTCTGTTGGCTGAAACTATATGTGTCATGGGTTTGGTTTTGTGTATTTGACCTTCTCTGAGGTGCTCAGCTGGTCTGTAGGCAGAGATGTGGACAGTTAAACTGACTTTAGACTTGATTAAGGACTAGTTGCCCTCAGAGTTAGAACTTGAGTTTGGACTCATGGATATCCGGTCTTGGTATGAGTCTTCACCTAGGACTGGACTCTTGACTTGAATTCAGTTGTAGTTTGGGGCTTGCTGCTTTGGTTTGGGATTGATTCAACTTGGAATTTAACCCTGGCTGACTGTGACTTGGGACCTGACTTGGATCTTGTTTGTCCTGACTTGGACTGAGGTTAGGACATAATTTGGGACGGGTCTGTCTTGAATAGGGGCTGTGTTGATGGGACTTACTTGGTACTTTGACTTGGGAATAAAACTTTTACTTGAGACTTGACATAGGACAAGACTTACAAGAACTTACCTGCCTCGTTTTTTGATTTTTGTCAGGACTTCTCTGTTTTGACTTGTGACTTGATCTAGAACTTCACTTGGAACTGGACTTGACTGGAGTATTCCCAGTCTTGTGACTTATCTGAACTTGCTCCCAGTCTTGCCTATCTTGATTTGACTTAGAACCTGACTTAGGACTTGCAAATCTTAGAGTCTTGCGTTTCTCAACTCGGGACTTGAGCCAGTAATGTTTGACTTAATCCCATCTCTGCCTGCTTGTCTGGTGGTCTAGCAGTCTGCTGGTCTGGAAGTCTGGAGGTCTCTGTCCTCTCTGCATATGTACAAATGCATCATCACTGTTGTTCACTCCTTCAGTTTCACAGAGCGTCCCACCTCCTGGGTCTCCAGAGCACGTTGTACCTCAGTCCGAAGGCACCCCTCCCTCAGACAAGACCAGGACAGCCCCCCCTCCAACACCACCCAAACCCAGGCGACCAAGTTAGTACAGGCCGGGGGGGTTGGGGGTGTGACTGGAGCCTGCCTGCGCTAGCCTGGTTTCCTTCCACCTCAACTCAGTATCACCCCTGTGTCTGAACGCTCTGGACACAGTTTCCAGCTTTTCAGCATGTGCAGCACTCGCTTCATCTTCTTCTCCAACCAGAAACAGTGAATGTGGATGTGTGGATCCCTCTCTGGATGGTGTCAGGATTAAAGTCTAGTGCTTCAGGCTGACTATTCCCTGTTTCATTGCACTCATTCTGGCTAATTCTCGTGTCCTAGGAAGAGTTTTCACCCACGTCTTTATGCAGGTTAAAGTATTTTCTCTGAAGTGCGTCATGTGAATTTAAGTACAACAGACTCAGACAGATCACAATGAATAATGTGGATGTTGTCATGAAATTTTATTCCAAACTTCGATTCGACTTTTGTAGCAACATTTGTAGCAACATAAACAAAAGCTAATGCTCAACGTGAACACAGATGTTTTGTAGGCTAAGCTACGTAGCTAAAAGCTTCTTCAATTGTTTGATCGCTCTAAACTAAAATAATTCAGGTTATGAAAAATTTAAATTAAACAATCAGATATTATTAGATCAGTTCTAACCCCAAGGCTGAGGAACCCATTTACCCTTTAGAAACTGACCGACCATCCTGATCCCTCAGGAACTCCTGAGACTGGCTGCTGCAGCACAGACTGTGTCTGTTTCTAATATATAACTCTCATATTCATTTAATGGGTAATTGTGACATTTACATGCTTATTACACATCTGTCTTCATCATCATCATCATCATCATCATCATCATCATAAGCATCATCACACTCTCGAACCTTCCCCTCATTAACTCTTCTTTCTTTCTCCAGCTACTCACACTGTCTGATGTGACATCATGTTCTGACCTGTCAAACGTGCACTGACACACTTTTCCAGAAAGTTTCTACTTTGATCATTTCTTGTTTTTTTATTCTTTGTGACGTCACCAACCTGCAGCTCTTTGCCTTGTTTCATCTCATCTTCATCTTTGCTGCTTTTCTCTTCCAGCCTCAGCAACAGCTTCTCTCAGCGCTGATCCGCTGACTAACAGATGAGTGTGTGTGTGTGTGTGTTTGATTATTCATGTCGGGTTTATGTCACTTTGATGATATTTTCTGATGCCAGGTCACATTTACAGATATTTACAATCACTCTGCCTGATCCTTCAGTATTAGTGAAAGATGCTAAACAAACAGGTTGTGTCTGAATGAAACCAGAACCAGCATCTTTCTCTGACCTGAACCAAGAAGCTGAGAGAGTCTGAACAGAACCACAAAAGATCATGTTAGACATTTTACTGATATATTCAGTGTCACAGTGAACGTAACAACATATCGTCGTTACGTTAAGAGAAAATTTAATCTGGTCACTGTTCGGCTCCCAACACATTTACTGTTGCAGTTCACTGTAATATTTAGGAGACAGAGCTGGTAAACTGAGACCAGTTCTCCTGGTTCAACTCTGCTGAACAAAAGGTTTCAGGTTGGACAGAAATCAGGTTGAGTTTGGGAATTAATGTAATCAGCAGAAGAAGAAGTGTGTGTGTGTGTGTGTGTGTGACTGATTCTTTGTTGGACTCCTTGATCATGACCTCCCAGTCTAATCCATGTCCTGTGTCTCCTTCTGATTGGTCCGCGTAGCCAGTAACCCAAACGCATGCAGAGCGTCGGGCAGAGGTCTGCAGCCGAAGGGTCTGAGAGTGAAAGAAGTGGCTGATTTTAAAGTTTACACTAAAGGAGCCGGCAGCGGAGAGCTCAAAGTCACCGTGAAGGGACCAAGTACATCATTTCTAATTCTGTCCTTTAGTTTCAAATGAAACTTCACGTGCTGAGTGTTACTGACGTGTTTGTTTCCACTGCAGAGGGTCAGGAGGAGCCGGTGAAGGTTCTCGAGATGGAAAACGGCTTGTATGAGTGTAATTATTACCCCATTAAGACAGGGAAATACATCATCAGTGTCACCTGGGGAGGACACAGCATCCCACGCAGGTGAGACATTCACCTGCTCTTTTCATTATACTGTGTTAATCAGGAGTCAGATCTAGTGGTTTGAGTTTGAAGCTCATGAACATAACACTTTTAGTTTAAGTGCCCGGATGATAATGGACCCAGTTGACATCTGTGTGTGTACTGTAGTTTACATGGAGCAGGAACACTTTTATATTAAAGTCTGAACCTTTTGAAAAGATTATGATGAAGTGTGACCAGTTTATGTTCACATGTAACTTTCTTTTATCGGATCTGAATTAACGGATCTGAACTAATTTACTGTTTATTCTTTCAGTTTTTAACTTTTATGGTTTAATAAAATATATGATATATAACAATGTTTGTGTGTGTGTGTTTTCAGCCCATTTGAAGTACAGGTCAGTGAGGAGGTCGGGGCTCAGAAGGTGAGGGCCTGGGGTCCAGGTCTGGAGACCGGCATGGTAGGGAAGAGTGCTGACTTTGTGGTGGAGGCCATCGGCACGGAGGTGGGAACTCTTGGTACGTAGAAACAAGACACAGCAACACGACACCATCTGTCCTTAAACTCCCTAAAAACCCTTTAACAGAAACCTCAGGAAGAACAGAACAGAGGACAGATCCCTGACCAAAAACTGAACAGAGGCTTAAAGGATGGAAACAGTTTTGGTTTCACTGACCCTACCTGTGACCTCTCCTGTAACATTTAGCACCAATCATACATGTTAACCTTCAGATGTTTGTCTGCAGGTTTTTCCATTGAGGGTCCATCTCAGGCTAAGATCGAGTGTGATGATAAAGGTGACGGATCATGTGATGTTCGATACTGGCCGACTGAACCGGGCACCTACGCCGTCCACGTCATATGTGATGACGAGGACATCAAGGACAGTCCCTTCATGGCTCATATCCTCCCTGCTGCCAGTGACGTCTTCCCAGAGAAGGTTGCACACTCTCTCTGTGTGGAGTCGTCTGTGTCTCCTTTTGCTGCCTGACTTCATTTTGAAACACGATGTGATGAATGTCCTCGTCTCCACAGGTGAAATGTTACGGTCCGGGTTTGGAGCCTCTGGGCTGCATCGTCAACAAACCTGCTGATTTCACCATCGACACCCAAGGAGCCGGCAGAGGAGAGCTGAAGATCTACGCCCAGGTGAGAATACGACAGTTTTATTAAATAATGACAGCACTGGGAGCGGAGCCTGAGTGGAATCTGTGTTTGTGCTTTCAGGATGCAGAAGGTTTCCCCATCGACATCCAGATGACCGATAACGGAGACAGCACCTACTTCTGTGTTTACATTCCCACTAAACCTATCAAACACACGATCATCATCACCTGGGGCGAAGTCAACGTCCCTAACAGCCCCTTCAGGGTAAAGACTGATGCTTATTCACTCACAGAGTCATGGTGCAGAAATCTTTGCCTGTTCATACGTCACATGTCCTACCAACGTGTTATGTTGTGGATCAGGTGACTATTGGAGAAGGCAGCCATCCAGAGAATGTGAAGGTTTATGGTCCAGGTGTGGAGAACACGGGACTGAAGGCCAATGAGCCGACGTACTTCACTGTGGACTGCAGCGAGGCGGGACAGGGTGAGACATGGTCCAAAATCATCATCATCATCATCTTCTGTCATTCTGTTATTTTTTATATTACATCACTTTAAATCATTTTCACATTCACGTTGTTCTTTTTGGCCTTACAGTTTTGAAGCTGTTCCTTGGGTTTCAGATGTTATAATTAAAGATTATTGTGGCTATTTTATTTCCCAGGTGATGTGAGCATTGGGATCAAGTGTGCTCCAGGTGTGGTCGGACCTGCGGAGGCCGACATCGACTTCGACATCATCAAGAACGATAATGACACGTTCACAGTGAAGTACATGCCTCCAGGTCCCGGTCAGTACACCATCATGGTGCTTTTCGCTGACCAGGTGAGAGCAGACACAGGTGAACTGCTTCTGCAAACATGTTCCCGGTGAAACTAAATGTTTAACAAGCCTCTCACCTTTAATGCTAAAACAGGAAATCCCCATCAGTCCCTTCAGAATAAAGGTGGATCCTTCGCATGATGCGGCTAAAGTCAGAGCAGAAGGACCTGGCCTCAACAAGACAGGTGAGCTGTGGTGGAAACGAACTAATGAGACGAGCGAGATGTTCACTTCCTGTCTGAACTGTTTCTTTACTTTATGTTCGGTTCTCTGCAGGCGTTGAAGTCGGCAAACCGACTCACTTCACCATTTACACAAAGGGAGCCGGTAAAGCCAAACCAGAGGTTCATTTCACTGCAGCAGCTAAAGGTGAAGCTGTCAGAGACTTTGAGATCATTGACAACCACGACTACTCCTACACCGTCCGCTACACCGCGGTGCAACAGGTAAAACTCCGCCTTTCCTTTTTTAGCGTAGTGCTGCTTGAGAAACCTGGGTCAGATGTAGTTTGTGTCTCCATTAGGGGAACATGTCCATAACTGTGTGTCACGGAGGAGACCCCATCCCTAAAAGTCCATTTCATGTCAGTGTGGCCCCCCCACTGGACCTCAACAAGGTCAAAGTTCAGGGTCTAAACAACAGTGAGTACATCTGACTTTATACTGATGATTTTATTTTGGCAAAAGAAGGAAATGTGAGGCGCCGTAACAAAGAACAAAACTAAAATGTTCTGATGTTGATGTTCTGTTCTGATCTGATGAAATGTTCGTGTGTTGACCGTCCCACCTTTCTTTCTGTGTGTGTCTGTGAAAATCAAAGAGGTGGATGTTGGGAAGGATCAGGAGTTCACCATCAGTACTCGAGGAGCTGGGGGTCAGGGAAAACTGGACGTAAAGATCATCTCACCGTCACGTCGACCAATCCCATGCAAGCTGGAGTCGGGCACAGCCAACGAGGTTCACATGGTGAAGTACATCCCTCCTGAGGAGGGACCGTACAGAGTGGATGTCAGCTACGACGGAAACCCCGTCCCAGGTAGTCCGTTCACTGTAGAGGGTGTCATGCCCCCTGACCCGTCAAAGGTAAGTTACCGTAAAGACATTTTTATTTAGTGTATGTTCTTCAGAATTATCTTTAAAAGCTGCTCTGCAGAGAAACACAGAAAAATCCTTGCTGCTGGCTGCATGTGGAACTGCGATGCTGTCAACAGTTTACCAGAACCCGCTCAGAACACCTAAAAGAACCTTGTCTTGATCCTGAAACCTCCAGGTACGAGCCTATGGTCCAGGACTTCAGGGTGGTGTTGTGGGTAAACCAGCCCCCTTTGCCATTGACACAAAGGGAGCTGGTACTGGTGGTCTGGGCCTGACGGTGGAGGGACCCTGCGAGGCCAAGATTGAATGTCAGGACAACGGTGATGGATCCTGCTCTGTGTCGTACCTGCCCACTGAGCCTGGTGAGTACGCCATCAACATCCTGTTTGCAGACCAGCACATCCCCGGGTCCCCCTTCAAAGCCGTAGTCCAGTCCATGTTCGACCCCAACAAGGTGACGGCCAGCGGACCCGGTCTGGAGCGAGGCAAAGTCAATGAGGCCGGGTCCTTCTTGGTGGACTGTTCCAAGGCCGGCGAAGCCGAGCTCACCATCGAGATCATCTCTGACTCCGGAGCCAAAGCTGAAGTTCACGTCCAGAACAACAGTGACGGGACCTACTCCATCACCTACATCCCCCAGTTCCACGGCATGTACACCATCACCATCAAATATGGAGGACACACTGTGCCAAAGTTCCCCTCCCGACTGCAGGTGGATCCAGCTGTAGACACCAGCGGAGTCAAAGTCTATGGACCAGGAATTGAACCCAGAGGTGAGCACTCAAAGAAGGTTTCTATGCAGTTACAAGGTTTATGGACTTCTATCAAACTGAAATCCAAAATAAAATCTGAATCTATTAAAATCTTTTATCAGATCGATTTACTTGTACTTGTACTTTTACTTAAAGCAGATTCGCACTCGGTGTTAATGAGGTTTAAAAAGTAAAACACTCAAGTATTCACCAGATAAACTGCACATTTCACTATAAAACACCAGCAGTGATTAATCCTGTGTTTGGTTTTTTGTTTCCAAAAGAGAAAATCTAATCAAGTTGGTTTTTAGGAACAACTTCATGAGATTTTTTTATATATTAATTATCCAAAATGAAACCTGTCATTAAAAACAAAACCCTACAGAGCAACTGTGCTGCTCAGACTGTATGAAGAAACTGTTTGTGATGCTGGGACTTGATCCAGTGCAATTGTGTAACCTGGTTTGGAGTCAGCTCTCGCTGGTTTATTTATTGGCCTCCTGGACTTCTCCACAGTTAATTATGACTGTTAATAAACTCTCAGCAGTACATCTGCAGTTTTATAGGCTGAACTTTTCTCATGATGCTTCTGTGTTTTCTGGGTCTAGTCGATCGTAGATGTACATGTTGAATTCAGTCATTAAACCAAACATCTGCTTAATGCTCAGATTACACTTCATAACAGCTGTCCCGACTTACAGAAATTACTTAACGTTAGTGGTTCATGTACAATATGTACTTCTTACTGGTTTGATGAACTTAAAGTTGAGGAGTGAAGAAACCAAATTACTAAAAAATTCAGGTGAAACTAATTTAAAACAATCAGGTTTAAACAAAGAAAGCAATGATGTTACCACACCAGCAGGAGGCAGCAGAGCACCAAACGGTTCCTGCTCTGTCAGAAACAAGAAGAAGCAGCAGCTATTGCATACGCTCAGACAATAACTTAGGTCTGAGCATGCTCAGTAACTGGAAGAAAAATAAAAACATGCATAGAAGTTAAGTTTGAACTGTGATTTATTATGTGTAGCTGTAAATGTGATGTTTGCACGATTAGCAATTACTTGGTGTTTTTAATACATGTTTTTTTAAAGTAGGGTTAACTAATTAGAATTTACAGCATAAACAAAAATACCACTGCTCCCATAAACCATCCAATTAGCCCCAATTAGTGTCAGTAAGTAACAGCTCGTTATTAAGGAAGTAGTTTGGACCTTGCTGTCCTGAAACAACCTCTGTGTGCAACTAAAACTGCTGGGTGTCAGACTGACCATGTTGTTTCTATGACGAGAAAGGCCGCTGCAGTTTCCATCTCCTGTAGTGATGGTGTTTAGTCAGTAGTATTATAGTGGTATAATACTGGAGTATTGCCCAGTAATTTGGTCAAGTACTGCAGAGAAGCATCAATAAAAGAACGCACCAAGCAGGGCAGCCAGGTTAGTTCTCTGCTGTTCTTTCTGTGCCAGGGTGTTTCTGATGCAGAAACAATCAGCAGGACTAACTGTAGAGGCCTCGTTAAAATCTGGTCCCACAGGTTTTCTGCATCTGTTCTGTGTCCATAAAAACAGTTTAAAGATAAATGTGCAGCGGTTTGATTCCTGTGACGGTTTCTCTCACATGTTGCATTTTGCTCGTTTGTCAGGTGTTCTGAGAGAGGTGACGACACATTTCACTGTGGACGCTCGAGCTCACTACAAGAGCGGCGGCAGCCACATCAAAACCTGCATCTCCAACCCATCAGGCGCCAACACTGATGCCTACATCACCGATAAAGGAGACGGGACCTACAGAGTGGAGTACACGCCGTACGAGGACGGTGAGGAACTGTAATATATACTCCATGTTTGTTTGAGAGGTGGTGAGCTTCAGCTTCTCTGCACAGAAACAGTTCAGTGTGGTTCAGTTAGCTGCTGGTTTCTGTTTTCCAAAGCAACATACCATGATTGTGAAATAAATTGGCCTGTGGTTTTCATAAAGCTTCTGTTTTCCCTCTGCTACAGTAAAGAAAAGAACACAAACAAACCTTCTGTGGCTTTAACTATTAAACTTGGAACTGCAGAATGATTTCATCATGTTCTCAGTGTGGTCAGTGACAGAGCTTCCTACTGGGGTTTGAGATTTCATTTCCAGCATAGTAAAAACACTACATAGTACAAATAAGAACGTGTCATAGTTAATATGCACGTCACCTATTAGACGTCAATACATCTGGGTTTTTATTACCAGCGTGGTCTACTGTGCAGTCAGACAACCTTAATGTACAGGAGGCAGAAACGGGTGATATGTAGAGTAGGAATGAATCACAGGGAGTTAAATAGAAGGAATGTGACTGTTGTTCTCTAACTCCTCAGTGAGTGAGAGGACGGAGACATGAACAACCAGTCTGAGTAGCTGCAGTCTGTCTGCACAGCTCATGGTTTTCCACTGGTAGTGATGTGTGACATGTTGGAGCTCGCCACACTGTGGTCAGAAATACTTCAGTTACACTAGTATTGTAATATTAAAGCTGCTTAACACACAAATACAATTTTCTTGGCTTTTGTTTGAACATTTCCTCGTTCAGACCTCGATTCTTGTGAAACTGCGAATATTTGCACTAAGCAGAAGCACAAAACCTCTAATTTGTCTTTCTCTGTGTTTCGTTGCAGGTTTGCATCTGATTGAAGTGTTGTTTGATAAGGTCTTGGTGCCGAAGAGTCCGTTCAGGGTGTCGGTGACTGAGGGCTGTGATCCTAGTCGAGTCCGAGCCTACGGTCCAGGTCTGGAGGAAGGACTGGTCAACAAACCGAACCGCTTCACTGTTGAGACCAGGTGATTTCTCTGGATTACTTCACTCTACAGTTTTGTCCCAAATGCAGTCAATCTGTACCTGGGTCTTACTTCCTGTCACTGTGTTTTCGTTAGGGGTGCTGGCACCGGGGGTCTTGGCCTGGCCATTGAAGGTCCATCTGAAGCAAAGATGTCGTGTAAGGACAACAAAGATGGCAGCTGCAGTGTGGAGTACATCCCCTTCACTCCCGGAGAGTACGACGTCAACATCACTTTTGGAGGCTTACCTATACCAGGTAGTGGTGGGCCCCCCTCATCATTAAAATCCAGTACTAAGACCTGTCGTTTTTTTATTACCAGACTATATGTGTTGCAGGGAGCCCGTTTCGAGTCCCAGTACGAGAGCTGGTCGATCCCAGTAAGGTGAGATGTTCAGGCCCTGGCTTGGGAAGTGGAGTTCGAGCTCATGTCCCTCAGACCTTCACAGTAGACAGCAGTAAGGCTGGAGTGGCCCCCCTGGAGGTCCAGCTCTTTGGACCCACAGGTGAGACCTCAACCATCAAGGGAGATTTGATGGTGTTTAAATGACTTGGATTTAATTTCTTCACCATTGCATCAGGTGATGTAGAAGCAGAGCTGCAACTTGAGTCTTTAGTCTGATGCACCAGCCGTGGAAGCTGCATGTCGAAATGTTAAATTTAAACGTTGGTTTTGCTCCAGACAAGAATTGTATTTTTACAGAACTCCACAGACTTTGATGAGACGTCTTGCTGTTGGATATGTGGTAAAAAATTTTTTTAAAGTTTCCTGAATGCAGCTAAACCTCCGTGACTGATTCAGAGTCACATTTAGAGTTCTGATCCCACAGATGAGACTGTACACGACTGACCTTCCAGTTAGGATGAACAAATCATTTCTGTGGTCAGGCAGCAACAAATCATCAGTGTAGTATCTCCTTCAGGGGTAGATTTTTACGTCCGGTTGCTTTTCAGGTGTGGCCGAGCCGATCAGCATCACTGACAACGGTGATAGTACTCACACAGTCAACTACACTCCGACCAACGACGGCCCGTACACGGTGTGTGTGAAGTACGCCGAGCAGGAGGTGCCTCGCAGGTCAGAAATGCTAAAGCTTATTCATAAAAACTGATTTACAGAGAGCTTTACATCCAGAAAATCCAGATAAAACCCTGCAGGAAAATAAAACATGGCAGAGAACAAAATAAATCAAGAATAATTAAATAATGAAAACAATGGAAATCTATCTTTGTAGAAATGGTATCCTTTGTTAAGTTTTAAGAAGGGATTCAGGAGATGTAACTTATTCTGCAAGTCTCAGGTTGTTGGGAGAGGACCTGGTCCTAAATGAAATAGTCACAGAAGAACCTGAAGAGCCAAAGCTCTGGTTCATACAGTAAAGCTGCCAAACTATGAAACGTCTTCTAAAACTAACTGGTCACCGGTCACAGACTTACTGGTTTGGGTCTCACCCCTCACATTTTCTCCTTCAGTCCTTTTAAGATCAAGACTTTACCAGCTCACGATGCCAGTAAAGTTCGAGCCAGTGGTCCAGGTCTGAATGCGTCTGGGGTTCCTGCCAGTCTGCCGGTGGAGTTCACCATCGACGCCCGAGATGCTGGAGAAGGACTCCTCACGGTTCAGACTGTGGTGAGTTCCAGCTGCCTTTTCTGGTTTAGATCAGGTACTGCAGACACTGAAGGTTTACAACTACAAACCGGGTCAGAGTTCAGAACCAGGTCTATGTGATGATTACTGAAAACCAACCAAAAATAAAGACAGACTGTGTGAGAGGTTTTTTCTTTAATTTGTTCACTGAATCAGTTCTAATGTTGCAGGTAGTTTTTGGATCTTCTGTGCAGATAATCAGTTTTACTGTCACTGATTTGACAGGATCAGTGGATTCTCGTGGGGGGAAGTAAAAATGTTTCAGGGAGTAACTGAGATCAATCTAAAGACTTAAACCAGCCAAGTGTCTGCAGTCATACTTAAACAGTTTGTAGATAAGATTTAACCCTGATTCCATGTGATGTGCTGTTCCACTGTTGGGGGCTTGTTGCTGTTGCTGCAGGGTCCGGATGGGTGCAGGCGGGAGGCCTCTGTGTTTGTGGAGGACTGGGGCAGGAGGGTTTGGGAGACTCATATTGTAAAGAAAACCATCCCCTTCAGTATTCTTAAGAGAGGCTGTGTAAGGCCTGCACTCCTTCTCTCAGCTTGTCTCACGTCCCTCCCTAACCCCCTCGTTCCCTCCCTGGCTCCTCTTTTATTATCTTTTTAGATAAACTAGAATCTAAAATCGCTTTTACACCAATCATGAATATTTTCTTTGAGACAGTCCAAAAGTCAGATGAGTGTCCCTCCCACTCACCCATTGAGTTCATCTTTTCTGGTTAAAGCCTGGAGATTTATGTGCACTGATACTGAAATCAGAAAAAACTAGACTGAACCTGAACAATAAGAAAACAAATAAATGTCATGATAAAAAGTTAATCATGATGAATTTTAAAGAATCTCAGTTACATTTTAAGGACAGATACAAGCTAAAGATGAAAATATACTGTCTAGTGAAGTACTGTAATGGATTATTTCAGCTGACTGCTCAACTACTACAAACACTTAAACCCATTTCTCAGTTAAACGTTAATCATACTGAAGTTTAGTCTTTATGCAGCAGGACACAGGTGTACATACAAAATGAAGCCTGTTCTAGTTCTCTATATTAATTTATAGATTATGTTTATGCTGTTTGGTCAATTTTAAGAGGTAAACGTCTCAAAGTGTTAATGAAAACCCATAAAACCATCTGTATAACATATGTATGATCCATTAGTCCATCCATATCCACTTTAATTAGATTCTTCCTATGATAGTTATTTATTTTACACTTCTAACCACCTCCTGTATATGAAGTATATCTGTACACTGAAGGAACTGCTGGTACTCTAGTACCACCTCGTACCACCTCCTCCCTCCCTCCTCTCCCCCGTCTGTAGTCTCCATGTGGACTGACCTCTGCTAACACACAAATGTGGTTTTCAGTTCTCCACTAACCGGAGTGCTTCGTAAACCTGCCTCCATCCATCCCTCCAACCCCTCCTCCGCTGCATTTGTTAGAATTAGACCCTGTGTGATGTGGAACAGCTAAAAACTACATGTGAGTACCGTGGACATTACTGGTCTCAAACCATCAGGAGCCATCGAGTCCAGCTGCCACTGGAACCTCATGACGAGGATTCATGTGTTTAAGTTTTCCCTCTTTTAGCTCTGTGTTTGGTCTCCACCACCTCTGAGTGTGTCTGCTGTTTGCAGCTGATCTGTATTTACTTTCTGTACAGTTCAGAGATGAATGATGATGCGCACCATTGGCGCTGACATTTTACCAGAGCTTATGTTGCGTTTGAAGACGTTTTCTTACTGGAAAAAATAGGACACTTGGTCCAGTTTCATGTCCCTGACTTTAGACACAGATGCTCTGAATATGTCAGCATCTACAGAAACTGGTCTTAAATGGATACAACTCTGTGTACTTTATTATATATTATATTATTATTATATATTATATATATTATATTAGTATTATATGATTTTAGTAAAAAGCATCTGGAGTTACTATTGTGTGACACGTTTCCAGAAGCTCTGCTCACATCAGAAATCTTCATACATTCTGATCACGTTGACTGTTCAGAACAACTGTGAATCACTGGGACCTCGCTGTGCTCAGACGTATATACTGGGCACATGTCAGCTGGTTTGATACTGGACCAGTAGATAATCTCATCCACCAATACCTCAGTTGTCGTCTCGTGACTTAAATAGTGAGAAGTGAATGAATCCGTCGTCCTGCTGTGTCAGATAAGTTCACGACATGAGATGGCAGATGGTGGGAGGCCATTGATGGCCAGTACTTCAAATGGGTTCCTGTACTTTACAGGATGCTCTGGTTTAACACATGTAAGTTTGGTTAGTCCAAAAATGGACAGAAACATCACAAACAAATCTGCCTTCAGTTGTTCTGCCTGCTCCTGATGATGATTTACAGTCAAAGCGAATGTTTGAGACCAAGCTGCCAACATGTCTCTGTCCTGTTTGGGGTAACTTTACACAAGCACACTTCTGACGTCCTGTCTGCGTGTCTCCAGGATCCCGAGGGAAAACCCAAGAAGGCAAACATCCGAGACAACAGAGACGGGACGTACACAGTGTCGTACGTGCCGGACATGACGGGACGCTACACAATCACCATCAAATACGGGGGAGACGAGATCCCGTACTCACCGTACCGTATCCACGCCCTCCCCTCTGGAGATGCCAGCAAGTGTCTGGTCACAGGTAGGGCGCCGCCGACCACTGCTGTCAACCAATCAGATTTCACCAGCTCGACCTGTCACAGTGACACTGACTCTGTGGTTGTTTTTGTGCAGTGTCAATCGGAGGACACGGACTGGGTGAGTAAATACACAGCACTGAGGCTCTGCCTGCAGTCTACGTGTCTGTAACGCTGCCGAGTTGATCACTGTGATTATTCCCTCAAACTGTGTCATGAAGTCAGCAACAGCAGAGGCGCAGGAAGGAAAACATGAGCAGCCTGAGAAAGAAGGAAGCAACAGCACAGAAAACAGATTCCTGCAGCTTAGAACAACATTTTAAACCTGTGTGTTCTTCATTCATTACAAATTACTACCTGCTCTAGTTGTGGAACAAGACGAACTTTTAGATCAGTCAGAGCTGTTTCTGTCAGAGCTGCTTTGTAGCAACGTTGGATTTACTGAATCACTGTCTCATTGTGATGCAGCTGTTCACCAGATTAACCAAACACAGACATCTGCTTATGTCTGTGACGGGTTTCCCATGAAAACATGAGGAACATGCACTAGAATAAATAATAGAACAGAATAAATGGAGGCTGTTTTCAATTGCTGCAATTCCAGTAAATTAATTTGAAGAGTCAACAACTTAGAATCAGAATCAGATTTATTGGCCGAGTGTTTTTGACTCCAGTTTGTAGTTACACACAGTAACAGTAACATGTCAAATGCATCCAGAGGAAAGAAACAGTTCAGCATGATGATACTGAAAAATATTTTACCTTCTCACTCTTCACCTACTGAGACATTGTCACGCTTCATTTCTGTCCTGGTGTGACTCCACAGGACAAAAACTGAATCTTTGTTCTGACTTCAGTTTGTGAAAAGTTACTGCGAGTTAAAGCACGTTTCAGTAAAACATTGAAGCTGATAAACTGACTTTCATTGATGTAAATGATGTGTCCTGACTTGTCCTCCACCTCGTCAGGATCAGGCATCGGCCCGACCATCCAGATCGGAGAGGAGACGGTCATCACGGTCGATGCAAAGGCTGCTGGGAAAGGTAAAGTCACCTGTAAGGTGTCGACTCCTGACGGAGCGGAGCTGGACGTGGATGTGGTGGAGAACGCAGACGGGACCTTTGATATTTACTACACGGCTCCAGAGCCTGGGAAATACGTCATAACAATCCGGTTCGGAGGGGAACACATTCCCAACAGTCCCTTCCACGTGGTGGTGAGTAACAGTCCTGCAGAGACCAACATGGACTGGGTTTGCTTGGTTTGTTAGCTCAGTGGGTCCCAGTCTGCAAGTCCTGGTGGACCCGCACGTAACCAAGAGAACATAGTTTAACTTTACAGACGGGCTGGGAACCACTGGATCATCATTACAACATGTCTTTAACACTGTGTGTTGCATGCTGGTCATCACTGTGAAACAACAAACCCTTAAATTTAGCCTTAAACACAGCAAACAGCCTAAACAAACCCTTAAATTTAGTCTTAAATTTAGCCTTAAACACAGCAAACAGCCTAAACAAACCCTTATGTTAGAAAACTGAATTTTCTTAACTTAAAAGTCCAATTTGATCATTATGATTCGATTTAAAAGGACTTAAATCTTTTTTTCATGTTGATGGAGTTTGATGAAGTTTCTCTGTTAGTGGTTTACGTTCAGTTCAGTATTGAAAAAGGCTCATTAATAACATGATGTTGGTTTTGTGCATGGAACACGTGTGTGTGTGTGTGTGTTCCCTAAAGCTTGTACCTTGTTCCCTGTTAGGCGACTGACACCATCCCAATAATAGAGGAACCGTGTGACAAGCTTCAGTCACAGCAGCCGTACGCTCCCTATGTGGGCTTCTCCCCTCCCTGGGTACACAGCTTCACACAGTTTCTCTCTTCATACAAACTGTCCTCACTGAACTTTCAGAGCCAAACGCTCAATAACAACCTACATTCACGTATCGATTTTATTGCACGGTGCTGCATGATCGTCTGTCACATCCAGCTAACACAGTCACATTTGATCCTTCTCTTCCTTTTTTTATTTGATCTCTTTTTGTTGTATTTTTCTTTCATACATTTTTTCTTTTTTTATTGAATTGTTTTTATTTAATTCTGTCTTTTTTGTATTGTGGGTTTTTTCTTAATGTATAAACTGGTTTGGACTGGTTTGCTTCCCAGTGCTCAGTCTGAGCACTCTGCAGCTTCCGTCCTGTCTCTGGCTGGTTTCCCAGAGTTCCCAGTACAGTGACACTAACAGCCCTCCCCTCTGGCTCTGGTTTAGGCCACCGATGACCCCGTCAGCCCCATGGATGGGATGGAGCCTGTCCTCCGCCCCTTCAGCCTGGTCATTCCCTTCACTGTGCAGAAAGGAGAGATCACAGGTAAGAACGGGTTTGTTTCACCCACATTTATTTCAGTGTCACACAGTTGTTGTTGGTTTGGATACTGCATGAAATAATTCAGTTTAGTGTCTGTTTAAGTGTTTCCCATATGCTCGTGTTTGATTTACCATTTTTCGACGGCGTCATATCAAGATTTGCTGGTGAATAATTTCTCTGTATATTTAGTTTAGAAACTACTTTGCTCAGTGCTATTTCTGTTATGTTCTGTACGAAAAACGACAAACATATTGACGTCTTCTTTTGCATGTATTGATTAAAAATACCAGATGAATACCAGAACCAAAGTGGGGGGGGGGGTCATCCTACATTTGTTATTCTGCAGGTGAAGTGCGGATGCCCTCTGGTCGAACCGCCTGTCCTCACATCGCCGACAACAAGGATGGCACCGTTACTGTGAAATACTCCCCGACCGAACGAGGTCTGCATGAGATGGACATCAAATACGATGGCAGCCACATCCCAGGTCACCCCCCCACCACTGGATACTGTTCTGACCTTGTCAAACTGAACCATTCATCATTTTAATACTGTGACAAATGATTCAAACATATTTTAACTCCAATGACTCCAACTTTGCATGAATGCAGATTGTTTTTCTGCTTTGCAGGAAGTCCACTTCAGTTCTATGTTGATGCCATTAACAGTGGTCATGTGACTGCGTATGGTCCTGGTCTGAGCCACGGCACAGTGAACAGAGCAGCTATCTTCACTATCGTTACTAAAGATGCTGGAGAAGGTATTAACACCAGAATACACCTCAGTTCAATTTAATCATCATTTATTGGCACATTTTTGGTCAAAAACCTGCAGTGAACATATCTAATTAACTAATAAATCCAGAGGACACGTACACGCTGACACACAGTAGATGGAGTTAAACAACTAGTTATTAATAACATGTAGATAAAGTCAAAATCAATTAAAGTCTATAAATAATTTAACATAAACCAGCAGTTTGATCTTCTCCATCTCTCTGCAAGGCGGTCTGTCTCTGGCTGTTGAAGGTCCGTCTAAAGCAGAGATCAGCTGTAAAGACAACAAAGATGGGACGTGCACCGTGTCCTACCTGCCCACTGCACCTGGAGACTACAACATCATTGTAAAGTTCGATGACAAACACATCCCTGGCAGCCCCTTCTCCGCCAAGATTACAGGTACTCAAACTCTTTCTGTGCAAGGTCGTCTTTTTTTTCGTCTTTAGGAAATTTTTAATATTTTTTATTTTTCTAGAACCAGACAAACTGTCAGATTCTCTTAGTTCAGAGGTAGATGTTCATGCAGCCAGTTTAGCTGTGTCTAACTCAGTGTTGACAGATCAGATCTGTGGTGCTCCGCAGTTTAAACTCACCATAACATTTAATGAGTTTCAGTGTGTGTCGTGTTTTATCCCTTCAGCTCAGAGACGTCAGTCAAGCGTCTGTTATTCACCTTAAATACAAGTTTCTCAAGTTCAAAAACTGGAGTCAAGGGAAAACACATGAAAATATAGTTAATGTCCTGGACAAAAAAGACACAGACACCAGCCTTCACAGTAAAATGCATCTATTACGAAACACACACAGAAAAAAAATATTGTCATTATTATTGAATATAATATATTATAATAACATACATTTAACATGCATATATGCTACAATAGCACACACTCATTTGTCCAGTCATGTTAACAGTAAAAAAATGTCCGTCGTATTCTGTAATTATAACGGGATTACTTGAACTACATTTCTGGACCAAAACACTGACTCTCACATGGTTCTTGTTTTCCAGGTGACGACTCAGTGAGAACATCCCAGCTCAACGTCGGCACAGCCTCTGACGTCTCGTTAAAGATCACAGAGACAGATCTGAGCAGTCTGACGGCGACCATCAGGGCGCCGTCCGGGAACGAGGAGCCGTGTCTGCTGAAGAGGCTACCCAACAGACACATCGGTTGGTTTCTGCTCAGTAAAGTGACTCAAAGTTCAGGTTCAGAGCTTCACACTAACAAACACCCCGAATGCAGAGAGATGATTTAAACCTGTGTCTCACTGATGGACTAGAGACTCAGTAAAGTTCTGCTTCTGTGTGCAGTGGGTTGAATGAAGGCAGCTACTTGTGGTAACTTAGTCCAACCAGTTGTCTTACGATCTTAAGCTGCGTTTCTTTTACCTTTGGAAGTGTGACGTCACACTGACACCCGGTCCAACCCATTTGTTTTAATGAGGCTCTTCTCCCAGTCTTAAGGACACAAAGCAAACAGACGAACAGATTCAGTTTCATGTTTCAGGCCATGTTTCTCTTGTCTACAGGTATCTCCTTCACTCCGAAGGAAGTGGGCGAACACGTGGTGAGTGTGAAAAAGAACGGGAAACACGTGACCAACAGTCCGTTTAAGATCATGGTGGGTCAGTCGGAGATCGGAGACGCCAGCAAGGTGAAGGTTTATGGTCAGGGGCTGGTGGAGGGACACACCTTCGAGGTGGCTGAGTTCATTGTGGACACGAGGAACGCAGGTAAGTTTTAAAGCTCGGTGTAGAGCTGCTGTTAGTTCACTGGATTCATGACAGAAAGTTAAAGACAGGATTTGTGTTCATGTTAAAGCTGAAACTACAACATTTGTTAGTAACTATAGATAAAGCTACTTTTACCTTTTACTGTTGTATTTTATATTCATTAACTTCAGCAAACATCAAACATATTTTTACATTTTCTAATGTGAAGAAATGGCTGAAATATAAGAAAATGTTAAAGGTAAAAAAAACTTGATGATTTACACTCAGTGTAAAATTTTAGCGCATGGTTCACAGGCTTTCAGCCACATCTCAGGGTCTTCATCAGTTGAACATCTTCTCTCTGCCCCAGGTTATGGAGGTCTGGGTCTGTCCATAGAGGGTCCCAGTAAAGTGGACATTAACTGTGAGGATGTGGAGGACGGGACGTGTAAAGTCACCTACTGCCCAACTGAGCCTGGAAACTACATCATCAACATCAAGTTTGCCGACCAACATGTACCAGGTATGAACCACTGGTCTAATACACATTTGTTTAAATACAGATTTTGTACTTTCTAGGCAGCCGCTAACTTAATTAAGACTTTTTCAGTTAACGGATTTTGTTAGAAAATAGTCACCGTCATCATTATCTATGCATTTTATGTCAGATTACACTTCCCAGTATTATCTGTACTACTCTATTCTCTAGATAAGGAAAATACAACAGTCTACCGATGATCGCTGAGGCTTCAATGGCTTTTGCAGATATTTTTTTGTCCTCTTCATTTACATACATGAGGGATTCACAGTTTTCATCTTAAAGCTGCAGTTTTAAATTTGGTTGTGACTCAGGTCAGATTTTCTTTCTCTGAAGTGTGAACAAACTAAATTACGGACAAATGTATCTTGTGACCACAAATTCCTAAATCCATAAATAAATAAATAATTGATTTACTGTACTTCACACATTTAATATTCACTGGTATCTGAAAGTACAGTATAACCTGCAAGCAGAACAAACGTCCTCAAGAGCTGAATCCAAACATCGTGGGTACATTTTCTGGTTATAATCTGTTTTTGTTTTGTCACATCGTGTCTGTTTTTCAACCAGATCTACCTTCATAAAGTACCAAGCACAGCTATAGACAGTGAAACTTTTTAATAGATAAACTAAAAAGTTTAAGTTCAAAAACTGTTTTGTCTGATAAATCCAAAGATGCTCAGTTCACTGAGACATAAGGCACAAATATCTGATGACAGTAGCTTGAAAAGTCTGTATGAATGTGAATGTATGTATATAGAGTTTGTTGATGTGAAGGTTTGAAAGAAAGAAGATCCGATGTTCCTTCATCATGTTGACATTTCTGTCTCGACAGGTAGTCCGTTCACAGTGAAGGTGTTTGGCGAGGGCCGGATCAAGGAGAGCATCACCAGGAAACGTCAGGCTCCTACCATCGCTACTGTGGGCAGCACCTGTGACCTCAACCTCAAAATCCCAGGTGAGCTGTGACACCATGTCTCTGCCACCTGTCTGCACCTGCCCCCTCTGCTTCCTACTCTTCACTTCCTGCTCTTTATCCTCGCTTCCTTCCTGCCCTCCTGGTTTTAGGGAACTGGTTTCAGATGGTTTCGGCTCAGGAGCGTTTGACTCGGACGTTCACTCGCAGCAGCCACACCTACACTCGCACCGAGAGGACGGAGATCAGTAAAACTCGAGGTGGAGAGACCAAGAGGGAAGTCCGTGTGGAGGAGAGCACGCAGGTCGGAGGAGACCCCTTCAGAGACATGTTCGGAGATTTTCTGGGACGAGAGAGTCTGAACGGGTTCAGCGGCAGCCGGCCGCCGCTGCTGGATGGTGTGTGTGTGTGTGTGTGTGTTTCTAATTCATGATATTGAAGCTCAGTGTTTCTGCATGTGTCTGAAGGTTGGACTGACTACAGTGATCACAGCACTGTGGAGAGAAAACACTCAACCTGATGCATGTGGAGGTCATAACTTGATCTAAGAGAAACCTGAGATTATTGTAATTTTCTTTCCACCTGGATCATAATCTGATCTGCCCACAAACATTTTGATCCAAACAAACTATATGAAAGCATCAGACTCAGCACTGCTACCTCTGTTATTTTGTGCTGCCTTTCTGATGAGTTTTTCAGCTTGTGAATTAGCAGACGTTGCACCATTGACTGGAAAACTGTTCATAATTGTTGGATTGTATAACTTTTAAAGTCATGCAGAGTGCATGCATATCAGGTTCAAGTCCAACCACTGTGCTCACGTACGAACATATGAGCCAGAAAACTGACCTGTCTGAAATAGTGACCTAAAGTTAGAGCAGAATCAAGAACAGCAGCACTGGACAGAGGATGACATGTGGTTACTCTACCGTCAGTATTGAAATGTGCACAGTTTTAAAGCTGACATGTTTGTTGATCTGGTGCAGATACCAGACATTAGAGATTGACCAGACAGTTTGTGGTGAAATATTACAACAACACATTTCTTCGTGGCATCAGAAGAAAATCACTCAACTGTACTATGATCCATATTAAAACTGACTGATTGTCCTGTTTTCTTGGTGCATGTTCTTTAACAAAGACTGTTTAGACCACAGCCAAGTTCACCAGGACAAACCATCTATCCCCCTTTGCTTCCCTGCTTCTGTCCTCCCCTCTCCTCCCTTCCTCTCAGGTGAGGCAGGTAACCAGGAGATGACTGCTCAGGTGACAAGTCCTAGTGGAAAGACGGAGGACGCAGAGATCATTAAGGGAGAAGAAAGCACCTACAGTGTCCGCTTCATCCCCCAGGAGATGGGACCTCACATTGTTAATGTGAAATATCGAGGCCAGCATGTCCCCGGGAGCCCCTTCCAGTTCACTGTGGGGCCCCTGGGAGAAGGAGGGGCCCACAAAGTCCGAGCAGGAGGAACAGGACTGGATCGAGGAGTGGCAGGGATCCCAGGTGGGCTGGAAAAATGAGTTTTTACTTCATTTCTATTTCTTCTTCTTCTACAACTTTTTCTCTCTTCTGTCTTTTCCTTCTGTGTTACTGATGAATTATCTCTAATCTCAAAGCTTTTTTCATAGTTTACACACTGGGGGGTTAAAATGGTGTCAGTATAACTTCTTCATAGAAGACGCAGGATAGATACATGATCAGGATAAATGTATTTATGGTTTTTCAGCTGAGTTCAGTATCTGGACCAGAGAAGCCGGAGCTGGAGGTCTCTCCATCGCTGTTGAGGGACCTAGCAAGGCGGAGATCACCTTTGAAGACAGGAAGGATGGGTCCTGTGGAGTCGCCTATGTGGTCCAGGAGCCTGGTGAGATTCTAGAGTCTAGATCAGATTTCTGGCTAAGACATGAAGTATTGAGTGAACAACAACCTGTTTTCCTGCTTAGGTTTTCTGTAACAATAGAAAAGAAAAGGCTCAAATAGGAGTCCACTGTTGTTCACTGTTATGTTATGCACTGTTATGTCATCACTAAGAGTTGTCCCATGATCATGTATGAACATGAGAAAATGAGGATATAAAGTTATTATATTCCCCGTCGTGTCTTCTCTCAGGTGATTATGAGGTTTCCATTAAATTTAATGATGAACACATCCCTGACTCTCCGTTCATCGTCCCCATCGCCACCCTGTCTGACGATGCTCGCCGGCTTACCATCACCAGCCTGCAGGTGAGAAAACATCAACGTCTTCGTTAAAATCAGATGAAATGGTTTGCACACAGCCCGCTGAGATTACATGTATATCAGAGTCTCGATATCAAACTTATTCTAAGGTGGCATTTTGATTTGCTATGAATAGATAGAAGTGTCTGCTTTGTATATTTTTGTGTTCAGGCGTATAAATTTATCTCTGCTCTACCTTTCTGTTTTAACTGCAGCTCTGTATATTTAACCTCTGACCTTTGTTAGCCTTGAGCAGTGAATGATAAAACATCTAAAAAATATGTACAGCTGCCATCAGTTGCTTTTGGTAGATTTAACAGTGCAGCAACTTTTGTTGCTCTGGAATCTAGTTTAATTATGCATTAAACAAGAAACAAACAAATATAAAATTAGTTAATAAATGTATTTGTTTTCTATTGATTGACAGATAATATTAACTGTTTCACTGCAGCAGCCCAGAACAGGAATTACTGTTACATTTGATTAACTTCCTACTTGTGAGAATGAGACACCAAAAGAGAAAGCTCATATTCACCTGCATGCTGACTGAAAAGCCAACCGATGTAACCCTCCTTCTTCCTCTGGTCGTCATTAGGAGATGGGTCTGAAAGTGGGGCAGGAGGCCTCCTTTGCTGTACAGCTGAATGGAGCCAGAGGTCTGATTGATGCTAAGGTCCACACACCATCAGGAGCCATAGAGGAGTGTTACATCTCTGAACTGGACAGTGGTGAGAACCCAGCAAATATCACTGAGTGTATTTGTTGAGTACTGCCAAGTGAAAAGTATTTACGGAAAGCGCAGCAATAATGGGCTGGGTCTTACCTATAAAGTAGTACCCCAAGGCTCAAGACTGGGCCCACTAACCATTTAGTTTTTTATCATCCACAAGCAAATAACAATGTTGATTGCTATGCAGATGACATCAAACTCTAAATGGCTGTTGATCCTAGTTATCTGAGCCTCCTTTACTGCCCTGAAAACAGAAACTATCATCTAAAGATCTAAAGAGTCATTCTTACTGAACCAAAATCCCACAAATTATGGCGTAAAAAGGCCCTAGAAAATGACAGAATCTGCGATCGCTACTCCAAAAGGCAAAACTTTATTTTACATAATCTCTAGTTTCATGGACAGAGCCATGTGATTTTTGTAGTTTCCTGGAGACAAGTACACCAATAGAATGCCATCTTTTTTTCATTCAGTTAGTGCCAACTTAACTGTTTTTAGTTAAGTTAACTTATGAGAATGTTCAGATTTGTGAAACTATGATTTAAAAGCTTAAAATTTGAAGTTATATTTAATACAAAATACCTTACTTCTGACCTTGTTAATGTTCTTTGTTGTCCTTGTGTTTCCATAGACCAGTATGCTATTAGATTTATCCCAAGGGAGAACGGCGTTCATTCTATCCATGTTCGTTTCAATGGTAGCCACGTTCCTGGCAGCCCCTTTAGAATCAGAGTGGGTGAACCAGGACAAGTTGGAGATCCTGGAATGGTGTCTGCCTTTGGAGCGGGACTCGAGGGAGGCACAACAGGTATACAAGCACCTGATTTTTAACACTTTAATGAAAACTGGAAGTACTGTAGGAAATATTTTAGTGGGTGTTTAATGTGTCCATCTCCTTCAGGCGTGGCGTCAGAGTTTATTGTGAATACATGTAATGCCGGCTCAGGAGCTCTGTCTGTGACCATCGATGGACCGTCAAAAGTCAAAATGGACTGTCAGGAGTGTCCACAGGGCTACAAGGTCTCCTACACACCCATGGCTCCTGGAAGCTACCTGATCTCTATCAAGTATGGAGGACCCCAGCATATTGTAGGCAGCCCTTTCAAGGCCAAAGTCTCAGGTGGGGCATTGGACCATCAGCTCCACACTCAAATAATGGGGTTTCTGCATAAGTCTAAAACTGGGACCTGAACCCTGCCTGTATTCCTGTGACCCAACTCAAGTGAATCCCTTTATTTTTACTGGTTGTTTGAAGACCATCAGGGAGGAATCTCTTTATTTAATTAAATAATAATATAACCTGAATGTGTCCTAAGTCTGCAGATTTATGCAACAAAAGTGAAACAGACTTTGTACTGGAGAAGAATCAGTGTTAGCTTTGAAAGAAATGGCAGGAAAGTCCTGATCACACCTGGGGCTATGACCTGTGGCCACAGAGCAGCTCCAATAGAGCGGCTGCGATTAAGGGTCTCCCTAAAGTGCACCACAGTGTTGTTGATAAGGAGGGGCAAGCAAAGCTTTTCACTTGTGTCACTTGTGTTCAGGCCTAATGTGCTGATGCAGTAACCTGATCCGGGGTCATTGTGGCTGATTTAAGCGGAATTTTCTTTAAACCTCTGCAGGACCTCGTCTGTCTGGTGGCCACAGTCTGCATGAGACGTCATCGGTTCTTGTAGAAACTGTCACCAAGACATCAGCAATGGGTGGGGCCTTCGCTTCCTTACCCAAATTCTCCTCAGACGCCAGTAAAGTCATCTCCAGAGGTGCTGGTCTGTCAAAAGCCTTCATAGGTCAGAAGAACATGTTCACAGTCGACTGCAGTAAAGCAGGTGAGGAGCCACATGAAGGATGTTTGAAGACGTGAACAGGTTTGTTCTGTTTTTCCTAAAGACATTTCCACCACTGACTAATATCTCTACTCTTGACTCTGTAGGCACCAACATGTTGATGGTTGGTGTCCATGGGCCGAAGACGCCATGCGAGGAGGTGTATGTCAAACACATGGGTAACAGAATGTACAACGTAACGTACACCGTCAAAGAACAGGGCAGCTACATCCTCATCGTCAAATGGGGGGATGAGAATGTCCCAGGCAGTCCCTTCCACGTCACTGTCCCTTAAAACTAAGCTTTCATCTTCACGTTCGTCTCTGCGTGATGCACTGAAGACTTTTCAGCTCCTGTGTAAAAGACTTTTTGTCTGACATGTTCCCCAAACTAGAGCCAAAGGAAGTAAGGTGACATTTGTCGGTCACCCTTTTAGTTGCTCATGAATTAAACAAGTCCTCATCTGCTTTAGAATAATTATACAGATTCAGAGTCAGAAGAGTCAAAGACAATCTTTCCAAGTCTTTCATTATGAATTCAGTCTTTTGGATAAAATCACTTAGCAGATCTCATATAATCAAGCAACTTCTTTTGTATCATGTCTGATCAAACCTGTGTGATAGTGTTTTCCCAAAGCTGAGAGAGTCTCAGTATCACAATGTACCACGCTGTGACTTTAATGCTTTGCTTTTGATTTTATTTATTCTCAGACCCTTTTTCCTCTTTTTATTTTCTTTGACAGAAAATGGTCTTATTGTTGAGGGCATGATGTTTCTTCCTGGATTGTTTTAGAGAAAGTTTCCAACCACAGGAAGGAGGTGCAGCGGGGCAATCACTTTATTTTGTGAATGTTAAAACACAGGTGATGATGCGATGATACAGTATTACATTAGAGTGACATTTTATAGTGATTTTGTATGTATCAAAAAATTGATGAATGAAATAAATTTGAACTGTTTGTGCAGGCATAATAAAGGTTTATTGGCTAACTTGCCACAAAGAACTGCAGCAGCTGCTGCTGCTTGTGGTGTCGAGAGATTTAAGTTGAATTCTGGCGCCACCCAGAGGCTTTAGTGTTCATTACAGCCACAGTATGACAAAATTGTCCTTGTAGTTTGTTGCTGTGTGGTTTAGGGACCAGATGCTGCTCATTAGTAAAGTGATTATAGACAGATGTCAGAGAGACAGGCAGACATGGGTAATGAGACAGTATCTGGTGGAAACAACATTAACATAGCAATGAAAGGGAAAGTCATTTTAGTGGATGATGTATATATGAACAAGAGAAGAGGTCAGACAACAGAGCCCTGTGGAACACCTGTGGATACCTTGAAGATTAGCCTGGATAGGTAGGACCTGAGCCAGCTGAGAGCTGTACCAGAGATGTCCAACTCAAAGGGTGAAGACAGGAAGATCTGGTGATTTACAGAGTCAAAGTCTGCAGACAGACCATCTAGCATTAGGTCTTAGGACTGTGCCACTAGTAGTCTCAACAACTGCTGCCAGTCTTCATACTGACAGATGTCACAGACCTGTCACCAACCAGGTCAACCAGTGTGGTAGGAATCGATCCACCAGTCCTGGGGGTCAGTGATGATTGCTTTACCAATTGATCTACAGCCACCCTGAAATGAAATATTTAATTAAACTGGAGATTTAGATTAAGTGAAAATGACTTCAAGAAGAACCTTCATTATGTTTATGGACAGAAATACAGTTCATCATGATTCGTAATGAAAATAGAGAAGTCTGCAGCAAGATGCTGCAGGAGACCAGCAGGTGGCTGCAGAGACTCTTGAAACCAATGCTGGTGAAGAAAAAGACAAAGAAAGATGTTACAGGTTCTGAAAACCCAGAGAGATGTGGTCTAATCAGTGGGAGGAATAACTGTAAACATGAGAAACTGACTAGCAAAAATTCAACTGAGGACGGAAATTAGTCAAAGAAAATAGGTCTAATCAGAAGTTAGTGAATGTCTCAGTGAGATTTCACTGATTTCATTTGAGACAAGTCACTTCTCTCTCAGTCTGCTGTTCTCCTTCAGAGGGTCAGTGAAGGGGAAAAGAAGCCCCCCCCCAGCCCTTCTCTGTTGTTTTCCTGAGGCTCACATGTAAACTGGGAAACAACCAGATGCAAGTTCTGAACAGACAACGTTTGCTTTGTGACTGCGAGCTGCTCCTTGAGGTGAGAAACTACAAAATAGTGACAGAAATGTCACCAGTTCTGTTTCTGCTGTTGTGGTGGAAACGCAAAGATAAAAATGTCAGTGTCGACACATCCTGAGCACATCTCTCCTCCATAATCAGTCAAACACTGGAGCAGCTTCACACTGCACCAGACAGTTTGTCTTTGACTTAGTGTGACACAGTGACCGAGCACCTGCTGTTCACTAACCTGGTTCCATCGTCTGTCTGCAGCAGCTGATTTCTGCTCTATCGTGTCAACAGAAATCTGGTTCCTGTCTTCTGGGTTGGGGGATCAGAGGAAGTTCATTTATCTGCCATGTTTACATGTTACCAGGTTTCTAATCACAAACCTGACGTCATATGAATTCCACTTTTCCTCAGGTTGAGCTGCTGCTGCGAGTTCACCTCCTGTATCATCAGACTTTTTAAAATAACTTTACTCAGTGTTTCTGGCTGAGAACAAAGACGTCGTCACGGCCACGTCTCTGCACTGGGACTGTTTCAACTGTGAGAAATCATTTCTCTGGGATTAAAAATATAACACAAGACAAATAAAAGCCTGTTGGACGATGATGATGATGATGATTCATACTGTTTCAGGATGTCCCTCTTGCTCCTTCTCCAACGGCTGCATTAGTGAGGGTATTATTAGTCCGAGCGGATGGCTGTAATTAATGCCTCTGAGGGGGGAGAGAGGAGGGCAGCGGGAGCTAAAAATACTCCTCCTAATGTAACCAGCCAGATTTCTAATCCAGGAGCTGACAACACCCTCCTCCTCCTCTTTTCCTTTTGTCATCCGAGCAGCATGGACGCAGCTCTTTTGTTCTTTCTGCAGCCTGATGCAAACAAAACGAGTGTTTGATGGTTTAAAGTAAAAACACTCTGAACTTCCAGAGCCCAAAGTTTAGTTTAATCTCAGGTTGGAGCAAAACAAAAAAAGCATTTGTTGAAGCTTCACAAGGAAACCTACCAGAGCTTTCAAGTGCATTTCACAGTCTTCTTCTGTTGTTACATGAGCAGAACAGTCGGGTCAAGTGATTACAAAGGATCAGACTCCATCTGTGAAGTTCTATGAAATACTTACAGAAACACCATCTGTCACTGAAAACAGAACTTTCATTATGGCCTCACACCATCCTCTGCTCTCTCTGACCTCCATCATTCTGCATGCAGGTACAGGTGAACAGTTAAATCTCAGTTTTCTATCCTGTCCCAGTTTATTTGTAATATAAACGTGCATGTGGACGTGCACGTGAGTCATGTGTCACAGTCAACAGTTTTACTGAACCACAGCCCCACTGGCACTTAAACATCACAAACTTCAAAAAATAATCTTTTACAAAACTTTGAGAAATAAATTAATTCAGTGTTTTTTGTAAACACTAAGTATTAATGACAAACACTTTTATTTTGAAAAATCCCTTCTTCTCTAAACAGTTCTGGGTCCAGTCTTGTGCCATCTCCAGGACCAGGGAGTGGTGTAACAAAATGGAGTAAGATTTCTTTTGCCCTTTACAAATCTCCACCACCAAAGCAGCTCCAGACCATCACACTGCCTCCACTGTGCCAACTGCCCCAATGTGAGTCTGAAGCTCATGAATGTTCTTCATGTCTGTTTTCAGTCTTCTTCTGTCCAGTGTCTGTGTTCTTTTGTTCATCTTAATCTTTTCTTATTGGTCTTTGCCTTTCAAACTGAACTAAACTTCCATTGGCAACAATACAGTATGGCAGGGAAAGTGGACGGGGCTCGTACAGTCCTCACCTTTCCCCAGTACTGTCTCTTTATCTTTGGACATTTATATCATTTGATATCAGGTTCTCAGCTATGATCCACGTATGTTAGAGCAGAGACAAACATGTCATGGAGGAATAAAGATTGAACTGTATTACCAGGTGCAACAGTCTGCAAGTAGCAGATAATAAAAACAGTAGTGACCAGCTCCCACTCTGGGTTTCTGATAATAAATGTTGTCAGTGTAGGAGGAATGAGCACCTCGGACGGTTTTGTCCTAACATGTTAAAATATAAATGACTTACAGGGAATTTGTAGCTGTTGTTCTGTCAAACGATGAAGCTCCAGAGATCCACCCTGCTGCTGTTGGTCTGCTGTGAATCATCAGCTGCGGCTCTGATAAGAGCGAGCGAGTCTCAGCGAGCAGAGAGGAAACAACTGTTACTTCTCAAACATTCACACAGAGTATGAAGCAGCTGCTGCAGAGGTCGGAGGAAACACTGAAGCTAAACAGGACCATAGAGAAGAGGTCATGTCCTCCAGCTGTGGTGCTGATGTGCACAGTTCTCAGGGGTGGGGGCTTTATAAAGGGGCATCTATACAAATATATGTAGTCTAATTATCTCCCTGGTTGACTGTGGGCTCTGTTCTCCTGCAGACGCAGTGCCAAAGTGGGTCGATGGTCTGAAATGTCCCCTGGACGAGACAGCCCCAAAATGTCCACAAACCCAGCCACTGAGGTTCCACAAGCCAGCGCACTCTGGGTCTGTCCCAAGCCTGGTACAAAATGGGGAGGGCTGCATCAGCAGGGACATCTGGCACAAAAAACCTGTGCCAAGTCTAGGTGTGGACCACGATCTGCTGTGTCGACCACGAACAGGCCGTATGGAAAGAAAATGCGCCAAAGGAAGTTCTTACAGAGTTTCCCTCAGTCTGTTTTCCATCTCTGCCAGGTTGTCACCAAACTACGTGTCTGTGTGTGGGAGAAGAACCACGGATCAGGTTATGTTTGTGCTGATTGCAGTTTTAGTCCTTGTTTGGTTATTGGTTCTGAAAAGGTTCTATACATGTGTGGAAATGTTAAGGAGAGTTCAATCAGGGAGGCTGTTATATACAATATTTATGATTAGGAATAATGCGAATGAAGAGTGGGAGGGGGCACTCGTAATCGCCCCCACAAGCTTGATGAAATTAAATACTAGTCTTTTAAAACTTGAAATAACCCGCTTGTTCATTTACTGTTAAACTGTGGCTGTGTTTGCTGCTGATGAATGGGACAGAAAACACTAAATGATGACAGGTGATGGAGAAAAACCTGCTCAGGATCCTTGTCTCTGCTCTGGGCTGTAGCGTCCTGGAGAGTGATATTTGAATAGAGACAGATCAGTGGGATATGCATAAGAACGCTGAAGTGACCACAGACGAGGACTTTGCTGATTCCATCCACATGTACCCATGCAGCAGCAGCAGGTGACTCAGTGACCATGAGAACTGGTCCACGTCAGCAGAACATGTGTCAGTGATATCAGCTTTAGATATGTCTCCATTGGAGACAAATGGTTTTCATAAAAACAAAGCAGACACCTTCTCTCAGCTGTGCAGTGAGACTGAAATCAACCTGTCAGGTGTACAGAAGGTTCAAACTGAGCGTGTGCAGATGAATAACAGAACACGAGGTTGCGACCTGCTGCTGGACACACTGATTGGTTTAGAAAAACCTGCTGCTGTCGCCACTAAACCTGAATAATATCACACACACACCAACTGGAAATATTGTGCTCCTTCTTTCACCCCAATTTTCCAGCTCTCAGTCAGGAGGCGAGTGATTGGACGACGGGGGTGGTGATGGTGGAGGGGCCTGGAGGGACTCCTCCATCTCATACTGAACATGGCTGACTGGTTTTCTGCCTGTTCCAGCTCCCAGAACCCACTGGGAGCAGCGTTAATGGATTATGAAACGACCATTAACTTGCTGAGGAAAGTTGTTCCTTTGTAAAAGTCGACTGAAGAGTTTCTGACTAGAGACAAAGGGGGGGGGGGGGGGGGTTTTAGATCCTTTACTTCCCTCCAGTCATGGAGACATTTAAAATTAACTGTCTCATGAATTTTTATTTCTTCAAAAAATCCATTGAATTTATTCAAAATAGCATCAGATTTTTCTCTGGTCTCATTGTGAGCTGAACGTTATCATCACGTCTCCTCTGTAGGTTACATCATTACCAGAAACGTGGGGACTTTTTCTAAAATCTGGTTTCTTAATTCTCCTGAACCTTAAAAAAGTTCAGTTTTTCACTGAATAACTTCATGGTATGTTGTAAATATGATCAACGTTGGGACAGTCGTGTTTACCACTGTTCTACATCATCTTTCATTATAATCACACTTTCTAATCTTTTTGGGAAGTAACGATACTGATTGTTGCAGACTGTTGGAATATTTGCCCATTGTTTCTGAATATAAAACTTTAGCTGTGGTCGCCGTGTCTGATTCTCCTCTTCAGATGTCAAACACACGCTCTGTCTGTGAAGCCACTGCTGTTGTAGCTCGTGCAGAATGAGGCCTGGTGAAAAGACGTTTCCATGAATGAAAAATGGCAGAAGAAATTAATTCTCCTGCCACTGAGCGTGTGCAGAGGACAGATCAGCCACAGAAAACAAGCGAAGAAGAAACAGCTACTGTTTGTGTTTCCAGTCATTTTTTACAGCAGCTGACGACAAGAAGGGTTCTGTGCTTGGACAGATTCTCTTCACTTTATACATTTCTCCCTTAGGCAGTATTATAAGGAAACACTCTATAAACTTCCATTGTTATGCAGATGACACCCAGCTATATTTATCTATGAAACCAGGTGAAACAAATCAATTAGTCAAACTTCAAGCTTGTTTAAA
>JAUMHL010000016.1:17826620-17851572 GCA_032362345.1 Sandelia bainsii
GAAGTCTGGGTATCCCTGCTGAAGCTGCTGCCCCCGCGACCCGACCTCGGATAAGCGGATGAAGATGGATGGATGGTGATTTCAGACCTGGACTACCATCCAAAGAGTTCTGGCTTGCAAGATTTGAGACTTGGTCTGGACTAGTCCCCTGGGACATGAGGCCTGACTAACACTTGCTCTGACAGATTCAACAACAGGAAGTCAGGCTTGTCTTTAGACGTGTTGAGTGCGAGATGTCCTAAAACTCGAGCCACACAAACCATGTTTCCACAGTGTATCTGTGTTGATGTAAAACAGTCTCGATGATAATGTGAAAGTTCGTCACTCAGATAACTTTTAAACAACTTCCTGTGGCGACCAGAGGACGTATATTTTCATTCTGTCTCACTGGCTGCAGTAATGACCCGTCCACGCTGCCGCCTCCATGTCCCTGTCCCTCATTTGTAGAAGTTGTTTCTCCACCTGCTGCCTGTCTGTTCAGCTCCCACAATCCTCTGCTCCTGCCTCCCATCGATCAGCCTCTTTGTGTAGTTTGTTCAGACCTGATCGGACGTCTTTGCTTGTTTGTTTCAGGCTGTTGGACACAAACATGTGCTGCAGTGTGAAGTTCTATAAACCACAAACACCTGAAGAACCAGAGGTCATAACCTCCCTCGGTCAAACTAACTCACATTAGTAACATTAGCTTTGATTTAATGGACGTAATCATTCAGTACCAAACCACATTTTTGTGAAGAGACTCTTTATACCACAAACAGCTGCTAAACAGGACTGTACTTAAGTACTGACAGCTTTAGATACTTTACAGATACAGATTAAAGGGTTAAAATCAGCTCCACCATAACCTGCTGCTACGTCACTGATGTTCACACATGAATGCATCAGTAAATAAAACCCAGTATCATTGTACTTTTACTACTAGTACAAGTACTTTTACTTTATTAATCCAACAGAGTTACTGTGTCAAACAAACAAATGTACTTATTGTGCAGAACATGTACTTTCAGTATGTGTTACTGAACAACTTTCTACTTTTTGTGTGTCTGTTGTGTCTTTGTCTTTGTGTGTCTGTTTCTAAATTCAGCTTGAATCACAAAAAGGTGAATCTGTTTCCTCGGTTTGCTTTGGGACCTTCAGCCACTGTGAAAATGTCCTGACTGCAGGTATCAACACACACGCACACGCACACACATGCACGCACGCACGCACGCACACACACACTCTCACTCACCTTGGTGTCACCTGCTTTAGCTCTGACCACTCTGATGGCCGGGTAATTGGTTTCCATTAGACCGAGCCGTTCCTTTCTTCGCATCAGGTCGTGCAGGAGGGGGCGTGCCCTCAATTCCCCGCAGCCAGACACACTCGCCCCCCCACTGTACGATAACCTCTGACAGAGGGGGGGGGGGGGGGGGGGGGGGGCTCAGAGTGATAATGAGGAGCGTCCATCATGATGAGGACACGGTGTTCTGTCTTCAGAGACAACGTCGACCTCTGAGGTTCGCTCAGCTTCTGCAGCATGACACCGACTGTTACTGCAGCTCGTCACACTCTGCAGATCCACTCGTTCTCTGATGTGACAACACGGGGGTTTAACTCCATCTGCGTGTTTGGTTCCCACGTTAGAGAAAAACCGGACTCACATCCAGGTCAACAGGTCCACGTTCTAAAGGTCAGATTTGTACTTTAAACATTCAAGCATAAATCCATCAGGTGAAATCTGCAACCTGTCATGTCAGGTCCGTATATATCTGCTCAGCGATCCTGCGGCCAGGTGAGTGTTATTCACCTGTTAGTTCAGTGTGGTACGGTGGACTGTCAGTATAGAGACCAAAGAGCTGTCACTGCAGAGCATCACCAGGGAAGAAACCACATCTGTGGGCTCCATACGACAGGCAGCTGCTGACGATCTGCAACCAACTTATTAAAACGGCCAATGATGATCATTTGTCTAAACTTAATGTGAGTGTTTGTGTGATGTTCATCAAATAGTTACAGAAACTCTTAGTTTGTGCACTTTAATTGTGGTGGTGTCACTGTCCACATACTGTCCCTGTGTTTCCAGTTACCTACAGAAACAGAAACCGTCTCACGTACGGAGCACAGCCTTGTCACTGCTGCCACCTCGGTGACACAGCTACTGTCATGTTAACTTTGGAAACCCCGGAGGCAGCTGTGGCATCCTGTCACTGCTTCATGCGAACTCTCATCCCTTCCTCACTGCTGCAGTTTCTCATATTAGAGCTGAATGATGCCACTGATCGGACTAAAAGACAAATCCATCAGGTAAATGTCTCCCTCCTGCTCCTCAGAGGATGAACTCTTTACATATGGAACTTTACATTTTTACCTGATGACATTGATGATAAAAATCAAACATTTATGAATCTCACTGCTGCTGACAACATAACTCGAGAAATTCACCTCCATCTAATCTCCGCAGTGAAATGTGTTGTCACGTGTTTCTCATCCTGTCGACTCTGGAATTTAATTTGACGTATGTGAGGGAGGTGAAAGCACGTTGACTCGCACCTCACTGAAAGGAGGATAAAAATATCGGAATCATCACAACACGCTCTTCAGGACTTTAATGAAATTAGAGATTTTTTTTCTTTAGTCTTTTATTTTGGCAGGTAAGGCTGACTTTCTGTCTCAGTGTCAGCTGCTGTTTTCTGCTGCATGAAGCCCAGCAGCTTGGGTTGAGAGTTTGGTAACATTAGAGATGGAGGTGAGAGTTTTATTTTAACCTCTGGTCAAACACAAACTACAGCTGCGACTTTCATAAAGTCTGTAGCTGCAGTTTTCCTCCTGTCCTGCAGGGACGGGCTGCCTGTAAATCAGCAGTTCTCTGATCAGTTAGAGTCAGTGATGTGTGTTGGTACTACAAGCTCCTCCCACGCTGCAGATTCTATATGTTACTGGTAGAAATGGAAACACACCAGTAAAGTAACATATGTGACTGTTTCAGGTTTAACAGGTCAAACTCCTGGATCCTCAAGTTTCAGAGCTCTGGTCCAAAAGCTCATCAGATCAGGACCCGAACAGACGCATCATCAGTTTAACTCAGAGTCATGTCACAGTCTCAGCGAGGAGTCCCCGAGGTGAAGCTGACCGTGAGAAGCAGAGCAGGAGCTCAGCTGTCGGAGAGGTCCCCTCCACATGTGCACAGAGGAGCCGGATCAGCAGCAGCTTTATGTAAGTCTGATAATCTGTCAGTCAGGTCTAATCACAAACAGCTGCAGTTTCAAATCCCCCGACGCTGCAGACTCTTCATCTGCCTCCAGCTCCGTGTCTCTTCTCCTCTTCGCTGTCATTCGTTACCCAGAAAGTCACATTTGAACTTATGCATGACCCGCCCTCCCACAGAGGAATGATGTGAGTGAGGTGTGGTGATGGATGAATGTCAATGTGCAAACACTGTCTGAATTGAAAGGTCCCAGCAGAGGAGTTAATGTGCAGCTCAGTCCATTTAAACGTATCATTATCTCTACAAGTGTCTCATTAAACAGGTTTGATCAGGATTCACCCAAACCAGCTCCAGGTTCACTGGATCCTACTGAAGATGTAAAACCTTTAAAACACACAGTGCCAGTAATTTGCTGCTCGCTGCAGGAGGAGCGTTACAGACTCGACAGTGAACGAAGACGTTTGTGCTACTGAACCTGCTGCAGAGGAACATGAGCTTTGTGTTGGTTCTACCTGAGCAGGTGTCAGCACCTGATTAAAAAAAGTTCTTCTACAATAATCACTTCACATTAATAAGAAGATCGAAGACTCATACGGCACCAAATGTGAATTAATCTGCTGTTGTCTTATTCTTTTTCTCTCATCATGTTGTTCATTCACACACTGTCCTGTTACCGTATCCAGCTCTTTGGACTCTCAGGACGTTTGATTCTCATGTCTTTGTGTGTGAACATCTTCAGTCAGGAATCAGAGCGGGGAGGGGGGGAGTTGACCTCAGATTAAAACTTCAATGTCCCTCCTGATTCATGTCACACCAACTTCTCCATCTGTTCCTTCAGGTCCTGTGGAGGTTTGACAGTCTCTGCTCAGCCTCAGGGGACGTCGAGACGAGCGACAGGTGAGAGTTTCACCTGCTGAGGGAAGGAAACAGAGCGATACACGTCTTCCCTCCAGCAGGAAACTGACAGATTGTGGATTTAAAACAGAGCAGCAGGACAAACATGAGGGACCTGTGCTCTGCGTTTTATACAGTAAGCCTGGGAGAGAGTGTGTGCGCTAATACATTCATGATGCCCCCGAGCAAGGCACCAACCTGCAGCTGCTGCAGAGTAAAGAACAATGTGAATATGAAATGAAACATTTGCTGCAGAACAGACGGAAAACGTCCTGATGAATGAAATGTTTGTGCAGCTTCACATAAGAGGAGTTAAACCTGAACATGAATAACATTTCATGTTCAATTCAAGTTAATTCAGTGCTTCAAAACCACAACGTGAGCTGAGGTTTGTATCATATTTAATATTCAGAGTAACTGTAGTTTATTTCTCTCAGTAACTGTAACTACAGTAGTTACTCACCTGTGTTTTGCTGCAGACTCACACAGTGAGCAAATGCTGATGTTTACATCTGCTGCAGCCTTCAGCCATGATGGATTCAGTGCTGATGGGAGAGGAGAGGCTTCGAAACTCATCAGTCTCACACACACGCACACACACGTGAGCCTGATGTAAACTGCAGAAATACATCACTTTCTTTTTCAGACTCACCAGTGAAAAACTGATTTGTAGTTTTTCTCATTCGAGAAAAGAACAACAGGGATCCAGACTGGTCCCAGTCAGACAAACCAGTTTGTGAGTCACCAACCGTGTTTCCTAAAAATCATGTTCCTGTGCAACTACAGTCGCCCAGTGAAAGAAGAGGCACATTTATTGGTGGCTAGGACTGTGTTTGTGAAGTCAAACTGGAGGATTGTTGGCTTGATGAATTATGTTGTTAAGATGTTAATGTGTAAATGTTGTATTTCTGTCCAGTTTTCTCAGCTCTCTGATCAGTTTGTGAGTCATGTGAGTCGTGTGAATGTGTGAACGTTGTTACGCAGGATTTGACTGATCATTGAGGAATTATCTACATCTCTCCACTTCCTCCACATTCAGTCTTTGTTTCAGTGGTTGATTGTCGCCTCTGAAAGAAAAGAAAAGAAACGGTTTAACATCTGCAGCTGCAGAGACGCAGCTCACACAGTGTCTCATCAGCAGAGATGTTATGTGAGAGGATCTGAAGAAGATCTGATGTTCACATGAATGTGGGCATTCAGAGACTTTTCTTATTTACATCAGAGGACAAAGACGCAGTGTTTGTTTGCTGCAGGCCTGAAGAACACGGCATGTTTCTATACATAAAGCTCTCATATGAAGAGCCACAGGCGTTTCACTAATGCTGCCATATTCACCATCACTGAAGAAACTAGATATGAAACAGTTGGATAAAGACATGTCAGTGTAAAACCGGTGCTGTGTGTCTCCTTGTGGTGGTTTTATGTCTCTGTCACCTCATACAGAGGCTCTGGTCAGGGTCCGTCCATGTGTCACATGGCTGTTGTATCTGGACCCTGAGATGATGTGAACAGAACTTGAAGCTGAAAATATTTTGTCCTGTGACCGTAGCACCATCTACAGCGTTCTTCCACTGATAGCTGAGATGTTTAATGAGGACTGGGATTCTGGACTTGGCTGAAACTGGTGGTAAAATTGACTTTCATTGAGAGATAATGAAAGCGACTCAGAGCTGCGAGGTGCCTCGTTGTGCAGCTGTTTGTCCCTCTACCACTGCAAATAAAGGATCTAACTGATTTAAATGTGTAAAGAAAACACACACACACACACACCGGTCTCCCCCCAGCAGAGGGGAGCTGAGGCTGCTCCCTGATGTCTGGCTGCAATGAATCAGCTCTGACTGATATTACCATTATGAGGCCTGGGGAGAGCGGCTGTCGCAGTGCTGCAGTGCTGCTGTACAGAAACAACACAACCCGTCTCACACAGACAGACACAGACAGACAGACAGACACGTGAGGTCTGACTCTGCAGCGCGACAGCTGATTAATGTTTTGACCTTTGCAGCAGCAGCAGTTATTTCCAACATATTTATGATCATTACTTCCTGTCTCCTGCAGCCGTGTCCCTCTTTCTACAGGACAGAGGACAAAATGCAGAAATGCTGAGAACAAACTATCATCACCTGGACGGGGAAGAGAAAAGTGAATACTGTTTGGACACATATCTGAAGGGCAACAGACAAAACACCCAGGAAACAATTAGAGAGGAGCTAATAGTGAAGGTTTCATCCTGAAATGTCTCATTGTTGAGTCTAAACACAGCAGATTGTTGTAAAAGTGACATTAAAGGACCTGCTGACCCATTTCGGTGGTGCTGTTAACAACAGAAGCCTTCAATGGAGTGAAAACATCCACATGAACACGCACATCTGCCATGCTGCTGTGCACGTTCCACGTCTGGGGGGTTCAGTGTCTTGTCCAAAGACACAGTCCAGGTTTAAACTGCTGACCCTGCAATAAGTGGATGACCTGCTTTATCTCATGAGCCACAGTGAGGCGCTGTGTCATTTGTGGTCGTCTTGTGAATCTTTGGGGTCGTGTTGTGTCTCTTTGTGGTTGTGTTGTGTCTCTTTGTGGTAGTTTTTTGTATCTTTGTAGCTTTTTAGTTGACATCCTATTCAGAAATATGATCACTTCAAACAGAGGCTCTTGTTTAGAGAGAGACAGGAGGCCCCAGGGTCAGAGGCCCGTTCAGATGTCCTTCCATGACTCTGAGGTGAGTTCTACACATTGATGCTCACAGATAATCACATTACTATGAAGAAAGATTCAATAAATGATGTTTAAACTCAACGTGACGTGATCAGGAGTTAATGTTCAGTTTCTGAAGAACACGGCAGCGAGGTTTTCTGTCCGGACTTTAATCTACACTTCAGTCTGTGTAAATCAGTCTCGAGTAAATCATCCGAATCCTGGTTCATTGTGCAGCTCAGACTCCACAAATGTGCTCACTATACAAACTGACCAGTGTTTAAAATGACTGCAGCAGATTAAACAGTGAGTGTGTGTGTGTGTGATGGACACAGTCTAACTGTAATTCAGTAGAGAGGCATTAGAAGAGTCCCAACTCTCTTACTTAATTAGGTCAGTCTCTTTTAATTACCTCTCAGTCCACAGAGCAAATTAAACCTCCTCCAACGCATGCCCCCCCACACTCGTTCTCTATCTCTATCTCTATCTCCCATCATCCATTTCTACTTTTTCTACTGCCCTGCAAATCATGTGGCCGTCGAGGATCCGAGTATCGATGCGGCTCTGTTTTAATGTCTCCATTACAGTTTTACTGCCACATTAAAGACTTGAAGGTTAGAGGTGACAGACCAGACCTCACTTTCACTTTTACTGAGTCCTCGCTGAGATCAGCCGACCTCACCTGCTCACACATTCAGAGAAAAGTGCTGCAACATGATAGAGAACAAACTAATGTCTCTTTTTTTAGGATTTGTAGTCTGTGGGCCGAGACGACACAATACAACAAATACCAGTCGTCTCCTCCTCTGCCAGTCCCTCCTCAGACAGCTAGAGACTGAATGTCTCCCTCCCAGGAAGCTAGAGCAGATAAATGTTGACCTGTCCCTTCAATGAACATGGTTGTACAGGACTGTTTCATGAGAAGAGGGCGAGGACAGAATAGATTAGTTTGTGAAGCTCAACTGAGTCTGAATCCTTCAGCATAATTAACGTCAGTTTCACAGCGACAGCAGAAATGGATGAAATTAAAAACCAGTGATGAACAATATCGGAGCCAAACTGGGATAAATGAGAAAGTGACAGAGGAAAATGTCTGTTTGATTCTCAGCTGAGTCTGCAGTTTAACACCCACAGTATCAAAGCTATAAAACAGATTGTTCCTCTCTCAGTGTGTCCTGTGAGGAAGTTTCATTCAACACCAGTTTGTGTTTTAGCTCAGTTTAACGTGACGACACAGACATGAAGCATAATGTCGATGTGAGTCAGTGCGACTTTACTCGCTGAGGAAATCATCATCTCTGATTTTCCTCCAGAATAAATCTCCTGGGGAAACAAAGAAAACGGAGGCTGCAGAACTTCATTCCCAATCTTCCCGTTTTTAACGTCTGTTCAGCGTCTCAGTGAAACAGTGAGAGTCATCCGAACAGGAGCTGATCACTGAGAATCAGACACAAACAAACCAACAACACATGAAGTGCAGAGTGACTGAGAACTTATCAGGTTAAAGGAGGAAACACGTCACAGGTCGTCCACGTGTTCATCAAACGGCTCATTTACATACACAGCACATAGGTATGTGTGAGGTCCTCTCGCACGGTCAGGGATGGTCACTAACCTGAAGTGTTTGCACCTGTTCAGCCACAAACACCCTCCACAGCTTCACACCCTGAGTTCATCAACATGAAATCATTATGTCTCATTTAAATCAAAAGAATGGCAGCTTTGTGTTTCCTGTCACAGCCTGAGTCTGATTTGTGATTAACAGCACAGCATTTAGTTTGCATCTGGGATTTGGTGGAAATTAAGAATTGAAATTACATAAATCTACATATATACAACATGAATCTGCATATAATGTGTAATTTAACTGGACAAATCTAACATATGCATCATGTGTGAAGAGGGAATGAGTCTCCAGGAGGGAGCAGCTTCCAAACTGAGCATGTATTAATCCACATCAGTGCACAGACTGAAGAAGGTTAATAAAGTGCAGACTGATGCTGACATTTCTAAAACAAACAGGTGATTTCCAGAAAACTCACCTGTGTTTTTACCCAGACGCAGAGAGCGGCTCACACTGGGCTGATGTTGTCGACCTTTGTGTCTGTACGAGCTCATATGAGCCGACGTGACCTCTGAAACTCTCCTGCTGTTTTAAAAGTTGTCTGCCGGCCACTTGCAGGGAAACAACAGCATCTGAAGGTGGAAGAGGACGTATTGGAAAAACGTCTCGAGACCGGCTCGTCTTTTAAATATTCCTCAAACGGCTGAGAATAAAGAGGAAAAAAGGACCTGAGGCGTTTCTTTCATTACCTTCCTCCACCTTCAACATGACTCCATCCCCAAGGCTTCACCCCCCCCAACACACACACACACACACACACCATCATACAAAGAGAGGGCAACGCAGAACAAGAGAAAAACATCAGGTAGAACTTCAGGGGCAGGAAACAAGAACATTTCACCTAAATAAAGTATTTTTTTATCAACACACGAAACAGCTGTGATGATCAACGAGTCACAAACTGTTAACTGGGGACAAATGTAGACATAAAAAAATCAGACAATGTGTCAGAGCTCGAGTTAGTGAACACAGGGATGAGCCTGAGATGTTGTCAGGAGCTACTGTTCATATTTCTCATTGGAGGAAAAAACCAGAGACACAGAACAACAACTAAGGCTAAAGAAAACCTGGCATTACATGAGGTGGTCGTAGATCTCAGTTAACCAGTTAATGTTGTGGTTTACATGCAAACTCCTGTTTTAATCAGTTCATTGTTGCTGAGAGACAGACAACCTGAAAACAGAATCCTCGACCATGCAGAGGCATGAAAAACATGCAGATCAACAGTCTGATCTGTAGTCGTGTGCTGTTTTTTCTGTACATCTTTCTCTGCAGTGTAAAGCAGCTCCTTACAGTAAAACAACACAGGGGGGCTATGGGTGGTGGGTAACAATTATGTTTCATGAACCAGTGAGTGTGATCTATGATCCAGGAACTGGAGGAGCAGGATTTATATGTTATATACACACACAATGGTTTGTAAGTGACAGACAGGACTGAACAGCACTCAGCAGTGTTCATGTTAGAAAATAATCCACCAGCAATGAGGACAGTATGTAAATGACTGTTCTCTGTCTGACAGTGAAGATGATTTTCTCCACGATCTACAGATCAGAACTGGATCCTCTGACATGTATGTTTAAACATGGACAGAACATTCGGAGCTGTGTGGTTTAACAGAAACAGCTTTAAAGACTGATGGATGTGGTCGATGTCCATCACAGCTGCACAGAGCAGAGGTGAAGAGCAGTAAACTCTGATGCTGATTTCACTCACTATTCAGCAGTTGTCCCTGAAGGACTGACATTATTCCCTCCATCCATTATCAGCATCATCATCTTCAGTGTCAGCCACAGTTAATGTAGAAATATGGAGGACGGAGGAGAAGCTGTTCGTCTCCTGCAGCTCTCGGCTCTTATTGGCTCATGTATCAGCCTCGTTCTGCCTGCAGCTGCTGAACAAACACTGAAACCACATTGATCAGGTCTGAAATGGAGAAAAACCTGCAGCACAGCAGAGCAGAGGGTTAAATCAACCTGGACCTGATGTGTTTACAGCGTTACTGTCCTCAGATCAGCTCAGGCAATGATGCTACTTCACCTTTTCTGTACACAACAGACGTACTACAGCCTCATTTGTTAAGGATTAACATCACGAGGATCAGAAGGTGGGACCCAGACGTCCAGGTTTACTCAGTGTGACGTCATTTGATTAATCACATATTCATCAGAAATGTGCTGAACTGGAGCAGGAGCTGTTGTTTACATCAAATGTTCATAGAAACAGTGAAAGAATGAATGAAACTCACAGTTACGGCCGCCCGTCTGCAGGTTAGATCAGTAAACTCATCCCGCTGTCAGTGGTTCAGGGAGGTTGGAACAGATCAGTACGAGGGAGGAACTCATCGACAACACACTAAATAATGAATCGTGTTTGTGCGTGAGGAGCACGATGCAGATCATGTTGTAGAAATCTTCCCCTGACACTAGTTAGTCTTAATAACCAACCACACAAATCAACCAGCAGAACACAGAGTCAGTGATTTAGTTTAACTGCAGCAGATATGTAGTGAATCTTTTATTTAGACTGAAGTCAGAGAAGCAGCTTTGAAATGCTGCCTCTGTCCCGTCAGAAATACACTGATGAGCTTTGACCAGTTTGCAGCATGATTTGTGCGAAGTAGTGAGTCAACTTTTCTAAAAATCAGACGCAGTTTGTGTGTTGAAGCTGTATGAAAAGTAAAAGACGAGCGGCTGAACACTGAGATCCAGACATGGACCCAGAGACCAGAACAAGAGAGGACCAGGTCACAGTGAAAGCCTGTAGCATCAAGACCAGTCCTGCTGCAGTGTGGCCCCACCCTCCCCAGACACACAAACAGTGGGACAGAAAACCTAAAGTGTCGACACTGCAAATGCAACACAAAGTGTTCAAATGTTAAAACAAAGATATTTAAACACTCCACTTCTTACACTATGAAATAAGACGTTTAATAAAACTGTAGTTTTAAAAATGAGCCCCCAACAACCAGCCCACTGTCGGTGGCTCAGCGTTAACATCGACTAGTGAGACAAACAAAGCAGAACCACAAATCAACAGGAACAGGAGGAGTGAGGACGAGTGTTTGCTCGACATCAGAGGTCAGAGATTCTGCAGCAGGAGGCAGAAACAGCTGAGTAAGAGACTGAAATATGCTCCGTTCATATTTATCTCACTTTGTGTGTTCAGTGAGAAAACAGAGCGACAGCAGGAATCTGAGCTTGACCTCTAACCATCAGACAGAGATTCATTCTGTCTGCAGTTAAACTTCAGCTGAGAGGAGTGAAAGGTCATCACTTTCCTCTCCGTCATCCCCGAACCATCAGTCACAGAGGACGAGGCAGCGAAACACAAATCAATACTGTGGCTGTAGGTTTCAATTCATTCCAAAACAACACGCATGATTTCATCCTTATTTCCAGCTCATATTGCCTTTCTGCACGCCTGCTCCTGCTAATCCCTCGGTACGCCGCCAGCACTGCGAGGACCGCGGCTCCGTCACGTCTCAGACGCAGGAGATGGAGGTTTGACTGCTGCAGTGAAACTGTGGGGACATGAAGCAGAGTCTGAGTTTGGTTGGTCTGCAGTAAAGAGAAATGAGCTGTGACTCAGTGACCAGCTGCTCTGACTCGTCCGTCTTTCATCAGCAGGAAGACGACGCTGTGACTGACAGCTCTGTGCTTCCCACTGGCTGCAGATCCACTAGGTGATTTCAGTGCTGTTAACACACATTAGAGTGGTGGTGGGGGGGTTATCTGCTGCTTTCTTTTCAGGTGTACCACGGACCTGTTCTGACCTGGTGCACCACACGTAGGGATCAGGACCTGAGCGGCGATGTGGAGACCTGGTAGTTTCTGTTCTGGACCATCCCGTTGTCTCTTTTAAACTGTGTTCTTGTCCTCACAGACCCACAGGAAACACCCCAGGCATTTTAACACGTACCGACGTAGATGTAGAGAGGAAGGTTCATCCTTTCCACATCTGTGAGTCTGTGAGAGTCTGTGTGGATTTGTTTGTGTGTGTGTGTGTGTGTGTGTGTGTGTGTGCAGCCCAAAAACTCTGTCCAAAACTGCACCACACAAGAAAAGTGGCCACTGGTTTCCTGCCCTGTACGTTCAAACTGTTCATTTCCAGATGCTGACACTGATACTGGTCCCAGACATAAACCTCCACAGTGGAGCTGGATTCAGAGATACAGTAGGAGCAGAGTAGAGTAGAGCTGCTGCTCCTTCACACTGAGAAGAGGGGAGGTTTGAGCCTCCTGTTTGGATCCTCACAGGAACCTCCCTCAGTACATCCAACATGTAGGAGCCACAGATCCACAAAACGATGGAGAGATTCTTTATCCCAGTTGATGGGAATGTCTCAGGAATCATTGCTAGGAACTGAAACTCTGACACCTGTGTCACAGAGAAATGAGGATTATTAATCTCTTACATCACAGGTGACATGATGTCATGTTGTTACATCATCAGTAACCTTGGTATGTTCTCTGTATCTGTGGGAACAAAGCAGCAAACCTCTGCTGCTCACTTTCAGTCACTTTGCACTTTTAACACAACTCATTGTGTCTTCTTTAATCTCATTTAGAGCTTCATCATCTTTTCAGTTATTCTGTGTCTCCAGGGCCCCCACTTCTCTTGGGACCCTGTCCCCACATTGGACCACTCCGTAATCCATCCATGAATCCAGTCTGCACATAATGTTCTCGCCCTGTAATGGTAAAGAATCAAATATCTGGGGAGGATGAAACTTTTCCTTCTTTTGTGACACAGCATTAAAAAGCTTAAAAAGCTCTGCTGAGCACATGTTGACAGAGAGAATCGAACATGAACAAATGTAGAGTTTAGTTCAAAAGACAAAATGAAAGGTGGAGGTTGAGAGGTTAACAGAGTGATGGAGGAGAAATGTGAAGTGGTCACAGTGTGGAGTGGATCAGTGTCGACAGAAACACTCATTATTTTTAATCAGCTCACTTTCTGCAGGATGATGAGGCTCTAATGAGGCCTGCCCCTCTGTCTGTCCACTGCTCACACTCAGACACATCATTATCTTCATCATCCTGTCAGCATCTTCATCACATGAACAAACCTCCATCTTCAGCTCGACCTGCCTGGAAGTGTCTCTGCCCTCAGCTCTCTTCAGATCAACACCACGATGCATCTCTGAGCCCGTTCTTCATTAATTTTGTCTGTTTGTCCACAAACATTCACATGTAGTCTGAGATGCAGAGAGATCCACCTCCCAGCAACTCCTCCACGTCTGTCTAATGTGATGAATGAAGAAACATCACAGAGAGACATCGTGGTTTGTGCTTAACAGCTAGAGACTACTGATCACAGGTATGATGATATAAAATATACTGAATGAGAGATTTCAGATTTAAGTCCCTGAAACTAAAGAAACACAGAAGCTTTTATTTTGAAGGGCACAAGTAAACAGTTATATTTCTCATTTCTCCTACATCCACAAAGTTTTCTTAATATCTTTGGATGTCTACAACATGTCTGTAACTTGTTTTTCAGTGTTCGGTCTCTGATGAGAATTAATGAGTAAACATTAAACGACAAATTTTGTGGAAATAAAAAAGCTCCATCTACAGTCAGAAATGAGCCTGATGACGCCTTCAGTCTGTGTCACTTGACAAACTTTCCTCCTTCCTCCACCACAGACGAGGGGAGGAATTAGATAAACGAGTTGGGCTTAGTGAGATGGAACTCCCTCCTGCATCTCCTCCCTCTAGTTCTCTCCATCCCAGCGTGCAGAGCGGTGCTTGGCCTGCTGACAGTGATGAAACACAGCATTACTCCACTCCTACCCCCTCAGTGTTTCCTCTTTCTTCTCCTCTGCTGCCTCTGTCTGCTCTCTCTCCTTCCTGCTGTGATTTACGTCTTCTGCATTCGCTCTTTTCAGACTTATTGCACAAGAAGCTCGACTGCAAACACGATAAGAAAACAGCTTCTGACTGAGATCAACTGAAATATTTCTTCTTTAAGGGTTCTGGGTTTACAGCTGCCTGAAGGAGGGAAAGACTTTTCTGTGTTCTGCTCCATCACTTCATCCTTCAGATGTTCCAGGGAAAATCCTGCATTTGTCTCTAAGATGTCTAAACGTGTCCTCTGACCGTCCAGATGCTAAAATGCACAGAATAGGAGAGAAGACACTGAAACACTCATCTGTAAATCCAAACACCTGTTTTCATTTGCATCTTCACTTTGCACATGAAAAGAGAAAATCTTTTTCATGAGCAGCAGCCAGAAATGTCTGCATGTGTTTTCCTGCCCTGGGTTTTGCTTCTCAGGCTGATCTGTGATTGATGGATCCAACTGGAGCCACATGCAGACAGAAAGTCAGCTGGAACCATCAAGAGCATCAAAACCTGTCATCAAATGAAGAGGCCCCTCCCCTGTCGGACCACCACACTAACAAAACTACTACAAATGAGGCTGTCACATCATTTTTGTCATTTTATTTGTGTGGACATTTTGTAGTCTCCTTTTGTCTGTGTTAAATAATCCTTGTGATGTTCATAAAGAATCCTGTTGAAGAGTTCAACGATGCACTAAATGAATTAGTTGTTGTATTTTCTTTAAGTGAAACTGAACGTTTCTCCACAACCGGACAGAAACCAGAGACTCGTGTTTTTGTTGTGTCTTTGAGTCTCCAGAGGAAATAATGTCGTCGTGCTGCACAGTGTCAAACATCCTGTTAAAGTTAATTAAGTATTGATTTACTGATTAACTACTATTTAATACTATTTATTTTTTACTGGAGTTATTTCTTGTGTGGTGTTTCGGGACATTACACACAGATAAGAAAACTACTCATTCATTTTAACCTAGATAGCTGCCACTGAAATATTTAAAGACGTGGATTAATATGATTTTAATGGATTTCCATGAAGTGCTGCACAGATTACTTTAGTAAAAGAGGTTTAGACTAATGGTTAATTTGAATTAATTGACTGGCCCCATTTTCCAGATATTATTACCAAACTATGATGTTGTTCCATGTTCCATGTTCCATGTTCCAAGAATCTGTGTGAAGCTGAAGCTTTTCCCTCCTTCAGCCTTGAAAATGTTGATGATGAACTCAGACCCTGAACTCGTGTCCTTCAGCCCAACTGTCTCATTTCAGTCCTTCCTCCCACTTTTCTGTTTTATTCTCCCCCTCTTTATCACTCCATCCATCAACCAAATCAGCGCTTTGCTGCAGCTGCAATAACCTGCTCTGCCCTCACACTGACAATCAGCCTTTTTTCTTTTCACCTGCTTGTTCTTCCTCTTCTTCCTTTCTCTCGTTTCTTTCTCCTTAATGTCTCGTTAACATAATTGTTCCAGCAGCAGGGAGAGGATGTAAAGAAAGAAAAGGAGAAGAAAATACAAGAAACATGGGGGAAACACACAGAGGGAGCAGAGAGGAAAATAAAGAAATGAAAAATGTGGCAAAAACAAAGTAAAATCAATGGAAACATGGAGGAAACAGGCGGAATACTCAGAATTCGTGGTGGACACAGAAAATGTGGAGGAAAACAAAGAGGAAACACAAAGGAAGCATAGTGGGAAAACTGGGAATATGGAGAAAAACACTGAGGAGTAACATGAAGGAATCACACGGAAAATATGGCAGAAACTAAGAAAAGAAATGTTCAGAGGATTCATGGAGGAAACAAGGAGGAATCACAGAGAACATGTGGAAAAGAAAACGGGAAACGCAGAGAAAAACAAAGAACATGAAGCAGACAGACGTGAGGACAGTGAAGCAGAGTCAGTGTACGACATGGTCGTTAGGTGTTACTGGTTGCCGCTGCGACACCTCAGCATCCTTGTCTACTCCATGAAGATTCAAATGTCAGTTTGTACTGAGCTGGAAGAACAAGCACAGGAAATCAATATCACTGTGTGTGTGTGTGTGTGTGTGTGTGTGTTAACGTGTGTAACAACGAGGGTCTGCTCTGCATTTCAAACAGCACTCAGCAGTCAGTGAACGCATCCTTTCATCACTCTAATAAACACAACGCCACTATCAGTCACTGAATGGTGTCACACGCCTGTGTCACAGTTAGTGTAGCTACTAACACAACATACAGAGACTTTCAGAATAAAATACAGTGACAGAGGTTTTCAATCACACACATTTAAAATCAGTTTAAGTTATGTTTGGTTAGTTTTAGTCATTGGCACCCAGTCATTGTTGTGTCCCTGTGTGTGTGGAAACTGTGTCGTCCTCCTTTCTCCTTGTGAAAACACGAATCGATGCCTCCAGTGTGTCCTAACATGCAGCTGCAGAGACAGAGCAGTAACAGGAGCAGTCTGTAACTCTCCTGATCTGGATCGTGTGTTGGAGGGTGGAGCAGGATCAGGGGAGAATTCATTGTTTAATCTATGTTTGTATTTTTCTGACGCATTAGCTGAGAGCTGAGGAATGATGTCATAACACAGGGACCTTTGACCCCTCAGACACCAGATCAACCGATTCATCAGCACAGAGAGCTGCGTGTTGCTATGTGGAGCAGAGTGGAGCAGTGTGGACCATCAGACCATCACCCGCTGTAAAATTCATGATCAGAGTTTTTCTGAAGCCCTGAGGTTGACTCTCCTGCTGTGATGACTCCTAACTGCTCCAACACTGAGAACACACTCTGAGCTGAAACAGATAAAACTCGATAATCACAGAAACTTGTGTGGGGAAGCTGATGGAGTTCAGCGAGAGGCCAGCACCAGAAAGGTACAGAGAGAGAGGACAGCTACTACTACTACTAGAATTTTTAGTGTATTTCCATTTTCTGCTACTTAAACTTCTCCAGCAGAATAAACTGCATAAACTGGACTTTACTGAGGACATGTCCTCAACGTCTCAGGAGCAGATTCACCTTCTACTCAGCATCAGAGAAATCAGACCCATCCTCTGTCCCACTGACGGGACGAGCAGCTGCACAGTCCAACCTCTCCACACGAACCAAACTGCAGCAGCCCGTGTCACGTTTGATCAGCCACAGAGGACACATGTCACCACTGCTCATGTCTCTGCACTGGTTTCCAGTATCTGCTGCAGCTGGTTCTCAGCTCTGACACCTCAGCAGCACCTTCCTACCTGAACCAAAGTCTCATAAACATCCTGGCATTGATACAGTGATAGAACAGTACAGTGTCCAAAAATGTCCTCTTCCAGTTCAAGAACCGTGTTGTTGTCGGGGTGAGTGAGAGACTAACGAAGCAAAGTGGTCAAATAGAAATGAGCGGCAGTGTGTGAGGGATCAGTCTATGTGCTGGGTCGTTCTTTATGTGTTTGTCCTCCAGCTGCTCTCAGAGATTAAAAATCCTTCTGAATCAGAACCTCTACCACAATCATTACCTTTTATTTGGAAAGGAAACACACTGAGGTTTGTGTGTGTGTGTGTGTGTGCGTTGACATCAGTATTCCAGTCTGCCACTGACTTTCATTAAAACCAATGAAAACCAGCAAGAAGCCGATCGATAGAGTTGAGCTGCTCGACTCCTCGCAGAGAGAAATAGAGCTCTGTAAAGGATCTAAATATTTAAGCGAAGTCTGGACTCTGTTGTTCCTGTTGTACTGAGGATTAGAGGTGATCTACAGTTTTTACACGTCACCGAGCAGCGTGCACACATCCTCAGACCACACTGTCACAACACACATTAAGATCACTGATCACATCATCTTTATGAAGTTGTACAGCAGCAGCATCCTGTCTCCTCAACATCTCATCTCTGTGACAGTAAAGACAAAAAGCTTTTCTCACAGAACAACGTCGGGTTCCTCGGTGACAGCAGGAGGCCGCTCGTTTTCTAGGTTCTGATTTTTAATGGGGCTGTATGACACAGACGAATACGATAAACCATCATAAAACCTGTGTGTGTGTGTGTGTGTGTGTCTGTGTGTGTGTGTGTATAGTAACTCACTGTGAGATGTTGGTCTGAAACATTTTCCTCGTCAGTCTGAAGTTTATCCTCTCACTCTGTGTCCTGGTCTCAAAGAATAAAACCGTCTGGTCTCTGCACAGTCTCGTGAAACTCTTCTTCTGCTGTTTTCTCCTCTCTGTTGGTTCATTTGATTGACAGTCAGGTCGTCGTGTGTTTGTGAATGGAGAGGGGATTTCTCTCTGCCTCTGTGAAATAACAGCATAATCCTATTTCCTCTGTTAATCCCCAAATTTAATTTCAGAAATTTGGGTGAATCCACAGTGTTGAACTGTGCAGGATAGAACTGTGAGAGATAAACACTGGACTTGTGGCCTGCAGGACTAATTATTGGTGCAGCCGACAGGAGGCTGCAGGATAAAACTCGGATCGAGTGTTCGGACGTTGTAGTGGTGACACTTCTCTCAGACCGACTGACGTTTCTCACTAAAGAATGACACCACACTAAATCAGTTCAGCTCACACTGATCATCAGAACTTTAACTGACTCCATAGAACATTTGTGTAGGACAGTTTGGGTTTTTACAACCCTCTGTTGGCCCTGAACGCCTCAGAGCCTGTCTGACATCTACAGGTGTTTCTGATCCAGTTGACTGGATCTGACCCAGTTGTACTGGTTCATGTTTCCACCCCCTGCTGTATGAGTTTCACTGTGGGTCCTGATCCAGTTTAGAACTTATCTCTGATTTGTGCAGGACTGATTTTGGTCTGATGACTTTAGCAGAGACCTGAATGTTTTTCTCAGGCTGTTTGTTCACATTTGTTCTTATTCTCACTGTGTCTGTGAGAAAGGTTCTGTGCAAATAAAGTCTGATCCTCAGATTTGATCTCCGTGTGTCTGCTGACAGGTTGATCCTCTGTAAACTCCTTCTGTGCTGCAGACGGAACACGTCCACAGAGACGCCTCATTCAAATTCACCTTCATCATCAGACAAGATTAAAGTCAATGAACACGTCTGACACGTTTGACGGCCTCGAACACACCGTCACCGCCTGCAGCCGTTAGTGTGAGCACAGAAACACTTTCTCTTCTGCTTTTAAACACTTTATTCCAGCTTATTGTCCACATGAAGACTAATTATCACTGAGACTGGTCTCAGGTCACATTTCAAAAAGCTCTGGGGAACAAAACAAGTTTCAACAGGATTTTACACCAGATTTAATCTAAACATGACCAAATCAAAGGTTCCCGGAATAAGTTCCATCAGACTGAAACATGACCTGGAATAATTAAACATGTAAAACACAGCTGGTTCTGTGTTTTCATGTGTGGTGGATTTAATGGAGCTGAAACTTCACTGTAATAGTTTAATGACACTTTAATTCAACAAAAACCAGGACAGAGCAGCTTTACCTTACTTTACTTTATGTTACTTTACGTTACTTTACGTTACTTTACGTTACTTTACGTTACTTTACGTTACTTGGCAGACGCTTTTATGCAAAGCGACTTACTCTTAACTCTGCTGCAGCAACTCTGTGTTTTCTGTTGCTGGACAAGAAGACGAACAAAAACATAAGGACAAAATTCCATCAGGAGTTTCTGCTGTTGATCCTGTTGCGTTGCTGTAGTTGCCTTGATGTGATTGTGTTCCACTGTTGTGTGTTTGCTTTGTGTAAATTGTGTTGCCATGGTTCCACCACTGCTGGGTTGCTCTAATCATGCTGCTCCGATTTTTGTTGTTGTGTTGCACTAGTTTCTTGCTTCTTGTGTGTCTCTGTGTGATTTCTGTTGTATGTGTTGTGCTCTTCTCTGTGTGATGTTGTTGCCTGTGTTGTGTTGCTGTCTGTGTGGTGTTGTTGCCTGTGTTGCTGCCTGTGTTGTGTTGCTGCCTGTGTTGTCCTCTCGTCTGGCCTGAGACCAGTAAGCCTGAGGTCCTCCTGCAGTTGTCCACCTGTCCCTGCTCCCTGCAGGTCTGGACTGTGTCCTGATCCAGTTCCTGTTGAGATCTTTTAATTTGATGCAGGATGTTGCAGAGCTGCAGCAAGTTGCCAAAGGAACACACAGTGAGAACGTTCTGAGAGACGCTTGTGTTTCCTCTCTGAGCAGCAGGTGTAGAGACCAGTTTTTCTGCTTTTGAAGGTTTCATCTGTCTATTTCTTCTTCTTTCAGCCAAACAACTGAACCAAACTGTAAACTGAATTCACACAAAGTCGATATTGGACTTATGTTGTTATCTATCAGAGAACATCTGTCCTGATGTGTAGAGCTCCTTTTAAGGAAAAACTCTCTCTGGGTCCACAAACCTTTCTTCTGTTTCAGCAACATCATCATTGTTCCTGTTTCTCTCCTGGATGTTTCCAGTCAGAGCTGTGCTGGGACGTGGACGTGGAACTGGGAGGAGGCAGAAACAGACCAAACTGTGACGTCGTATTTATTTGGCTATTTTAAAGACTGTTTCATGTCTTCTGTGTCCGTGTGTTTGCTGTGGGATCTGTGATGGAAGTCAGGTCTGTGACCATCACTGACAGTAAGTTGGTGTGTGTGACGCTGAAATGTCTCCACACTCAGTCGACACATTTAGACGTCCACACGTGTTTCTAATCTTCAGACTAAATAGAACAAAGTCAAACTAAACACACGTTTGAAATCTAAAAAATATCTAAATCATCAGTGAGGAAACGTAATCAGCTCCTGGACTTTTCCAGTAATTCACCTGGTATAAGCAGAAGCTCCAGTATTCATTAACTCCTCCAGCTCTGTGCTGATCATCGTTTGGATTCTGATTTCTGCTGTGAACCGACCTTTTACTTGACCCCAAGAAAGACTGTGAATTATTAATATATTGTGGTTTTTGACCTTTGCTTGACTTGATTTGGATTTCAGACCTGGATTTACTGTGTTTTATGGAGCCCTAGAAACTGCTGTGTGACCCTTCTCACACTGAACCAGTTTGATAGTTTTCTAACTGTAGTAACTGAGACCAGATAACCTTTTAACTTCAGTTAATACAACGCTCATTTAAAACGGTTTAATATGTGATACACAGACATTGTGAACACAGGCTCCAGCTGAGTTTTTATAAGGAATCTTTGTATTAAAATAATCCAACATGAACAAAACTGTGAATGTGTGCAGACATGTTTTTTTTTCAGCTGCAGGACTTTATTTGAACCTAAATAATGAAACATACACACACACAGAGTGTGAAGCTGACGCTGTTGGAACAGCTCTCACGTCCATAATGAACAGTTCTGATCTGTGTGAAGCAGCTTCGCTAAACTTTCCATCATTAAGCAGGTGATGGTAGAAATAACTGACAGAGAGGCTGGGAGTGTGTGTGTGTGTGGGGGGGTAATCTTTAAATAACAGAGCTAAAGTGGAGGTTTGAGCATCAGCTACAGTCAGATCGACGTCTTAATGGATCCGAGTCCTGTGGATAACCAGAACCTTCTTTACATAAAACCACAGTCGGCCTTTTCATTAGTTACTGAGCGTTTGTCTCGTCTGCAGCTTTTCTTCTGGTCATTATTTTCTCTCTCCTCCACAGTAACAAACGTTTATCCTGTGACTCCTCGTAGTGTTCATTCTGTGACAATCTGTGAGCACATTACAGTTAGACTTCACCCAGAAATCACCACGTGTGGGAAACATGAGTCTGAAGCAAATCAGAGAAAATTAGTTTAAGACCCAACTGAATGAAGGGTGAGGTCAGGCTGGTGGGGGCCGTGGCCTAGATCTCAGCCAGGCCATCGTTCCCTTTTAATGGCAGCAGCTTGCTCTGCTTTACTGTACTTTACTCAGTCCACCTGAGGCAGGTTGAACGGACTGGACACAGTTCATGTCAGGACAGGTCCAAGAACTCTGAACAGATAACATTTAGTGGTGACACACAGATCAGGACGAGAGTATGAAACCGTTTCTAAAGCTCCGAGTGTCCCAGGAGCCTCCGTACCTGTGGAACCACGGGACTCTTCTGAGAGCCGGTCGTACGACCAAGCTGAGGAACCAGACAGTGAGTTAGTGTCGTATAAGAAATAAAATAACATATGTCAAGTGAGGAGGTGAGACTCACCTGTCCTTCAAGTACCTGTATGTGTTTCATTTCCTGTGCAGCCCTGACTGAGCTGATACAACACACATATAAACCCCCCTCCCTCCTCCTCTCTACCCTCCCCCATCACCCGCGCTCTCCCAGGAGTCACAGACCCACTCGCCTTTATTCTCCACTTTCTGTTTATAGTCTCTGCACCCCCAGCCCCTCACCCCCCTCCTCTATGGAAGTAAAGATTATTTTCTAACACACAGGAAGAGAAGAAGGTCAGCTGGATTAAAAAAACAGGACTGGGAGCATGATGTGGAATAAAAACCCAGAGGCTCCATAAACCAGTCTGAGAAGAACAGAACATCAGGACAAATGTTTGCAGTGTAACGGTGTCAGATTTTAGATCTGATCGTCTGTGTTCAGTGTTAAAACAGCAGAAAGTGACATTTAACAGATTCAATTAGCAGCTTTCACAGTGGAGTTCTGCAGGTGATGTCTCTGACAGCAGGAGCATTTACTCAACTGTGAGGGAAATTAACTTTATTCAATTTAACATCTCGGCCTCACTACCCATAATGCACCAGTGAGAGTCCTGCTTTTGTTATTTGAATTATTAAAAATCCACTAGAACCAGCTACATCATTAATTTTTTATTACATTACCACAACGGCATAATTGCAGACATCAGGATGAAAAATGGATGAGATTTACCTTCGGAGCTGCAGCAGCGTGTTTCCTCCAACACACACAGACACACACACACGCGTGTGCTAACACACACTTATCGAGCGTGCTCAGGTGAGTACGTGTGAATAAACTGCTGCTGGAACATTTTGTTGAACAGTTTTCTTTTACCACCATCATCAAATCACTCACATAAAATCCCACTTGATTTCTTACAGCTTCTTCCATTCGATTGTGAAACGTTTGCAGCAGCTTCATAAAATCTTCAGACCTCGATTCACTTTTTAAATTTTATGGTGTAAATACAAACAACAGCCAGTTTGACCTGTGAATCTACTGTCAACGGCTCAAAACGTGTGATTACAAATCCCAAACTGAAATCAAGCTGAACATCACATCAAATCTGATCTGACAGAAGCTCACTGCACAAACGCAGCATCAGCTCTGCAGCTACGTCACCAAAACTCCAGCTGTTTGTGGGGATGTGAGGATGAAATCTGAAGCTTCTGGTTTGAAAGAGCAGCCAAATGTTTTCTCCATCAAACTGTGGGTTTCACCTTTAAAACCTGGAAAAGTAAGAAAGTAACTTTGCTGTTTGCTGCATTTTTCACTGAGTGGATCAACATTTCCTTTTAACTTGGAGGTCGTTTTCACTTTAAAGCCTCCAACACACACACACACACACACACACCCACTCTGACAGTCATTATGAGGCTGTTTTGGCCTGAGGCAGCAGCTCAGAGAGGTTGAGGAGATCCTGACCTCCATCTTTCTGATGCTTTTTAAACAGACATAAACCTGGTTTCACTGCAACACACACACACACAGACACACACGCGGTGGTGGTGGAGACGGACTACTACGTCACAACAGGTAAATGGATGAAACATTTGTTCTCTTCGTGTTGTATCAGGCTCCATGATTGAACACAGGAGCAGAAAAGAACATGTGAACGTGTTTGTAGGAAGATGTTCATCATGGAAACGAGTCGTAAAGAAACACGTCGATGTGCTGATGACAAATACACTTCACATCTGATGTACTGCACTTTCAACTCACACAAATAAAATCAAACTACTTTGACGTACAACATGAAGGTATTTAAGTACATCTGTGAGTATATCTACTTTATAAAAACTTAAACTATATATAATTCGTACATTAAGTACAAAGATAACAGTACACACAGTACACTGTATGTACTAGTAAATGATTATGTGCATTAGTTATTATACTATATATGAAGTATCTGTGCTTGTTAGTGCCATTACATGAAGTACTATTCAGGAAGTATACAAATATATTTTTGTAGTAGTTGCTTACACTGCAGCAGCTGATATTAAAATACACTTTGGGAATACTAGAAGTACTGTGTGTATTTTTCCATGAACAAGATGATTTATGGAGAAAACGTTTGAAAAACGTTCTGTGACAGCAGAAGCTCAGTTACTGTGAAAAAATAAATGTTGGTTATTTTCATTCTGTTCATTTGCTGCAGGAGAATCCTTCCACAGCCCAGACTGGATCCAGAACTGATGAACCCGGTTAATCAGGCGTCACAGTCGTTCAGGTAGTCCACGGTCCAATCAGTAATCTGCTGCTGCAGCTGGAGGCGTCCAATCAGGTGGCAGCCGGAGCAGAACCGAATCGATGCTGTTTTTGCAAAGAACCACGGTGTCATCCCGCTCACTTCACATAAACTAAAACAGAGCACCATCGATCAGCCTCCCCTTTGAGTCCTGAAGCTGCACAGAGTTTTTTAATTAATCCTCATCCACCTGCCAGAGGAGCAGGATGAGGCCTGAGAGACGGACGCCAGAGAGGAGAATTCAATTCAATTCAATTCCACTTTATTTATATAGCGCCAAATGACAACATAAGTCATCTCTAGGCACTTTACAGTGTTTAAGGTTTAAGACCTTACACATTATATAAATATATACAGAATAATGTAGAAAACCCAACAGTC
>JAUMHL010000016.1:17867818-17879974 GCA_032362345.1 Sandelia bainsii
ATTCCTTGTTTGTTTTAACAATAAATCACCTAAAACTCTCTTTGGTTTCCCGACTGCCTTTCTGGGTCCAAAAATCTATAAAACCGTCACAACACTGGACTCTGGTCTGTGGTTTGACAGTCCTGTGCTTTGTACCTGCTGCCATTCACCTCAAACACCCCCACACTCTTCAGCTTCCATATCTGCCAAACAGGAAGCAGAGAACAAACAGTTCGAGTCGCCTGTACGTATGTTCTCCTCCTCCACACACCTCAGCTTTGTGGCGTTCTGTCTTTTCTTTTGTCTTTACAACTCAACATTCATGCAACACATGTTCACTCCCTTTGCTGCTGACTGCTCCACATTCCTCCAACACAGTCCCTCCTGAATCTGGATCAGTTCATTTGTTTGTCTCCTGTTTTGCCTCAGACCAGAAGCCTGGCTGTGACAACACAACAGTGCTGGTAACAGAGAGCAGCTAACAACAGTCCAGTGTCAGTCTGATTAATGGGGGAAACAAAACGGCCTCTCAGTGTGAAAGTGTCTCTGGCGAAACAAACAGCTGAAGAGGCCGGTCGATATTTGTGTCAGAGAGGTGTGAACGTTTCAGGTCAGGAGGGCTGCACAGAAAGAAGTGGGTCCATATTGATGACGAGGAGAAAATGTAGGAGCTTCTGGGTAAACAGAGAAGCTGTGACAACGCTCAGCGACTGCTAATCAGACTCCAGCCAGAGAGGAAATCCACCTCCTAAAAAACAAGCTGCTCTCTCACTTAGATCCAATGTTTGTCTCTTTCTGCTTCATCTTTTCATTTTTCACTCTGAAGAAACACAAAGTCAGCTACATGTCACAGAGGTTCACGGTGTCATGAGTCCAGACCAGATGTGTTCTGGGTACCTGTGTATGAGCCTTGTTGTGTAATCCAGCTCTTAATATTGGAGACAAGCTGAGGACTTGAATTTGTGGAGGGACATCAGAGGTGATGATTTCCTCAGGAAGGTGAACACTTCCTCACTTACAGTTTAAACCTCAGTGACCAAACAACTGATCCAAGTCTGTTTTTACCAACTACTTAGAGGAAAACTCACCCAAACCCTCAAGCCCACACAAAGCAGACAGATCAGTCCTCTTAATGTCAGCGAAACAGGTGTCAGTGAGGAAAAAACACTGTGAATTTCAGCTCAGGAAACTTTACTTTTGACTCACAGCCCCACTAATGATCCGAGTTTCTGTAACATAAAACCACCAATAACACGAGGAATCAAATCGCCGTCTTCTGAAGCCCAAACATGATGTGGACTTTAATCTGCCTGAGGCTTCACTGCAGATAAACATGTTCCTTTCTTTCTTCATCTACATGATGGTGATGGACAGAGCGAGGACTTGTGATTCACTTTGATCTGTGATAATGAGCAGTACAACGGCCTCATGAGCTTCATGTTTCTCAAAGAATCAACACTTCGATCTGATCAAATCAAACACTCAGTCAATCAGAGCGAGGACCAACTTTAAAACAGGAATCAGCAGCAGCTCAGTGACCTTCAAACAAACCTCTGCTTCACAAGCATCTTCTCCCCAAAAAGCTGCTTCTGTTTTCTGTTTGGCAGCTTTTATAGGGAGAGCTGAGAGTCGGCAGGATCACTGACCTGAAGGAGCTTCACTCTTTTTACTGCAAACATCAAACCTTTCTTTGCTTCTGAAATGTCTGAGTTTCCACGTGGGACACAGAAAATCTGTTTGTGCGTCAGCTAACAGTGGGATTTCTGCTGATTGAGCAGTGAAAGTGTCGGAAAAGGATCATTTGCTCTTTTAGACGTTGGACATTCAGGAAGGTGCAGAAATGACCGTGACGTCCTGGGCCCAGTAAAGGTGCAGTCACAGCTGCATATGTGATCGAAAATCGCTTCTGTTCCTGTTACATGATTACATGATGTAATAAGAATAAATCATATTGCAGTTTTTGTTTCCCTGTGTAAATAACATGACGTCAGTAAAACTTCACGAACACACGTTTACGGACAGAGCTCTCTCACTCAGGTGTGGTCGTCTGCAGAAAGTGTTCCTTAAATTGTCCTGTCACTATAAATCAATATGTGTGCAGGGTGGTGAGGCGCAGGGTGGTGAGGAGCAGGGTGGTGAGGCGCAGGGTGGTGAGGCGCAGTATGTCATATGTTTCCTGGCTTTTTATAAAAATATCTTTCCTCCCCCCATCTGTCTTCTGCCCCCGCCCTGTCACACTGTTTTCAGCTGTTTGACCAGAGGGAAGAGTTTCTGGAGAATATTGTCTGGAAGCAGAGATGAGGCTGAGAGAGACGAGTGGGATGAGTGTAACCCAGGAAACACAATCACCCGTGACGACTGTGAAGACTTCACATATGACTCTATCTTCCTCCTCATCACCCGCTTTCTTTGTTTCCTGACGCACGCTGACTTCATTCATCTTCCATAGCCTCGCCTGTCAAACTGCTCTTGTTTGTTAGAAGTCACTGGTGTTGCAGGTCCATTCAGTCCATCTTACACTCACTTTCATACATAGTGTGTATGTTAATTATGTACTAAACATCTCATAGTCACCTGTCTGTCATCCCAGAACCTGCCCCTCCCTCCTTCATTCTCCTTCAGACTCACCACCTGAGCAGAACATGCAGAGATCATCCTACCAGTCACCAGAACGTCTGCGGAGAACCCTGAGAAGTAGCTCTCCATTGGCCCAGTAGGCACCAACAGGACTTTAGACCTTCAGTCGTCTTAAAGCAAATACTGTTCACCACAGACCTCAGTGACTGTGACGATGATGATTTCAGTAAGAGGTGAGAAGTCTTCCTCCTATGACCCCCCCCCTCACTCCCTCACAGTTCAGCCTGACTGACCTTTGGCCTGTGAAATACACAGACTCCCTCATGTCGATCCAATTAGAGTCGGAGAGGAAAGGACTGACCTGTCCGTGTGTTAGCAGACTGTACCTGCAGAGAGCAGGGACACAAACTCCCAGCCCCCCAGCCCTGCACACATTATACAATGTATGTAACACAGTTACATGAATTATCAGACACGAAGGCACCTGTGAGCTGCAGTGTTTCAACCTGAATCTAAATCCTCAGTGATCAGCTCCTGTTTGCAGTAAATCACGGATGTTCAGACACTGAAAACTTAAAAACAGGAAAATTCTGAATAAGGTTCTGCAGCCTCTTCTCTGATTTCTGGAGGTTTACTGTAGACATACATCACTCAGATGCACAAACGTAGCTTCTGTCTGGACTCCACAGTCTGGATGTGAAGGTGGTTCTGTCATCAGAAGAAATAAATCTGTTCAAAAATCGAGAACCATGTGATGCTGTAACAGTGGAAACAAGCACTGAGCTCTGCTGCATCTCTCGTTCTCGTTCACAAACACGAAGGTCTAAAGGAGATTTACAGCAGCTGAAAGCAGCACAGCTCCAGCATCTGTTGCAACCAGATGAAGTTTGCCTGTGTGTCGGGTTTTTTTTGTCCAGTATGTTCTTCTGCCCCTTCTTGTCTACACACCTGGGTCCACTTCTTCCTCACCTGTTCCCTCCCTGAGTGCTCACTGGATTATGGACTTGGTCTGTTGTTGATCCCCTGTGTGGACTCCTGGTTGCTCTGGCTACCTGTTTTTTCTGTTGATGCTTTAACAAATTATTAGTGACAAACATTTTCTAGATTAAACTCTTTGTTTTAATTACATATTTTGTAGTCTGAAGGTGCTGTAGGATCATCTACTTCCTCCTCTTCCTAGTGTTGAAAAAGGGTGGGGCTGGTTGACTGAACAGAAACAGGAGGAGAACACTGTACCTGAAAGATCAGATGAGTCCGGCCTCATCTCACATACAGACACACACACACACACACACACTGCTCAGGGTCTCTATTAGCTCTGCAGGGATCCATCAATCAAACATATTGATTGGCAGCTTGGTGCACACACACAGGGACTTTCAGTAGAATGTAAATACGCACACACACTCATTGATCTGAACTCCTCTGGGTCTTTTTGTTCAGTGATTTAGAAGCAGAGTGAGACCTCTCGCCTCCACTCTGCACCTCCTCTGACAGCTGATGGACGAGACAAACTGCAGCTCAGAGACAACAAACCCATCAGAACTGTGTGTGAGTCACAGACACACCAACGGTTCCGTCCCAGTGAACAAACCACGTTTCAGCTTCAGCTTCAGTTTTCACTGTGACACGACTTAAATAACGTTTCTCAAACTAAATTTCTGTGAAAGAAGCAGCTGGAAAATAATGAAAATGTCACAAACCAGCAGATCGACATGTGCGGATGGAGCATGCTCTGTGGGCTGAGTCACTTTTCAGGTCTGAAGAATCGGAAGCAGATTTTGGACTGTGTGAGTGACCAGATCATCTGGTACCCGGTTCTGCTTCATACTGGTTATAGATGCAGGGTGGTAACCATGGCAACAACAGCATCCTCAACAAACAGTGCAGAGTCACCATGAGGCAGAGGCCTCTCAGACCTGATCCAGATCCATTAGACAAATTAGAGTGGTCAAGATGAAAACCTTCTTGGACACGTCAAACCTTCACTGTCACACTTTGTTTTCTTACACTACTTTATTACTCTGGACACACACTCACACTGTTCATCTTCCACACGATAAACACTGAGAGAAGGTGGAAAACTAACACTTCAAATCACCAGGAAACCCGATCAAGACGTGACCTGAACACAAACATCATGAACACAATCTCACAGCTGAGGCTTGTTAAACCATCTTTACTGATCATCTTCTCTGTGACTTTCTGCTGAATGTTGTGTTGCACTGTGAACTCAGTGAACAACATGTTGTTGTGTGAAATGTGACATGTTCAGTGTGGAACATGTTTTTATCTTTTCTGAAGTTTAGACTAAAGACAAACTCTGATGGATCTTTGCTGCTTCCATCTTGATGCAGCTCAGTGATTTGATCTGAATCATGTTTAATGTCGAAAACCACAAAACATGTTTGGAGACCTCTGCGCGCACCCTGCACCATCGAACGGGAGCGCGCCCCGCCCGGGGCTGATTATCAAACACACCCGGACACATAACCGCCGTGTGTCCAGGAGCACATTAAAACCCGAGAGCAGCAGGTCTCTCGTTTCCTCTGACGGTGCGTAAAGCGGCTCTGAGAGACTCTGATCCGCGGGGTTTCTCCACCGACACGCCCCCAAACAGAGAGAAGGGGGGGGAGAGGGAGAGAGAGGGAGTACCGTGTGTTTCCGTTTCTCTCTCCAGCAGCACCTGTGTGACCAGAGAACACGCCGCTGACGCTTCGCTTCCACCGAACGTCTTGTGTTTTTCCACCGGTGTTCGGTTCGCTTCGGGTCTGTGAGCAGCTCCTCGCTGCAGCGGCGGCGGTCACCGTCACTCTCCGCGGGGAAACACTCGTTGCAGCCGCCGCTCTCTGCGGGATCAGTTGGGACATCGGGAGAGCCGGAGCGGAGCATGCCTGCGGCGCCTTGTTTCCAGCCCCGTGTCCCGGTGAGGAGCGCGGGATTTTCCTGACGCCTGCGGAACTTGTTGCTGCAGGAGGAAACACAACAGAACCGCCGGGAAGGTAAAAGACAGAGAACCGGGTTTTATCTGAAGTTTTTATTCTGTCTGCGGAGAGTTTCTTGATGTTTCGCTGCTTTTACGCTCTCAAACAACCTGTGACTGAGCTGAGAGAAGCACAGACTCATCTGCTGTGGATTCGTTTGTTTTTACGCTGATTCCTCAGCTTTTCTCTCCGATTTTACGCGTCGGATTCGTGCGTAAAAACCTTTTTCCTGGAGAAACTCGGTAAATTAGTTCCACCTGTTTCCCGGCTCCGGATGTCCTGTCGTGGCTCCGCTGCTCCCTGAACCCTTGATAACGACCCCCCCAGAGCTCCAGGAGCAGCATGGCAGCAGGGGTGGCGGCTTGGCTGCCGTTCGCCCGCGCGGCGGCCATCGGGTGGATGCCGGTGGCCAGCGCGCCCATGCCGGTGCCGCCGAAGCACAAGCACCGGGGGCAGGACGGACTGATTGTGCTGAACGTGAGCGGCACGAAGTTCCAGACCTGGCGGGACACGCTGGAGCGGTACCCGGACACCCTGCTGGGCAGCTCGGAGCGGGACTTCTTCTTCCACGAGGAGAGCAACGAGTACTTCTTCGACCGCGACCCGGACATCTTCCGCCACATCCTCAACTTCTACCGCACCGGGAAGCTGCACTACCCGCGGCAGGAGTGCATCTCCGCGTACGACGAGGAGCTGGCGTTCTTCGGCATCATCCCGGAGATCATCGGGGACTGCTGCTATGAGGACTACAAGGACCGGCGGCGGGAGAACCAGGAGCGGATGCAGGACGACGAGGAGATGGATCAGACCAACGATCTGGCCTCCGCGGACATGAGCTTCCGAGAGTCCATGTGGAGGGCCTTTGAGAACCCGCACACCTCCACCATGGCGCTGGTCTTCTACTATGTCACCGGCTTCTTCATCGCGGTGTCGGTGCTCGCCAACGTGGTGGAGACGGTTCCGTGCGGCATCGCGCGGAGCCGCGTCAAGGAGATGTCGTGCGGCGAGCGGTACGAGCTGGCTTTCTTCTGCCTGGACACCGCGTGCGTCATGATCTTCACGGTGGAGTACTTGCTGCGCCTCATCGCCGCGCCGAGCCGCTACAAGTTCGTCAAGAGCGTGATGAGCATCATCGACGTGGTGGCCATCATGCCCTACTACATCGGCCTCGTCATGACGGACAACGAGGACGTGAGCGGGGCCTTCGTCACACTGCGCGTCTTCAGGGTGTTTCGGATTTTCAAGTTCTCGCGACACTCTGCGGGACTTCGCATCCTGGGCTACACGCTGAAGAGTTGCGCGTCGGAGCTCGGCTTCCTTCTCTTCTCCCTCACCATGGCCATCATCATCTTCGCCACCGTCATGTTCTACGCGGAGAAAGGCTCCAGCGGGAGCAAGTTCACCAGCATCCCCGCCGCCTTCTGGTACACCATCGTCACCATGACAACGCTGGGGTAAGTGATACTGCTGTGGGCGTAGCTTTGCCCCCAAAATGGGCGGGAATAAGTTTCTAATCTAAGTAAAAATGTTTCAGGCTTATTCAAAACTCCCTTGGGTTTTTGACATTTTTTGTTGTAACTTTATACGACAAAATCCTGTAAAGTCTCAAAGTGAAGACACAAATAGACCAAGTGGCTCGAGTGGTGACTTGGTGGTGGGAAGAAAGATTTATAGAACATTTAGAGAAAATGAGAGAGAATCACAAAGCTGCTGACTGACCCTTTGGGAAAAATACAACACTGCATCATCAGCATGGAAGCAAATCTAAGTTTTCTCTGAGTGAACAGTTGCTGGAGGAAAATGTGTTGAATTTTATTCAGTTTCCTGCTGAAGAACCTTCTTGTAGTTTAAGCGTGTTGTTTGTTGTCGTCCTCGATGTCAGATCACAGACACGGTGCAGGAGATGACTGTAGTTTGATGCATTCATCTGATAGCTTTGCTTTTCTCCATCATCTGTTTTTCTCACACACTCAGACCTGTCAGCCAATAGAAACGCTGTGATGTGTTTGGGGACATTCGTATTCCTGTGTTTAGAATTTATTTTTGATTTTGATGTGATGGTGATAGAATTAATCTGTAGGAACGTACAGCAGCAGGTTCACTGTCTGTGAAGCTTTAAACTAAACCATAGAATCAACATTAGTCAGTTGAAGAAGCTGCTGAACCAGCGTCAGTCAGGTGTGAGTCCACAGAACAGGACTGGAGGAGACTCTGGCTGTGTCTGAGTGGATCTGGACGACTTGTCTGTGGACTTTATTTAGTGTGTCCCTGCTGAGGAGCTAATGCTAAGCTAACAGCTGCCGTTCATAATTAAACTTTTTATTTGTCTTTCACAACAGCAAACGTGTGCTTAAAAACACATCCATGTGTTTTAGTGGTTTGGACTTTGCAAACAGAAACAAATGTTGGTTCCAGAGTTTTAGAACCAGAATCATGTTGACAGTTTAGTCAGTAATGTGAACTTTGTCCAGAACAGAACAGCAGCAACGACGACAGTTCTGCTCTGTGAAACATAAAGAATCACTTTATTCAGCACTGATATGAATCAAATCCACGTCTGATTACTGATCAAACATCTGTGGGAAACCAGGTACCAGTAGCTCACTGTCTTCATTCCTGCTTCTATTTACTTCTGCCACAGGGAGCTGTGTGTGTGTGTGTTTGATGTTATTAAGGTGGAAACATCACACTAACAATATAAAAACGACCACGTCCTGCTGTCTGCACCTTAAATCATCATCTGCTGCTGCGTTCGACTGTCTCTGGTTCCTCAACAGTCACTGTGTGTGTGTGTGTGTGTTCAGCTGTAGTAACCTCTGTGTAACCTCCATCTGCACTGAGCATGCTCACTGGAGTAAATCTCCTCAGTTGTATTTGATTCAGTTTGAGGATGAGACAGAAACCTGCATCTGTCAGAGGAAAATCCAATCTCCTCCTCCTCCTCCTCTTCCGCTCTACTTCTTCCCTCCTCAGCTCCACTTCCAGCTTCTCCTCCTTTATAAGCTTCTCTCTGTGAACTTATTCTTGTTTGCTCAGTTTAACAGTGAAGTGTAAAAAAGTGTGAAAATATTTTTTCTTTTTTAACTAAGTTTGCACTGCTACAAGTAAAACAGCAAAAATTTGAATAGAGTTGGGTGAACGTACACACTTCTCTTCAGTATCTTATTTTTCCTGTTCCATCAGGTTCTCTGACTTTGGGGCTGAACAAGTATATTCAGGAAATTTAACCTCAGCCTCAGAAATGATTTTATTGTTTTGAGCTGAAACTAACTAAGCTGAAGCTTAAAACAGCTTTGTTTCATGTTCACGTCTTGTTTCTTCCAGAAAACACTAAACCATAGACAGTAATTCACGAGATAAATAATAACCAGTTGTAAACACTGACTCCTGTGTCACACTGAATCTCTCAGTTTTCACTGGTTATATTCATTGTGTGTGGACTGATGGAAAATGGGATTTTATTTCCATTCCTAATTAAAAAAACGTGTAGTGATGTGGATACTTTCTGAAGTCACACAAACTGTGGCTGCACGTAGTAATGATTCCTTCACAGAAAACTGCAGGAAAAACATGTTGAGGTTTGTTAATTAAGAACATAGCTGCCTTTTGTCTGTTCGTGTGTGTTGTCCCATCGTTCCCTCGTCTTTGACAAAGAATTTGTTGAAGAATTAACGCAATGTTTGTTGAGATGGAGTTTTTGTGGAGGCAGTAAAACCTGTAGCAGCGGGTCGTACGCATGTTAGTGACAGTGATGAGTCTTTGTTACACAGTGTAAACATTCACACACCTGCTACTGCTGCTGTTTGACCATGTCACCACGTCACAGGGTGTCAGGGAGGTGCTCTCTTGGTTTAAAACCAGGTATAGGACTATTTTGGTTTGTTTTTTTATGTACTATACAATAAAGTTGATTTGATTAATTGATGAACAGATTAATACATCTTCACTCTAGTGAATCAAATTTTAAAAACACAAATGGTGTCGATGAATACATGTTGGAAAACAGTTTGTACCAACAAACGATGTTTGACTAGGTTCGAACACTTGTTGAAGTCATTCTATGTTTGACTTGTTGTGTAGCTGCACCCTGTGATTCACACGTTTTCCTGCAGAGTGAACCTATGAATGAGTAGGAACCTGACCTGACATCAGACTGAGAACACACTGACACCTGTTGTGGATTCGGCTGTTTAACGTCGCTTCTCCTCAGGTCTGTGTGCAGCTCCTGATCATCTGTGTGTCTTGGTGGATCAGTGTAAAACCCTCAGAGTCCGTCTCTCATGCTCCTCTCGTCTTCTTCTAATTGACTCATTAGTTAGTTTAGTGGGAGCCAGTGAGGACAATTAAACTCTCTGCTCTTTTAATTGGTCTGTTGATGATGGTTCAGCTGTAGCAGCTGCCACTTCCAAACACACCGAGCATCATCTGTCATGTTAATCTGTCACGTGCCTCGTGGTCCTGATGGGAGGACGGATTGTTTCTACCAAATCACTCAGATGTGAGAGATTTAGACAAGTTACGCAGAGAGTCCTGACTCCAGCTCTGGAACAGCTGCGTGTAGAAATAAAGTGAATTAGCCGTGCTGCATTCACTGTGCTGTTTCTGTGCAGGTTGTTTAAAAGTCTATCTTCTATAGTCTGCTGATGATATTTGTTCACAGTCTCACATTCAGCACAAACATCATCTTTCGCAGATGTGAATGGAAGCAGCTTCCATTCAACACACCAACATGTAAAAATGCAAACAGGCTGCAGATCTGAGGTGCTGAAGTGTGGCGGTGATTATAGCCTCATGTTTCTGGTGTCACAGCTCAGTGACTGCAGACATACACAAGCACACATATATTATTTAGTCACGGCTCCTTCTGCAGCTGCTGGGGTCCCGATCATCCTGAGACACTGACACAGATACAGAGAGAGATGTGGACTCGCTGGTTGATTTAGTGCCTCACAACAACACATGACAGTGAGGGGCAGAAATATTTCACCCTGTCATCACTTCCAGTAAATTACTACTACTGCTACAAAACACAAAGCTCATTTAACCCCAATAATATGACATTTATGGAAAAACAATATATCAGCCAGATTATTGGCCAATGAATAACTAAGGTGACAGCCATGGCCGGAGACAATCTGTGTTCATGTTGTCTGTCTCATTGTTGTCAACGTAACATCTGACGTTTGTGCCAAATTTATTCATCTGTAGTTCTCTGGGTGCGTTAAAGGAAAGGTTCACAGTTGTCTGAAAACAGTACTCAGGAGACACAAAGAAAGGAACTTGACGACTTGATCTGATGAACCCTATGAAAACCTCTTTCAGTGTTGGATCCACCACTGTTTTATCATGTACCTAAAAAAAGTGAACTTGTCCTTGAAACACCACAGACTACACAAAAGGTTGTATGCTGATTGGCTGCAGTCTTGCTCTGCAACATGGATGCTGATACACATCTGTGGTTATTTTTAGTTTGCTATCACTTCATTTTACTTTAATGACCCGTCAGTGGATTCTGCACAGCAGGATCATGCACGACTAACCCTCTGCCTTAAATGAAATGTCTCATCTGAGAGAATAAAATGCTGCTGATAAATGTAATTCAGGTACCAGTTCATTTTCATTTCCAGTTTATTCATAGAGCACCGAATTAGGACTTATTTGGACTGTGAACCAGCAGGCAGCTGTATATCTTCACTTGAGGGTTATTTTACTTTGCTTTTTTATTAAACCTATATTATTCCTTCTCTTCATGACTGATTTTAGTGTTTCCTGTTCTCCAGTTTCCTTCCTGACTGTCAATCTTTTTCTTCTCCTTTCTCTGTGGGATAATATGCTGTTAATGTGGCTAATTAAATTAATGCATTAGCTGCTCAGAACACACACGCAGCCTTTCTCTGTGTGTCTGAGTGATTATTTTTAATGAGCTCTGTAATGAAGCCACCTAGAGAAGCAGCCGAGCAGAAAAGATGTTTTTGTCGTCAGAAGACACTTTGACTGCTTCTGTTTAATTTGGAAATGACCCTTTTAATGACACTCAGGGTGCCAGAGTTGGGGTGATATTTGAATGCCAGACAATTAGAGAAGAGAAGAAGAGGAGACTGTTGAAGAGTCTTAGGTGGAGTAGAAGATTTGCATTTTGTGGAATGATGAGGCTCATCCCAACACTCTGACAGGGCTGGTATTAACCTGAGAACCCAGTAGTAGTTCAAGGAGAAGGGGAACCAGGTTGAAGGAAACCTCCAAAGAGCAAATGAGCTGAACAACTTTTTAAACAGATTTTCAGCTGGAGCCCCAAACATCCCCTCCTCCTCCACCCCACCCTCATCCTCCCCCTCCTCGGTCTCATCCCCCTCTTCCTCCTCGCCCTCATCCTCCCCCTCCTCATCGTACAGACACACAGACAGATCACCTGTCCTGTCTCCACTGCCACCCCCACAAACCCACACCACTATAAAAGACTGCCACCACACCCGTCTCTGGAGACACCATGGAGAATTGGACCCCCCCATCCTACCATCACCCCCCTCCCATTCCTCCAACTTTCCCACCCCCCACACCTATCTGTCTGTGACCAGCAGCCAGGTGAAGAGGCAGCTGGAGAAGCTGAACCACAATA
>JAUMHL010000016.1:17895920-17912607 GCA_032362345.1 Sandelia bainsii
TGCCCTCCTCTATGTAGGTACATGTCACAGGATTAAAAGACAATGGGATCAATTCCTTAAATTTGGTAACAGCATTTCACAGTAAAGTAGTACTGTATGAAAACGAGGAGTTGTGTGAGTCGTGCCACAGACAGAAGAGAAGATGCTGCCTGTGTTTACGCTGCAGACTGAGAACTAATGACACCAAACAGGATACAGGAAGTTGTTAATGAAGCTCTTCCTGATGGAGCCTGCAGCACTTCCTGATTCTGCTCATCATCCAAACCCCACAGTGAACAAGAAGCATTAAAAGCTGCTCTCTGCTGGGTCCAGTATCATCTCAGCAGCAACAATAAGTTAAACGTCACACTTTCACGTTCCTGCTGTTCGCACGCTGAGTGAGCTCTGTCTCAGCCCCCCATCCATCACCTGATGGATGGCAAACCTGCCTCATGTCAGCTGGTCCAACATGAACCCTGTTTCTCAGTCTGCTCGCTGTGGAACATTTTAAATCAACGTCACGTTTAAAGGATTTAACTGAGGTAAAAATAAAAAACCTGGTGAACTACACCACACTACCTACTGGCTCCTGAACTAGTCAGTGACTCTGTGTTTAGTGGAAACATTAGTTTATTAATACTTTCTGTGTATTTGTCTCAGTCCTTGAAGAGCCCTGAACTAACCACAGACTCAGTTAGTTTTCTCTCACAGTTCTTCTCTGATCAACACTGGGAAATTGTTCTGTTTGTTCACTAAATTGTCCGGACCTCAGCACCGACAGACCCACTTCACAATGACTGTTCTGGTCAGAAACAGTGAATAACGGTATCATTTTCCTTTTAGCCTTTAGTTTGCAGTGGACCTGCGCCAGTCCAGCAGGTGTATTTTTACACTGTTGTATTGTCCTTTACTTATTTAATGAAAGTAAAGGACCTGAGAACTTCTTCTAACACTGCTGATGTGATTTATGTGACACATCCTTCACACAGTCGTCACAGTCGCTGCACTTTTCAGTTCTCCGTGCTGCCCTGATCATCTGAGCTTCACTTCAGGGTCCATTATTTTTTACATCTGAGCTGTTGTCAGACCACCTCTGAGTGACGTCACGCTGACTTCCTGTTTGTGGAGAAGATAATGAACGCGATTAAACGTGTCCGCTCTCATCTACTGTAGCTGACACACGTGAACACAGAGCCGATCATCCGACACATCAACAGAGCTGTAAATAAATCTGATTCTGACTGTGGAGGAGACGGAAAGTACAGCTTCTTTTATTTTTCTGTAAGTACAAGTACTTGTACCCAGGTTCTGTAGTACAATAAAACATTTGATATATGATGGATTGTTACAGATGTAAACACACAACTAAGTATTTACAATGTGAAGTTACACAACAGAAACACAACAAAACTAGTACTAATAGTACTACCATATATTACATTAACTTGGTTAATTTATACTTTATAATTATTTAAATTATACGTTTTCCTTTTTAGTACTTTTACTCAGTTAAGATTTTGAATGCAGGACTTGAAGTACAACTGCAGTTTCTTTCTATCTAGCTCTTCTAGATACTTATAATGGAGTAGTAGTTCGTACTGCTGTTTGTATTTGTTAAAGTATTTGTACCTCTTGTAGCGTCAGTGTTTAGAGAGAACATGTGTGTTGTGGATGTGTCCCAGTCTGTTCTGGTCCCGGTCCCATCTGTGGACTGAGCAATGGTTGCTGACTGGATTTAATGCAGATGTTCAGGTGTTCTGATGGTTCGGTGATGAGGTGATGAGGGGGGATGGCAGCACTCGAGGGAAGCCGAGTTCTGACTGAAGGATTTCTGGAGCACAGTCTGAAAGATTGATTCGATTCTGTCGACAGTCGTCACAATCAAATCCTGAACTAATTCCAGACCATCATAATGTGTCTGAATTTCAAACCACAGCTTTTCTTCTCCATCGTGACCTTCATCAGCTCTGTTGTCTGGACGTAACAGACTCACGGCCGTTTGTGTGAAAAACATTTTGTCCTGAAGCTGTTATTACACCAAAGAACTACACAACAGTAAATGACTGTTTGAACAAAGTCTTTTAAATCTACAACAACACAAATCACAGGTCTGTAGAAGTACTTACAAGTACTTGTGTTTCCATCTTTGCAACTGCTGTTGCTCAGTGAAACTTCACCACAGCAGGAAACTTTTATCATAAACACCGGGAATCAGCCAATCAGACGTCGCTCTGAACGTGTCAAAGTGTTTTTTCACACGTACACATGATCTTCACTCTCAGCCACAGATGGACTCAAGCATCACTGTCGCCATGGAAACTAATCACCCATCTCCACGACGACTCCCATTTGTCCTCCCCCCTCATCCTGCTCATCCTGCTCACTGCAGGTTTTCCTCACAGAAACTTGACCTGATGTCACAGTTCCCATCGGTTCATGTAGTGAAGACTCTTTGTTGCTGCTCCGCTGCACATGAAGCAGATTTATTTATCACCGGAGCAGTTGTAGAGCTCCGCTGGCTGCGTGTTTTGTCTCCTCTCTCATTAGCTTCTCACTTACTGGAGACAGATGAGTCCCATCAGGTCATTTTTACTGCAGCTTGTTCGGCTGCTTTAATGAATCTCTTCTCTTATTGCTCTTCTGCATCAACTTCTCTCCTCACTCTACACGTGTCTCTTTCATTTGTTGCTCTCTTCTACCTTTAAAGCTGCACTTCATCACTGTGATATTGGCTCAGTTTACCTTATGTTTGGTCTCAAATCCTGAGGGACATATGACATATGTGGCTCTTTAGACCACAGCTGAACGTCAATGTGCAGATTCTCTTACACTCCTCCGTGATGTCAGTTCCTGATCTTCACAGCTTCGTTTCCAGGCCGGACTCTGCAGAACCACACACACACACAGACTGCGCTGGAGAAAGAGATGTTCTGATATCAGCATTACACAAATCAGCGGGTGAAACCTGTTTCTCCACCAACTTTCAGAGAGAACACACCTGACAGCAGTTTGATTTTGGCCCGTGTCACTTCCAGTCTAAGAATTCACATTATTGGCAGCTGCTTGGCATTTAATCCAGCTGCAATCACGACGGTTAGCTCCACTAAAATGGGAAAGTGCGAATGTTACCTGAATAATTTCTACACTGAACTTTATAGATAAGTGTCAGGCTGCAGCTGAAGTTGGTAAAGAAGATAAGAGAGAGAAGAGTCTTCAGAAAGATCATGTACGTACGTATTAACACAGGGTGAATGTGAAGCGTGAACCCTCCCACTCCAACTTTAATGCCCACATGGGTCGTTTGTCCCAACGTTTGTTTGTAAGGACGTCCCCACACAGAGGCAGGCGTTGAAATTAACCTCTTTTGACATCAGGACCCAAAATGGCGTCTGCCATCACACACTCCTACTGGAAACAGCAGTTTACAACATTATCTCATCAGAAGGCTTCGAGCTCCTTTTAGCAGCTGTTCTGCAGCTTTTAGTGGAATCTTACTGGTTATTCTGACAACACAAAGGGACATAAGAGAAGTCATAAATAAAGATTATGAATTATAAAAGGTTCAGGTCCGAGACGTGTGGTCAAACATGTCAAAGTGACATTTTCCATTTACCAATGGAAAGAAAAGATCAGGCTGTAAAAATTAATCAAAATCTTTTGGGGCAGATTTACAAATGCATGAGATGCATGAACATGTTTGCTGAAAGACTTTAGCCAAAGTGAAGTTCTGAACTCCAGGAAGGAGGATGGAGAAGTTGACAGGAACCTGTTGGGAATAACGAACGCGGTCACAGAGAAAATACAGTGAGTACATTTGTATTCAGGTTCTTCTGCTCCTGTCCTCCATCCTTCCTCCTCTCGCTCCCAGTCACAGCGTCCACGTCACTTATTCTTCTTCAAACGTGTAGAAGGTCCCTGTTCAGACTAACACAGTGTGTATACGCAGGAACTGTTCAGCTTTATACTGAATCCATATCATATCATCTCCAAACTAAAGTTTTCATGTTGTTTGTACGTTTTGACCTTTGTCGTGCTCGGGGGTGAATGTTTTTCTCTTTTAAATCTTTTGTTGTACTTGCTGAAAGTGCGTCCAGGTCGGTGGAGGCTCGATCGTGTTGCTGGTGACCTGCTGGAGCAGCTTCTACTCTGCTCTCTGCAGCGATGAATAAATAAATGAATAAGGAGTCGACTGCTGCAGATGTTCATGTGTGATGGTGACGATGTCCTTCACTCAATTTCAAATATTTCCAAAGACGAAAGTCTATCAGTTGTCCTGTGAGTGAAATATGTGTTTAGTTGATATTTTAGTATCAGAGGCACCAAACCAAGCAGCGACGTGCTGAACGATAAACTGTGAACAAAAGCTTTACTCGTTATTCTTCTCTTCTACATGGAGAATAGAATTTTATTCCATTGTTTCTGTTGATTACGACTCAGCACCATGTGTCTTAGCAGCATTTTTTCTCCTAGAAAGGAAAAGATGATTGTTCTGCTTTTCCTGATGTAGTGAAGTAAAACGTAAAGAGAAGAAGTCCCTGCGAGACAAACAACAAACCAATGGAAAAGTATACACACTTCTCTTTGGAGTGAACACCTCCTGGCAGCTAATTAAGAAGCCAAATATTCACCTGAGAGAAAACACTGTGTGTTTTAGAGGGAGGGAGAAAAGGGGACTGCTGCAGACACATTTGGCCCTAATTGAAATCTCACGGGGACTTTAGGGTGGAAATGAAAAGTTTAAGAGGTTAGAAAAGGCCAGTATCAGATAATAACAGAGCTAATATTGTCTCAGTTTAATAACTGAGCCGACACTGATCTGAGAGTCTCCTCTGTCACCCCTGATCCTCATCATTACAAACCACAGAGCTGTTATCTGCTTAAAGAGGCTGCGGCTGCTGATCCAGCGTTCACAGCTCTGACAGGATTTTATATGTGGCTGAGGTTTTATGTTACAGTATGTTACTGACTTTATTCACTGTGTCTGAATAACCAATGAACAGAAACCAGTTGTCTGAGTTTCTGTCCTCTCTGCTCTGATCCTCACATGTCTTTGTTAAGGTTCTCCAGTACGTTCTTCAACATCTTCTGGGAACTGGCATTAAATTCCTGTATCTTCCAGCTGACTGTTGGAGCTGGTTCCAGCCCAGAACTCCTCAGGAGGAAGATAAATGACATGAGTGAAGGATTAACACTGCTGCAGATAAAAAGTTCAACGTGTGTCTTCAGCAGTTTGATATCAGGACTTTATTTCCTCCAGAGGCTGAACACTTTTCTGTGTCTGCTGTTCTACACAATAAATGTGAACATGAGCTCCTGCAGATGCAGTCAGATAGAGACGGGACGAAGGGACGAAGGGAAGCCGATCGCTGCACAAGTGTGTGTGTTTATCAGCAGTCTGTGTGTGTTAGATATCCACATCACACACACACAGACACACACCACCATCGTCTTCCCATTTCTCTCTAAATGGAAATGTTTAAACTCTGCTGCTCGGCCTTCTCTAGATTTACTGTCTCTCTGTGGAGCTTCAGTAAAGTTTCCTTTAATAAACAGACACGTGTGGTTTTTCCAGGAAGTAACATCCATTGGAAGAAAACATCAGTAACGATAAGTAGAAGAGTTTTTGGCACCACGAGTCGCACGGTTCAGACAGTTGTTGGACTGTTTTCAGCAGTGTCTTTGTGGCTGTAATTACTGACACTGTTTGTTGTGTGTCTTCATTTGCAGAATGATTCCTCTAAAGTTTGCGGAGCATGTTTTTGCTCTGGTACCTCGGCTCGTTCAGTCCTCTGAAGCTTTTCATACTGATCATATTCTGTGAGCTGGTTACTTCACGTTTGGTGAAACAAACCAGCTCCATGTCAGTGACGATGATCCAGGTCTAATAAGTAAAAGTTGTAGACTGGGTTTTGTCTCCTGCTGCTTTTCATTTTTAAACTAGCTTGTGGTGCAGTGACCATGTACCCCATTCGTATGCTGGCTTCCTGCAGGAACTCTGAGTGTGCACATGCAGGAACTGTAGACTACATGATGCAGCATCTTTTAGTGTGACAAACCGGATAAGGTCGGTTCACTCGTGGTTAAAATGTACGTGTATTCTAACCCTAAAGCCTTCAGGACGTTTTCCCGTCTGAATTCTACTGACGTACTTTATGCTGCTGCAGGTCGGATCATCTAGATCCAGACTAAAGCCGTTAAAACATTTAGTGAGGAAGACGAACGTAGAGTGGAGCCACAGCAGAACTACGTTAGTACAGTAGACATACTGTATGTTTCATTGTCATGTCTCAGTAAAAAAATCTGAATCCTGTTGTACGTACATTTCCACCCAGTTAGAGTCTGATTTACTGTCTCGGTTCTAACCTGAGTGTTTTACAGCACAACGAGCTGATGACGAGTTATAGATGACGCGTTATGGATGTGCTGTTGCGCTCACACTCAGATCTCTGCTGTATCTCAGCAGTCAAGGCTGCAGTTTTACTCCAGCTGAACATAAATCTGCTGTGCTGCTGATTGAAGAGAACAGAGAGCAGTAAAAAAGAGAAATGGGCCACGAGGGAACTAACGGACCTGTTTTTTCCTCCTCTGTGACACAGAACGGAGCTTTTTTATGAATCTTTTTGTGTCAGTGAGTGCTGCAGAGGGTCTGCACAGTTTCTCGACCTTGAGGTTCGCTCAGCTTTTACTAGAGCAGGTTTTTCTTTATCTCCCTTTAAAGCTTTGAAGGAGGAGGAGGAGGGAGTCTTTATCTCAGTGTTCAAGTTCATCTCCTCTCCTGCCTCAGACGTCCTCACTCTCTCCTACATCACTGAGCTCTGATGCTAATATGCCGTCGGATGCTGGCTGCAGGAACCAGCAGATCCCCGGTCTCCATATGCTCCGCTCGTTTATCTGGAGCAGGAGGCTTTTTAAATCACCCCAGCCCTCCCTCTCCCTGCTCTGCTCTGCTCCCCTCTGCTACGCTCCACCACACTCAGGTATTAACACATTACAGTGCAGGAAAACATAGATATGAGATTTATCTGACAGACGTTACAAACTGTAGCTTTAAATAGCTTCATTTTTACCAGACTGTCCCAAGCTGTTGATCCTCAGTTAACTTATTAATACGCAGCCAAACTAGCGTCACAAAATTAGATTTTCTCTAATAAATTAATTAACATAAGTCACAAACTAAAATTCAGTGTAAACATCCAGTTTTACACTAAAATGTTACTGCAGCTCACAAAGAGTGACGGGCATTTCCAGTTGCATCTTTACACGTGTATTGTCCAGACTTAAACAGATTCTAATTAAGAATTAACTGGGATGAAGTGTTTAAGTAATCAGCTTCATTGAGGTCATTGAATGGCACAAATGAATTAAGAGGAGACATGAAATCCCTTAGTGTAAAAGAACGTTTCCTGTAAATGTTTGAGTGAGGAGGAAATTTCATGGATGTCTTTTAAGCTGTTGAAGATAATTAATTAAACTTTTCTGTCTTTAATAGGGTAAATTAGCTTTAACTTTAAAGCTTAATTTGCTGTTGGGAATGGGAACTTTCTGAAACATTAAATCCAGGTGAAACCATATTTCTCCTTGTTTTTAGGGACAGGAGTCTGAGTTTCAGAGGAGACACTGAAGCTGATCGGTTTCTACCCCGTTTACAGTGATTAGTCAGCTCTTACTTATCTGCAGCAGCTGAGCTCTGGAGGCTTTTTCACAGCTCCAAACGCAGCAGGACAAACTGCCGGGGTTAGAGTTCAGCACTGCAGCGCAGGCCGACACATAATCTGCCTTTTCAATTAGTCACGTAAAAGATGTGTCGGCGCCTCACAGCGACAACTCAGAAAATGAGATTTATTGTGTCGTCCTGCAGGATAAGACAGAGCTGCACACTTCTTCCCTCAGGACTCCGTCTATTTTCTGTTATGGGTCGCTCCATCTCCTCCTCTTCCTCCGACAAGACGATGAGTCAGAGTTTGGATGGAGCAGAAGAAGAATGAAAGCAGCTCTGATATTAATCTGCTCCTTCAGACTCCGCTCCGACCTCATGTCAGGTCAGGTTTTAGGCAAATCGACATCTAGTGCTCGTGTTTGTCCAGAGACTCCTCAACAACTCGGACATTAATGGTTTCATTAGCAGTGAACTTCTGAGTATTTATTTCTTACACAGAGTTTAGACTCTGTAATCACTTGATGTTGCTGCTCCCTCTCACCAGACTGAGAGTTAGTGTCACGAGCTCTGTGACAAATCAAATCATAATATTCTTATGGAAACCTGCGTAAATTCTGGATTTTTCTTTAGCAGATTTTCAGTATTTGGATGGTTAAAATTCTGCTGATTGGTTTAATTTCAGGTCGTTAATTAACTTCAGCTTCAGTGAGAAGAGCTTCTGTGATTAAGACAGAATGAAATGTGAATATATGTTGACAGTAAATACACGTGATTATGACACATCCCACAGGTGCTGCCCTCTCCCAGCTCTAAAGATGACACAGCTTCACCGAACTTTAGTGTGTGTGTGTGTGTGTGTGTGTGTGTGTGCGCAGCAGGTATCAGTCATCACGTCAGGTGACACGTTCGTCAGGCAGCAGACTGACTCGGTCTGGATCAGTGAGACCAGCTTTAATTATACCAGACGCTGATGTGAGGTTTATAGAAGAGTTCCAGCGTGATGGATATAACAAGTACAGCTCAGTGCTTTCAAATACACAAAATCTAGTATGTGTATTAGTTTGACAGTAATTTGTACATTTTCACACTTTGGTGAAAATGTGTTTACAGCATCAGTCACGTGATTAGAAACAGTGTGTCGTGTCCTGGAGGAGACACGTAAAGCACAACAGCAGGATGGAGGGTAAATATTTCCCATTGTTCCTGCTGTTGTACTGATGAAATGGACTTAAACAGAACATTCACTCACCTGTTGTACTCACACGTGGACTCAGTCAGACATGAGTCTGAGTTTGTTCTGGGGAGCAGGTGGAGTGATGTCCGTTTAATGTCGGGGCCGACTCACTCACTCACAGCTCCTCTGGGTGATGTCTGCACAGGTTCAGGGTGAAAAAATCTCTAAATATCAGCCAACAGATTTAACCAGGACACATCACACGCCTGTGAAATAAAGCTCTCTGATATCCTGACATGCAGCAGCCAAACTTTCTTTCACAAGATTGTGGATCAGTAAAAAAGCTACAGTACCAGACTTCAACCTGAAGCATTAACAGAGAGGTGAATGTTGTAGCCTGAGAGACAAAACCCAGGGAACAGAAAGACCAGGAACCTGTTGAACCTGTTGTCATTAATTTGATCAACTCAAACCTACAAACAAACTGAAAAGATTTGTTGTTACGTGCAGCAGTTTCCTGTTGCAGCTGATCTGACCTGGAGTCACTGAATCACTGGGTTTGTTCTTCGCTCCAGCTGCTGTAGAAGCAGAAACACAGAGAAATGAGCAGGTGTAAAGCAGCAGCACTGACAACAAAGCTTCTTCATGTCAGAAGATTTAAAACAAACAATACAAAGTCATTTTTTCTCCCTAATGAAACCTCTCGACCATTTTCAGCATGTTCATGTAAAATCTAACTTTTCACAGATGGATTTCTCTCCCCATTTATCTTAATTATTCCCTTATCACCACAAACTTCTCCAGCAAACGTGGACTTTTTGCTAAATGGAAGAAAATATTCTTCCACCATTTATTAAATCTCACTGTTCCCATGCAGCGTTTTTATTTTCATACTTCATAGTTTGAAAAATGAAATGCAGCTGCTGTTTGTGTGTCTCCTCCTGCCCAGAAAACCCCCCAGAGACTCTGTCTGGATTCAGACAGGTGGTTCTTACATCTGCAGGTGTGTGAAGTGTTGCTTTATGTGTAATACATGTGTGTTTTGTAGTGCAAATTAAAAAACGAGGTTGTGTGTGTTTGTCACTCACAGATAACTGTGAGATGTGCAGACTGAAATGTGCAGCACACTGTTTGTCTGTTGAGGATGTTTAAATGAATCTTTCCTCTCTGTGTGCTAAAGACATTAATTAGCTTTAATCTAATTAATGTAAACCTCATTTGCCACCTACACTGATCACTGCCACACACACACACAGCTCATACCTAATTATGTGACCAATAGAGTTGCAGACAGAGCAGAGGCAAAGCTTCCAGTGCTCATCATCTGGTCTCAGTGGGGGAGCAGGAGCTCGTCCTCACTACTGATGCTGCAGGTTTCAGTGCAGACTGGGGTTTGGACCGAGCAGCAGGAGTTTGGCGCTGTCTTCAGTCTGTGGATTCAGCTCACAGCTCACTCTGTCTGCCCTGCTCACTGTCTAATAATCAGCTAAACATGGATCTGTTGACTGGACTGGAAAACAGCACCAACCCATTATACACCTTCCATAACAGGAAACAGGTCGACTGATCACTGGTCACTGCTGGGGGAGTCCGCAGACGGTGGTGATGATGTTCTGTACATGTACGACAGAGAACAGCTCTACTGAAACATGAGTGAACATATTTTCAGAGGGTAGAATTTCTGCTACCGGCAGCAACTTGAAAGTATTGTTATCACTCGGGGGCTTTGAGCTCTTATCAGCAGAGCACTGAGCTGTTGGCTGGAGGATAATGGGCTTCATCAGCTGCCTGCTGAGCTGCCAGCTTCCTCCTCTTTATTCCTCCCCTCTGGTTCTTCTTCTGCTCTGTCTTTACCACCTGCTGATAAAACATGGAGAAATGAAGAGGGAGGAGACCCACAGGGCCACAGTGTGTGATGTGATCTCTCCCTGTATCTGTATGTGCTGGAGAACACACTGCTGCTGATGGAAAGGGATGAAAATCAGCAAATGTGTGCAGAGAGAGACGGAAACTGAAGAGAGCTGCTTCACAGCTGGACTGCTGCACTGTACCAGCACCTAAAAAGGCTTTTTATACAGTTCCTGACCTGCATTAGCTAAATAACAACGATACAACCTAAAAACCTTAGTGAGCGCGCTCAGTGAACATTACAGCAGTGAACTGATGAAACAACGCCAGAGACAGGAGCTGGAAATAAGGTTAAAACAAAAAAATCCTCCTGAAATGTCGACTCGTAAAACTCCACAATACTGCAGATATTTCACATCTGAGTGTGTGTGTGTGTGTGTTGAGCTGGATTATCATGTATTGTGTCGGCTGGAGGGTTAGAGGATCAGACACGGTGATTAAACTGCCACTGAAGGCCTTTTGGCTCTTTAATCTGTTAAACAGAGACAAACTGAACAAACTGCCAAAACACACACACACACATCCACCTACACACTGACACACACACACACACACAGCACTGAGGTACATCAAGACTCCACGAAAATGAATCAGAAAAAAGAGTTTTTGTGCAAAAATGTCCCTGACAGATAAAACATTAGAACACTTCTGAGGATGTGTTGATACTGAACATAGAGAGTTTTCTCACACAAAATATTCAGAACAACATCAGACGTCTGATCACCGACTACAGCCTCATCACCTTTAGATGGTTCCTGAACCTTAAACATCCTCTTTAGGAGACACGGTCTCCAGCAGCCTGTAAAATGCTGTGAGATCAGTTCACCTGTAATACCACATTTTATGGAAAGATATGTAAAGTGCTTCCTGTGTGTTTTGGAAGGAGGTGGGTGGAGGTTCCCTCCCACCAGTCACGAGCTGGTCCCAGTGGTTATCTTAAATAAAACCTCCATCAGTGACCATTGTTGGTCCCCAGTTTGTCCAGTGGAGATAAAGAGGTGGAGCTCCCTCAGCTGAAGGATCAATAGATCAATACACCTCCACCTGTGATGTGATGGATCACTGCGACGCTGCAGATCAGTCACAGGTTACAGCTTCACTCTGAGTGTGAACACGTGGATCAGTTTTTATGAACGGCTGCAGGTCTGAGAGCAGCTCAGCGTGTTGATTAAACTGCTCTCTTACTGATTTATAGTTTTCTGTTCTTAAATCAATATCTTATCTCAACACTCACTGTTTTCTCTCAGTACGTCCGTCTAACCTCACTTCAACCTGATTTTCACTCATTTTCTCTTGATCTGTTCATTCGTTGATCTGCAGATTGAAGATTGAATGAATGAGACAGAGACTCGTCTGTGATTCAGACAGAGATATAACTTTGGTTCCTTTTATGGAGTTTTATTCCTACAGTATTTGGAGATAGAACACGTTCTCACAGGCACCACTGAGGAACAAACTCAGGGTTTGATTACAAACTGTGGTGGAGCTTCTTCCACTTGATTTATTTATTCTCCTTTATTTTTAGGCCAGTGAAGAAAGTGGGATAGAATATTCCTGTCTGGTGTTTTACCAACATCTGGACACGTTAGTACAAATTAGGTCAATTTCACATCTGTCTGTACTATCTGTGGAAGTAACGTCCTGTTGTTCCTGAACTGCTGGAGAGAAAACTGAGCTGTCTCCTGCAGTGCAGTCATCTAAAAGCTGCTCCGGCTCAGTCTGTAGTGAAACAGATCACATCTGTCTCCTTCTCTCCGGCTGATCGCAGGTTAAGAGCTGCGAGTAATTGAAGTGTGAATTTGTAATTTAGACGTGAAGTGAGATAAGCTGAGAGGTGAGCAGGTAGTTTGACTCAGAGACAGACTGAGAGAGGACATGGGTCTTATCTCTGTGCAGGAGTGAGGATTAATAATGTAAAGACGGAGGGAGGACACAGACAACGAGGCGCTCCATCTGATAAGATGTTTAAAACCACTTCCTGCACTGTGCTGCGTCAGTCTGCTCACACAAACCTGAGCCCACATCAGGTGCAGTATGAACGGATTTGTGTTCCAGCAGAACCACCTTAAACAAAACACCAGAGGTCAAAGCTGCAGGTTCCAGGATGCAGCATTAAACTCTAGTAACAGGTCTGAATGTCAGACTCTGGTCGTGGTTCAGGTTTAAACCCAGACGGTTCTGTCTGCAGAAGATGCTGTTCACTGTGATTTAACCCGATTATGTCAGAAAGGACAAATGTTCATCTACAGTGAAGGCAGCCTCTCACCAAGTGTGCGTGTGTGTGTGTGTGTTCAGGCTGTTTGTCCAGCACTTCCTGGTAATAGCAGAGTAGAGTTGAACACATTGAAGCATAAATGATTCAGACACAGTGAGAGCGACATGAAGTCACTGTATGAGACGTTAAACGCTGCACTGTTGACCTCTGACCCCTGCTGTGAGTGCGTTTGTACGTGTCATCAGCAGTAAATGCTGCGCGATGCGATCCTGCCTGTGACCTGTGTGTGTTAGTGTGTGTGAGGATTCAGGTGATCGTAACATGTTGATCAGGACAACGTGTAAACGTCTGTTGTTTAGCAGCTTCAGTGTTTGACCCTCGGGTGGATTTTTCAGGTGCTGGAGAAGAATCTGACAGCAGCGAGCGAGGAAAGTGCTGACTGCTGTCTGCTGTTTGTTTTGACAGAGGACGATGTGACACACACACACGTTTGTCTGCGAAGGTGTGTGTGTGTGTTGTCAGTGTGCATCACCTGGTGATCAAGGTGAATCTGAGGAAAGTCGACTTCACCTTTTTCTCTGCAGCAAACATGTTGTGAATGAAATATGAGCGTGAAGTTCTTCTTCTGCTGTGTCTGTGGTCAGCGTTTAGGACTGAAAGGACCTGGAGACTCAGTCACTGACCCCCCCACACTCTGAACCAGACCCTCAGTTATTCATCTGTGAGTCCTTGGAGCCTGATTAACCCTTCAGGATCAGCTCTCACACAGACCTCGGACCTGAGGAGATTATGGGTCTTTTACTCTGAAGGAGCACAGGAAATCCTCCCAGATCTCTGAGTCCCTGAGGATCAGCAGAGTAAGAAAAGAGTGACTCCTTAGTTTGATGATGGTGAGAAAGCAGCAGACGTAAAAAAGACTGAGGACGCTCAGCTCATAAATCCCACCTCCAGATTTCAATATTTCCAGAGTCTGTGTCACTGCACTCTTTGTGTGTCCTCAGCCCTTCAGCTCTTTGTGTCCTCTGACATTAAATTTAACGTTACGCCAATTAACCATCTGTAAAATGTTCAGAGTGGACAAACTGCAGGGAAAAAGCTCGGACAAATAATGAGGAACGGTGAAGAGAAAAGACAGTTTGACTTTTATAAGGACAGTCAGCTTTGTCCAAATGTCTTTTACTGAGCTGGTTTCTATGAAATGTCCTGATCTAATGTTTCTGAACATGAGGAGGTTGTTTGTAAGGAGCTCTGCAGCCTGCAGGGGGCGCTGACAGACAGCGGCAGGATTTCAGAGATGATTAGATTGTCCTCATAAATGCCTAAACACGACTGTGTGTGTGTGTGTTAACGAGCAGCTAAACACACACCCTTGTTGAAGGACACAGTCACATGACACAGCAGCACACACACCTGTACTCTGAGTGTGTGTGTTTCTGATTTTGTTGTGTTGTGACACACACAGAGACACAGACAAGGTCGCAGCCTCTGATTGGCTGCTGGCTGCAGAGAAGCTGAGGCTGGAGGTTTGAGGGTTCGCAGGTGGAGACGAGGTGATCAGTTACTTTCACGCAGCGACATGACTCCGAAACACAGACGTACATACAGACGTCTGTCCCCGTTTCACTGTGACAAGTTAAAAACGTGAAGATTCTGAATGAAGTTCTGCAGCCTCTTGTCTCTCAGCTTTATTGTGGACAGATAATGTGAATCATCAACATGTGTTTCATGTCTCTGTTGACATTTCACTGAGGTATGACTACAAACTGCTGTAATCTGTCTCCAGGTGTTTTTAAAGGACACTTAATCTCCTCCACAAACTGTGTGTGGAGCGTGATTATGCTGCCAGTGTGTTGTTGTGCCACGTTTAAAGTGGAATTAGGAGCCAGGTCACATCACCTTTATTCCTACAGATAAATGAGTGAAATATTTTCTAACAGCAGCTGTACTGTGTAAAATTAACAACTGAGGGTGGGGAGAGAACACTGGTTTAGAAAAGCAAACAAACAAGCTAATGAAATGTCGTATAATCAGATTATGACCCATCATTTTCAGATTCTACTCATATTTGGAACATCACATCATTTTAATTTGAGCTGATGAACAGTGAACAAACTGATTGAAACATCTGAGCGCTGAGCATGCTGGGAATGCAGGGACGCCCATCAGATGGAGTTTCTGCCTGTCCGATAAGAGTGAATGAGACGTGTTTTTACCGAGGGAGGGGGAGCAGGTTTGAAAGTAGGGCAGAGAGGAGACGCAGTCACCAGAGACGCTGATAAAGTGCATTTATTTTTATTTTAATGCTTTCCAGACTTTAAAATGAACTCGTGTCCCTGCAGAAGTTCCCTAAACATATTTATTTATCATGCTGAACACAGCGGAGGTGATGAAGTCGTCTCTCTCTGCAGATCTCTGGCTCCTCCGTGTGGACGCAGACTGAGCTGCAGCTTCATTCAGAAACCACTGAGTCAAGAGGAAAATGCTGCGTCGGCTCCATTTTCTGCTGATTGTCTGAAAAAGTCAATTGTGCATTTAGTTTCCACATCGAGAATCTGTCAGCAGCAGCGAAGCCACCGCTCATTATTCATAAATAAATCTACATGCACGGTTCATCTGCTGAACTCGTTGGAGATTCAGGAAGACAGAGGACACATTTTTAGTAGTAATGAATAGACGTGTTAAAAAAGCATCTTTTGATGATCTTTGACCTTTGGGTTTGTAACATAGTTTGGTTTACTCCTCCTCTCTCTCGTCTCAGATACGGTGACATGGTACCAAAGACCATCATGGGGAAGATCTTCGGCTCCATCTGCTCTCTGAGTGGGGTTCTGGTCATCGCTCTGCCCGTTCCCGTCATCGTCTCCAACTTCAGCCGAATCTACCACCAGAGCCAGAGAGCCGAGAAGAGACGAGCGCAGAAGGTGATGATGTTTAAACCTCAAACCTTCCTCCAAACTCACTGCTGCGCTTCTAAAATCAGCAACGTTCACATTTCCACACATCAGCAGCGAGTTGGGAGGAAAATCTTCTTGTTTGTGTTAAACTGTGTTTAAGGCTGAAGCTTAAACTGAAAACTAAACTAACTGAGAGGAATCAGAGCTTTTCTCTGAGCTGACCCGAACATTTAATCCACCGCGTCACCTGTAAGTGCAGAGACGTCATGTCTGTGTGAAATATTCAGCTTCAGTGTGTTTACAGCAGCAGATCTCATCAAGTGGAACAAACACTAACGTGTTTAACACTAAACCAGACAGCAGCTCGTAACCCGCAGGAGAAAAGACAGGAAGACAGCGGGAGGAGGAAACTGTGTCCAGGGCTCCACCTCCGCCCAACATCAACAGATGAGTTTTCTGCTTGTGTTGGAGCTCCTTGTTTATCCCGCGGGGAGGGCAACAGTGTGTGTCAGCAGCTGTCAGAGTAACACAACCTGTCCATGGACCCACATTAAAACCACAGAGCTGCACGGCCCTCCCCACTGAAAAACCAGATCATGACTTAGTGTCAGAGCCCCCCCCCCAGTTATTAATGCGAGGTCGTATCTTTATAAATATTACTGCGAGTTCACGAAGCAAGTTGTGCTTTTCAGGAATATCGTGTTTACACATGTTCAGGTTTTCTGTACAAACCATCAGTTAATCCATCACTTAATCCCATCAGGTGTCCAAACTTCTCCTCCTCTCTCCTCCTCTCTCCTCTCCTCTCTCCTCTCCTCTCCTCTCTCCTTCTGTACAAACCATCAGTTGACCCATCACTT
>JAUMHL010000016.1:17942682-17955743 GCA_032362345.1 Sandelia bainsii
AGGTGGCAATCTGATCGGATAGCTTGTCTCTCAGGCCTTGGGGACCAAATAGAATAACTTCAGTCTTGTCTGAATTAGGAGTATTAGTGTTTGTTTTTAAGAAAACCAGGAATGTGCTCATGTAACTGAGGGTAATGAAGACCATGTGATGGGGTCGAGAGCCCTGGAGCAGCAGATAGAAAGTAGACGTTGAGTGGAGGTTGCTCTGTGCTGTACTGCGTCACCAAACTCCACTCAAAATAAAGGCGTTTTAAGGCTCCGGCGTCTGACTGTATAAAGGGAAGTTCGTTGTGTTTGTAAAAAGTTTAACCTCTAAAACAGACGTGTGTGTGTGTGGACAACATGTGTGCGAGTTCCCAAAATAACTGAGGGTGTTTCAGCGGGGGAGGGGGAGGAGGTGCTGACCTCCTACAGAGCTGCGAGTTTTAAATCCGGACTTCACTGAAAAACTGAAGCGAACAGTAAAACCCGTGTTGATTCAGGGCAGAAAATAAAAGCAGAGGACGGACTGGAAACCTGACCTCCGTGGCTCCTGGTTTCTCCTCCTGGTGGTTTTAACTCAAACCAGATGGTCCGCCTGCCAGACTCCACCGCCGCTCTGCTTCTTTTTAACTCCTCTCTGACGCCACCAAACTCCGTGCGTTTTTCGTCAGATTTTACCGCTCGTGTTTTAACGGAATATGTGCGGCTGCAGTTCAGTTTCACGCATTTTTGGATTTTTCCACGTGAACTGATTTTTTTTTTTGCGGTTCCTTTGTGATTTTCTTCAGCTGCCAGGACGTCGGGGTTTCTTCACGGACGCTGATAAAAACGGAGACGCAGAGGTGGATGTGTTGCGCACTTTGGATCTGGGGAATAATCGGGGAAGTCCAGGAGAAGTGTTTGTCTGTGAAGGGTCGTATGTCCCAGTTTGAAGCCGCATGATCTCCCCGAGGAGGAGAGAAGATGCAGTTCGCCTGCTTTGAAGCGAACTCCTCTCGTTCGCTGCGCGTGTTTGCGGCTCCGCTGCTTTTTGGACCAGTTCGCTGCGCACAAACTCAAAATAAGTTCTTCTGGAAATTCTCATTTAGTCTTTGTAAAAGTTTATTTCTTTAAAACACAAGTTTATTGCTTGTCAGACGTTAAAGGAATAAATGTTTCCAACACTGTTTTAGACTGTGGCCGAACCTCACTTTAATGTGTCTTTTGTAAATTGATTGATAATCGATAGTTGCTCTTTACGTCTAAATCACGGGTTTATACGTCTTCAGACACAAGTGAATCTCCCGGTAACATCGGCTCAGACCACATCCACCACAACCAAACACGCTTTTCTAGCCAACTCGTTTGTGTGACTGTGAAACTCACCAAAGTCCATTTAGAATCAGCAGGATTTAGCTGAAGATGCGGACACTCTGTCGAACCTTCGGGGATGTGAAGTGAAGGTTTCATGCGGTGTCTCCTGGCTTCAGCCGGCGGACTCTTTTTGAGAGACGCCGGGATGCTGCTCCGCCGCCGGTCCTGCTCCGGCCCGCTGCTGCTGGTCGGGGTGGCAGTGTGTCTCTTCTACCAGACCCTGATGGTGGCCCGGAACCGGCTGCGGTCCGGACAGCAGCAACCCGCCGCTGATGTTCGCAGCAGAGGGTCGCCAGATGAACTCCTGATGGAGGAGACCAGAGGGTTTGTTTCCACCCTAGAGTCTTTACAGGCACAGGTGAGTTTACCTGCTCCAGGTGTGTTTCCTCCTCCTCCTCCTCTGTTCCTGATGATGATGATGATGCTGTTTGGTGAACTTTACTGGCTCTTACTCGGATCATGGTAAAAAGTTTGGCTAAAAGTTTAGTTACAGTTTAACATTTACGTTTTCAGATTTTTAAATTGAGCTTGAACATAATCAGTTAATTTTATTTAAGTAAAACGTTTAATAAAGTTGTATTTGTGATGAACCAAACTTCATTCAGAATTACTGCATTTTAAAAAGTGGTTAGAGTTTTGTTCATGTACATTTTGTCCCACGTCCACCTAAGTATCAAAGAGACTTCACTCAAAAATAGAACAATTTTAAATTAGTGCTGGAATTACAACATACATGGAAAGACATTTTTTCACTCTTACATTGGAGTAGAGAAATACAATCCATCTGTAGTGGTTTATGAATAACCTGTGCCAAACTTAAGAGGGAAAAAGAGTATTTTTGACTCTTGGTTACAAATTGTGCATCAGTATGATACAGAGGCTGTTATCATGATAAGTAACCGCCTGATCAGAGCGTTTTAAAATCAGTTTGGTTATTAACAACAAACGAAGAAAGTTCATACTTAAATATAATTAATCATATAACCAAAACACTCAAACTATATCAGTAATGATATTTTATAATCATTTTACCAATAAATTATTTTCTTTTCCCAGTGACACTGTTGATGATGGGCAACTTTTACTAAAAGATCCAGTTCTATAAGTGATGTTTGTGTCTCTTCTTATGAATGTTCTACTAAATGTGTATGTTGTATCTTTAATCGTATCTTAATCTTATGCAGTTTTGTACTGCTGGTGTTTTGGTGAAACAGGAGTCGTCAGGCCCACTGGGTCGAGGCTCCTTGTGGCTCATTGTTGCAGTATTTTTAGATTCTGAGGGTCTCGGCGTGCACCAGGGTTTTATTTTCATACAGGATGACTGGCAGCTGCACAGACCAGTCACAGTCGCACTATGCATGCTGGGTATTTTAAGTGTGTCTGTGTGTCATTAATGATCTGAGGATCCAGTTCCTGACAGTGTGAGCTGACAGCTGACTGAACGCACTCGGTGTTAATCAGGCTGTTAATCTTGTCACGTTTTACTGGGCTCAGTGGTTTGTTTGGTTTGTTTTATTACACCAGTCCTCAGCCTGTCAGCTGTTCCTCATTAAAGGAGCAGTCCCACAGTTTAGGAAATGTCTTCAGGTCGATCAGACGGAGAAAGATTCACACGCAGACAATAAGTAGAAATGTGCAGTAAACAGTGTTATAATAGTTTAAATATATATTGACATTTGTGTTATGTAGGTAATAAACCGCTGTACTGTAAACGAGTGAAGTTCCCGTTTGCTGGTGAATATCTTTGTTTCACCTTTTTTAACTGTGTCACCTTTGATAGACACCTGCCAGCTTCTCCTAACGATAATAATGTTCATCACAAACTGTGAAATGTGAGAAACAGTCACGTCATTTAGCCTATGTTACAGTTGCTCGCTGTTCGATGACGAGATTCACATTTCACCTGCAGAGCTGCTCACCTGTCTGTTTCTCACCTGTAACACGTGGAGGGTTGTTAGCACTTCTCAGCTCTTCTACTTAAGTAAAACTACAAAGTATTATCATCACAGTGCACAAGAAGACTGATGGAGAATGATATAATTGGATTATTAATGATCAGTGAATCATTAATGTGTGAACATCAGTGATGTAGCAGCAGGTAAAGGTGGAGCCGACTTTAACCCTTTATGTTCTGACAGCTGCTTCGTCCAGAGGAGATTCAGTTTTAATAATCTGCATCTGTAAAGTAACTAAAGCTTCAGATACAAATATTTCCCTCTGTGTAGTAGAAATATAAAGTACTGCAAATGTACTTAGTTACTCTCCGTGCAGAGTAAATACCGTGGCCGTTTCTCAGGATGATGAGGGTGACATGTCGAGGGTCAACGCTCAGACCGAATGACGACGACAGGCGTGTGTGCAGAGGAGTCCTGGTCTGACACACGGATCAGATATGAAGCAGATCCAGGACCACGTATGGAAGTGGACCAGATCTGATATGAAACCTGATTTCTACAGAGGAAACAAACTCAGCGGAGTCACGTCAGTCAAATTACAGGTTTGATCTGTGCTGAGTGAGAGAACCTGTTCTCAGTGTCCACAGCTTCCAGTCAGGCTGAGAAAACCTGCCCAATGTCAGTATTTACTGCCGGGAACAGACACAACACACTGAGGGGTCTATTTTTATTTCCCTCTGCAGACTTTAGAGTCCGGACTGAGACTGGCAGCAGCAGAAACCAGTTGACACTCACATTAATCTGCAATTCATCTTACCAGTAATAAACTGGGACCAGTAAAATGTAATTGTCAATCAGACTGGGACCGACTGAGAAATGATGCTCGTATCCACGTTTAACCCGGTTTGTCCTGTGGACAAAACACGGGACAAACTGATGGATTAACTCCACCTCTTTATTAGAAATCTGCAGCTGACTGAACTGATGTAGTTCTTTAGACCAGTTTTTACTTTGGTTCTGTGTCACCTGTAGCTCTGAGTGATTTCTTCTCCACCGTCTGTTATTAATGATGGATCAGAACACATTTTAATGAGCCGTCATCCTGAGAATCTGTACGTCAGGCAGGAATATTGACTTGTATGTGTCAAACACTGATCTGAGAGCAGTAAAATACAAACTGTAGGTTGTTAATAAATGAGCAGATGGTTGTTAAACTAATTCACAGACTGAAAAGAAAAACCTTGCTGTGCTGGATCAGGACCCACAAAAGCCACATCATTGTCAGACATTGTTAAAATACGTCTCATTTCTCTGGAAGCGTGTTTCCTCGTCTCCTTGTCTCCTCGTGTCCTCCGTGGGATGGACGTGGACACAAAGGGGGGGGGAGCATGGACGCTGTCAGGGGGCACTGAGGTGCAGCCTGTGTGTTTCAGGTCATGTGATGAAGTGTTTTGTGTTGGTCCATTAGTCTGTGGTATGAGACCTCGTTAGTCTGTGTCCGGACGCAGTTCAGCTGCTCTGGGAAATGTCTGTCGGTGGAAAACTTCTCCTCCGGATCTCAGTCCACAGAACCAGCTTTTCCACTGCAGGAACTCACAGACCTGGAACTGAACCCATCCCCATTGTCCTGGGTTCTGCTCTTGTTTCTACTGTCCTTCCCCCACTGTGGACACAAGTTCGAGGAGGTGGTACTGAATCAGGGGGAGGAGTCTCACAGGGTTGCTTCCTGTGATTGGTTAAACAGACGTGTTGCAGCATCCAGACGATTATTATTATAATAATAAGAAGAAGTCACTTTATTCTGCTAAAAAATTGAAAGAAAACGAGAAAAGACAAACTGAAGACTGTCTTTTATCTGTGAACTGAAATCTACTGCTGCGATTTTCTTTCCAGTTTGTTAAAACAGTGGAAAAACAAAGCAGAACCCAGAATCTGGTCCCTGAAGGTTCAGATAATGGATCAGACTGTGGTCCAAATAGGCTGATGCTTGGTTATTTTAGTGACCCCAACGTTTGCTGCGGAGCCGTCAGGACAAAATCAGAGTGAAGTTCATGTCATTTCCCTTTTTTATTCTAGTTTCAGGAGGTTTCTCTGATCCAGTTACAGCCTGATACTGGATCAGAACCTGATGACCATTAGATCCTCTCTTCCTGTTCGAGCAGAGAATGAAACCACCAGCACAGATTATCTGGACGAATCGTTCTTTTTTAGTTTATTATCATTTCAGTTTTAGTCTTTTTTCAGACTTCACCAACAAACATTAGTTTCTGATGAGCATAAAGGAAAAAACCACTGTTGTCCTGCTGATGTTTGACTTTTTCTTCTGGTAAATTATTTCTGTCCAAAAATGTTTCAAAACTCTTCATATAAAACCTGTAAAACGACCTAAACTTTGAGTCTTTAAATGTCTCACTCAGTCATATTTAAATATTTAATCTAAATGTTCACTAAATACTCACATGTTGAATGATTTGTGTGTCAATGAGTTTTAAATATTTCACTCAGTGTCTGTGTCCAGGGAAACAGAACAAAAACAGAAACTCTGCCAACTTCTGTTCACAAACACAGACGTTAACTTCACATCTGATCTGAATACTAACAGACTGAAACTGTCTCAACAGTAAATTCACTCGAGTTCTTTTTCCTGTTTCACTGCAGGAAAACAAACTTTCTTCTTCTGTGGTTTTAATGTTCTCTGACCCGGTTTCATGTTTCCTGCCAAGTCCTGCAGTTTAAAGGCTCATTTCACCCAAATCATCACAAAGGCCTTCAGAAAATCACAAAATAAAACTGGTACCATCAGCAGCTACGTGATATTTTAAATACATTTACTGATTATACTTGTGTACTTGTACTTCAGTAGGATTATGGATGCAGAAAGTCGTTCAGAGTCCTTTTAGTCTGAATACTTCTTCCTCAGTACCGGTGCAGGTCTTTCTACAGCGTGTTAGCTGTGTGAATTGATCTTCAGGGGGTTTTATCTGATGACCGGACCCACCAGACCGGAGGGGAAATTATTTACTGTTTCCTCTTTCTCCTCAGCTCAGGGTGTGGTCTCAGAAAACCCCCCGGCATCGACGGGCCGTGGTCCTGACTGGTCGACACTTGGTTTCAGACACCGAGGTCCAGCTGTACCAGCAGGTTCTGCAGCACATGGACTACGAGGTCCAGATGTCCAGATACGCTGAGACCAGCAGCTTCCTCAGAACAAACCAGGGTAAATATGTTAATGTGTGTAGAAACGTGTGAACACACACACACACGCGACTTTTATTTTCAGATTTTATACATTTAGCATTAAATCTGTCCCCCTTATTTTAATGTGAACTCAACCAGTTCCCTCTTTGCTTGTCTGTAAGACTCCCTCTCCCAGTTCACACAGTCAACAAGGGCATGCAGCTGTGGGTCAGGGGGGAGCACAGGTCCTCCCCATCTCCTTAGTGTTGTAGTGTCCCTGGGTAACACACAAGGAGGCGGCCTGAAGCTAATTTTAAATTAGGACGCCTGAAGACATCTGAAGGACCCGCACATCTCTCAGACGGCCACACTGCTGTGAAAAAGTTAAAAAAAAAAAAATTTTATTTAACACAGATCATCAAACTAATGTGCAGCGTCCGTACGGGTGCTTGAAATCCTTGAAAATGCTTGAATTTTAATGTTGTGGTTTCAAGGTTGGAAAAGTGCTTGAATTTTGGATATAGTGCTTGAAACCGCTTGAAACTGTAACTGTATTTGTTTCACAACAAATATCTATCTGAATGAATAGTTCGCTAATTAGACGGAGAAATAAAATAAAAAGTAGGAAGACAAAATGTAAATTGCCCCTTGGCCTCGTGTGTGATCGGTCAGTCTGTGTCCACGTGTGATCCCCCCCCCTGGAGACAGAGAGTTGGAGATGACTGCACCAACATGTCGGATGTTACCGTTTACATGTGTGTCGGCTGGAATGTTACAAATACAAATTATGGACGAACAAATTAAGATGAGGACCAAATCCACAAGTGGCCTCCTGCAAAGTCTGCAGAAAGGATTTGAAGCTTTTCACAATGAGGGAGTCTGAGCTGTCGAGTCACATGAAAGGTGAGTGTTAACAGACAGTTTTCAAGTAGTCACATATAACACTATAATACTAATTAGTTAATGTGCTCCGTTAGCTAGTGAATTCACGGGCTAAATTATTGAGATGCTCTGTGTGTGATGTAATATGGTAACATTAGTATGGTCAGTTATGAAACATGCTGTGAACTTAACCAACATTACTCAACAGTAACGTTAGTTACTTCACACAACTGAAAGCTTCATCAAACATTAGCCTGATGCATAACTAACCAATTTAAGACTAACAGAGTAAAGACTAGACAGTAGCAAAGTTGTTACCGACCAAAGAGAAAAATACTACCATGACTTTTTATTTTCATGTGTTTTGCAATCTGCAGCTTTTCTAACGTATTAACTTTGGGAACACCTGTGGGTTTGACTAACACCTGGAAGAATCATCTCCATGTCTAAAGGTGATGGTTCTTGTTGTAATGTAATGTGCAGTGTGTGTGTAGAGGTGGTACCTGCTGTGGTATTTATACCCTCTGCAAATTCAAGTAACAATAAATAAGCTTAAAGCTGCATGTTCATATAAGGCAGATGAACAATACATTACAGATTAAATAAATTTATCAGTGCTGCTCTCCATGCCTGTCTTACTGTATATCTTGTTATTAACACAAAGAGATTAAACACTAAACAACAGATAATACGACTTCTACAATAACACATACAGCAACACAGTTACGTATCTTACTGATAGTTGTATTTAGAATGAAGTTTATTTTTTTATAAGATTTTTCTTCCTATTTTTGATGTTATATAGGAATCTCAAGATCTCACGAGAAGACTTATGAATCCAGGTCCTGCTGTGGGGAATTTTTTCCAGTGGAGAAGCAACACCTCAAACAGCACAGCTACATCCACATCAACAACCAGCAGTGTAAAGAGTAACGGCAGCAGGAAGAAGCCAGTGGAGTAACAGGAGTTACTACTTTTTCCCCCTTTTTAACAGAAGGGGAAAGGGACACTTATGTAAACCTAAGCTGATTTGTGTTGATTTGCACAACAGTTTGCTAATGTTATGTGATGTAAAAAATGCATTTTGAGTTTATGCATTATATATCTATATATATATATAGATATAGATATAGATCTGCATACAATGCAAACTTGCCCTACCAGGGTTGCCCCATATATTTTTGTGTATTTTTTGTGTTGCTAATGCATCAATCAACTCAAGTTGTTCTTTTTTGATTTGCACAATGCTTTGTGATTCACTGCCTACCAAATATTTATTGTATTTCACATTTTAATTTAAAGTGAAGTTATTTGTCAAGTGACTCTGTATTATACCATCTATTTTTAATGTGATTAAAAAGTGAAATCATTTCGAGTATGTGTTCACGTTTGTATAAATGTGTAATTTACCACCAGCGGTAGTGTGCTGGAAAAGCCCGAAAATTGACATTGAAAGTGCTTGGAAAGTGCTTGAATTTTACCTTGGAAAAAGTGTATGAACCCTGAATGTGAATATTACACAAAGATAACATGAGTAAATACAAAATGCAGTTTTTAAACGATGATTTAACTTATTAAGGAAAGAAAGCTTCAAACCTACATGATCCTATGTGAAAAAGTATTTACCCCCCTAAACCTAATAACTGGTTGTTCCACCTTTGGCAGCAACAACTACAATCAAGTGTTTGTGATAACGAGTCTTTAACATCACTGTGGAGGAAACTTCGTTCCACTCTTCTTTGCAGATTTGATTTAATTCAGCCACATTGGAGGATTTTCACCCATGAATGGCCTGTTTAAGGTCATGACCTTAAACAGGCCAGAGTCCAGAGTTTGACTAGGCCACTCCAAAACCTTCATTTTGTCTTTAAGTCATTCAGAGGTGGACTTGTTGGATCACTGTCCTGCTGCAGAACCCAAGTTATCTTGACCTTGAGGTCACAAACTGATGTCTGGACATTCTCCTTCAGGATTTTCTGGTAGAGAGCAGAATTCATGGTTCCATCAATCACAGCAAGTCGTCCAGGTCCTGAAGCAGCAAAGCAGCCCCAGACCATCACACTACCGCCACCATGTTTGACTTTTAGTATGATGTTCTTTTTATGAAACCACAAATGTGGTTAATCACAGTTCACTCATGATTTAGCAAGGTGAGGGGAGGTTCCTTCCAGAACTCACCTGTATTCAGACAACCAACATAGAAACAAAGACCAGAACAACTTAAAACAAGAACCCGGTGATGTGTGGCGGGTTTCACAGCCTGCAGCAACAAGCAGCAGCTGGCTTTAGTCCCATCTCATCTCACCCCGGTGCAGCAGCATCATGGAAGTGATGAAGGTGAACACGTCACTGCAGGTACAACATCTCTGTGTCTCCACGGTTACAGGTGTGCGTGGGTGGAGCCTGTTGCTGTGTCTCAGTACTTCAGAGAGGAGCTGTTTGAGAAGAATCTCCTTCTCTCACCTGCAGCGTCATCAGATGGTGAGACTCACCTGGACACAGCTTCCAGCCAATCACAGGCAAAGTGTCACCTGAGTATTTCTGAACTCACCTGCCTATCTCTGTGTCCTCAGGTGAACCTGATCCCAGGGCTGATGGAGGCGTTCTCCGATGCAGGTGGAGATCTATGTCACTTCTACTCTCACTCTCACCTGACAGGTGAGTCTGAAGAGTCACAGTTAAAAGAACATGTCCAGAAAAATCCCAGGTTTTTTAATGTGTACCTGTCCTGAGCAGATTTACCCATGAAGCCATATTCCTGTGGATCAGCCAATCAGAAGCTGCAGATTCCTCAGAACAGGTGAGTCTCACCCTGATCACCTGTCAGGATTATTAACCATACAGTGTGTACATTGTTGTGTTTACCTGTTTCTGTCTGACAGTCAGTCACCTGGCCTGGTCGCCATGGTGAATGTCTACATCCTGGTGACCTCAGTCAGACCTCTGACATCATTCCTGCATGACTTCAGTGTGGTGACAACCAATCAGGAGCCGAGGGGCCGACCCACAACGGTAAAGCACCTGTTGATCATTTTATGTTTTCAGCAGCCAGGTTCAGGTGAGACGATTAAAGGTGTAGTCCGTGGTTCTGGTGAAGGCTTCAGCAGCCACCTGCACCCTCGCCCCCCCCCCGTCCGTGATATTAGGCTGCGTTAAACGTCAGACTGGTTTTTGTATCGGTGAGTTCAGGTGGAGAAAGTAGTTTCCCATTTTCCTGCAGCTGCTTTTCTACAACTCGTGTGAATGAAGCTTCAGCTAAACTCTGCTCAGGCTTCAGGTTTAAACTCCAAACGTCTGCAGGAGAATCAGATTAATGACGATATAATAACTGGTGGATTAACAGCAGCTGAGTCTCAGTTGTGTGTCGCTGTTTGTCCCTTCGTCTCCTTCAGCTCAGAAACTTCCTGCTGCAGCAGCTGGGACCAACAATCTCCCATCAGGCTTTGCGGCAGACGAAGAAGGTGATAGGTGAAGTGCTGCAGGCGGCAACATCGACCAATGAGAAGAAACAAACTCTCCACAGGTAAAAATAAATAAATAAAACTGTAAAAATAGTCTATACATCCATACGACCCATGGGAGTGTGTTAGCATCAGGCACCAAAATGGCTGCTGATGTAACACTTTTTCACCCTAAATGGTCAAAATCACTGGACAAGTGAGCAAACAAAGGGATTTGGTTGTGACGCCTGAGGTTTAGACACTTAATAAACACGTGTGTAAGGTTTGTAAAAAATAATGTTTCCTTAACTTCACATGACGTCGAGGATTTAATTTAGTAACGTGTGATGGAAATGTTGATGTCTCTTATTGACTGATGGTGTTTCAGGTGTGTTCTGTGTTACCAGCTGCTCACTTTCACGCTGCTGTTCAGTGGCTCCATCACACCTGTTATAATCAAGGTGAGAGACGGACTGATCCTTTATCTCTGTGTTTTCTCACAAATATTTAAAATGTGTTTTACTGTGTTTGTCACGGGTTATTATGGGATGTTCAGTCATTACCTTGTCTTTATATGTAATATATATATTTTTAAAAACTAAAATCTGTAAGGTTCTCACCTTTTTTTCACTGACTGTTTAAATGAGCATTAAAAGTTGTAGGAGTCGTGTTTAAACCTCCTCCTGAGTCCACTGGTGATTCTTTGCAGTAGTTTGTCGGTGCTGAAGCCTGAAAGATCCAAAATTTTCTTTTTACATTTTATTTTCATGATGTATGTGAACATGTTAAAAACAGTTTACACTTTTCTGTAATATTCTGTGTTTTATAAGATGTTGATTCATTAGAAATATTCAGTGAATAAATCACATTAATGACCATACAAAGATTTTCTTCTTCTCTTCTCTGAATTGTGGTCAGGTGGGAATATTTCTTGTTCAGCACCACGTTTCTCTGATCATCTCACTCATGACACAAATCTCAGTGAAACACACAAAGAGTTAAAACAAGGTCTTCTGCTCATCTCTGCAGGTTTTTACTCAGCAGGACCAGAGGAGACACCTGGTGGTCATATATGATCTGTTTCTCTTCAAAATAAAAGCCTTTCCTCTTCAGGATTTTCACTTTTAGTTTGAAGTCAGTAGACACGTCTTTCCTCTGCTGCCTCCTCCTCTTCTTTCCTTTCATTCTTAACCCTTTCTCTTCCTTTTTGCTTTTATCCTCAAATGCACACACGTTTGTTTCATGTAAATTTGTCCTTACAAACCCCCATTTCTGTTCACACCTCCTCCTTTTCTTCCCTATTCTCTTTTTGTTCTTTTTCCTACACTTCTTGCTTTCCTTCTCCACATCCTCACGTACCTTTCCCAGTCACTCTTAACAGTCTTTTCTGTCTTTTCTAAAAGCTTCATTAAACAAACCCTCAGATGTTTGTGTCCTGTCTTCTGCTCTGAACTTTGTCCTGTCGTCTCGTTGTGTGTTTTGAAAACACGACATGAAGAAGAAGTAGAAGCTGTGATCGACTCTGAGTTAATTTAACCAGAACAAAGACTCTGTCTGTGACCAGTGAAGCACATCTGAGCATCCAAACAGCTCAACAGTGTTTCTGAGCAGCAGAACACAGCAGCTCGTCACACAGGTAGTACAGAGACAGGTGATACACAGTCTGGTGATACAGACAGGTAGTACACGAACAGGTGATACAGACAACCTCATCCTTGCAAACCTGTTTCCATTAGTAAGTGTTTCCTTGCCTGTCCCTTCCTGTTTCCTCCTCTACTTTGTCATCTCCTTCTTTCCTTATCTTCTCCTGAGGTTTTCTCCTCACATGACAACTAATTTTTTCTTAAAATTATTAGGACGCAGGTTCAGACCGTTCTCAGGTAACTGAGTCTGTCTCTTGTTCTTCAGGTGAGCGTCCAGCAGAGGTCAGTGTGTCCCCAGCAGCTGATCTGACCTCTGTCTCTTTGTCCTCAGGTCGACACCGATTTAACGTTTTCAGCTCTGAGCGACGACACGTTTGACAGACAGATCACCAAAGACCTGATCCTGGAGGACGCGCTTCACTTCACGCTGACATCACACCTGTCCTCAGGGCCACAGGGAGGCCAGGTGAGAGTCCACTACATGAACCAAACATTTTGATCTGATTTTTCCTTCTATCGGTAAAAGAAGCTTCCTTCAGAGAAACATCTCCCGTCACCGTCACTACTACTGAAACGTCTAAAATGTTTTCATTACGCACTTTTGTAAGTCCATTTTCAGATGCGCTCTAACCACATATCACCACTAGTATAAGCCAAAGCACCATTATCATGCATCACACTACTTTAAA
>JAUMHL010000016.1:17992434-18003417 GCA_032362345.1 Sandelia bainsii
GAGAAGCTAATGTAGGAGAAATATGATCTCTCTTGCTAATTCCCGTCAAAACTCTGGCTGCAGCATTCTGGATTAAACTTTCATACAAATGAGCAGAACAGGTCTGATATGGAAACAGAACATTTGGACATTTAATGGGAAAATATGAAAACACTGATGGTTTTGATATAAAGTCAGAACATTAACATGTTATTTTACTGTTGGTTATTTTTCCCACCACACACACACACACACACTCACACACACAAACACATGCACACTGACGTCTCTGTCTCGTCAGCTGTGTGATCCGACCATCTGGGCCTCAGTGTCTCTGTGCTGCTGGATTTGAAGGAAGTGGAACCTTGTGTCACGGTAAAACCACCAGATCACATCCTCAGGTGAATCAGTCACACCTGAGCTCAGACTGCTTCCTGACTTCCTGTGTTTTGTGTGCAGCTAAAGACCCGTGTCTCGTGGATAACGGAGGCTGCAGTCTGTACGCGGTCTGTAAGAGGACTCGACCCGGCCGGAGAGACTGTGTCTGTAATGGGGGGTACTCTGGTGACGGACTCGTGTGTGTTGGTAGGTTCAAACTTTAGTTTATATATTAAAGATCCACTGAACCATTACACTGAGTGCTCAGGTTTTTCTTCTAATTATTGGTACTTTACTTTACTCAGCTCAACTGTTTGTGTGAAATCAAAATTAATTTTAAATAAATCATCAGATAAAAAAACACTTTGTGTGATGTGTTTACGAGCTGCAGGATTTATGTGTTTTGTCACACAGAAATAAATCCGTGTGTGGAAGGAAACGGAGGCTGCCACGTCAACGCAGACTGTGTTCATGTGGGACCAAACAAAGTAAGATGTGGTTTTCCTCTGAATAAAAACAACTTTCTGCAGGTGATGAGCTGTTTGATGGACGTTAAAACTTTCTTGGTGTCTACAGACGTCCTGTGTCTGCACTGAAGGGTACTCAGGCGACGGAAACAACTGTGAGATGATCAACTTGTGTCGAAAGGTGAGTTTGTCTCATGTGTGAAAAGATTCACAGCCTGTAACTGTGGGAACTGCTGAGCTGATGACTGGTTTTCAGTTTAATCTGAGAATCAGATTTTAGTTTACAAATTATCACATAATCCAAAATAATCCAGTGTATGTAATATGTACATATTGACACAGTCCTTCAACATGAAAGTACTTCAAGGTAACACATGAGTTCTATGAGATACTGAGTTATCACAGATATTTTATGACGGAGTTATAGTTAAAGAGAAAGAACCAGGCTCACCGGGCGGCTATCTGCCTCGACCGGTTGAAGTGTAATAATCCAATTATTGCCACACAAAACCACGTTTGTATTAAACTTGGTCCTAACGGTGAAATTGTTTTACTGTGTCCCCGTGTTTGACCTTCATGCTGATGTGTCCAGAAAAACGGCGGCTGTCACCAGTTCGCTAAGTGTAACATGACGGGTCCAGGTGCCGTTAACTGCACATGTGTCAGTAACTACGTCGGAGACGGACTCACCTGCAGAGGCACCGTGGGGAAGGTGAGCCTCGCCCACCTTACTTATTATTATGATTATTGTTGTTGTTAAAAATAATTAATGATATAATTTGTGTTTGCAGGAAATCCTGACCAGGAAGCTGAGAGATTTCTACCTCAGCCTGATGGTGAGTGATTTACGTTGTTTCAGTGTCGCCTCCTGCAGGTAAAATCAGATCCACTGAAGTAAAAACTGTGGTTTCAGGTGGTGGAGATTTCTCTGAAAGGTCGTGGTCCCTTCACCGTCTTTGTTCCGAACGCTGATGCCTACACAATCGACAGAATCGGCGAAGGCAAGGTGATGAATTTAGTTTATGAATTCAGAGTCAGATGGTTTCTAGAGAGATTTTTCTGAACAAACTTAACTTATTTACAGTTTTAGCCTGTTAACTGTGTATGTTCAGGATGACTTGGAATAACTTCAGCCTGAGGTTTAATGTGTTTCTATCACATGACCAAAAAGAACAAACCTGTTCATTAGAAACACAACCACAGACAATCGTGTACTGTTGGCTGATTACTTATTGATATGTTTGTGAATCCATTTAAATAGATACAGCATGTGTTCATGTACATACACAAGTTACCTTAGCAGATAAACTTTCACAAACAATTCACATGTAATTAAAAACTGGTGCAGTGATTCTGATGTCACCAGTTAACAATAAATTCTCTGATGTCTGATTAATTAACTCATAATATTTTTTCTTTTTAGATGAAGTCGTTGTTGGCGATAAATAAAGAAAAATACGCCTCAGTCCTGCGCAGCCACATCGTCATGTGTCACACTCTGCTGCCTGCTGACCTGGGTCGACCCCGAAACCTCACGACTCTGTCCGGACTTGTCCTGACCACCAGGTCCAACCAGGTGACCAGTTTTAGCTAAGTTTAACCCACTCAACTGCACCACTGTGTCGACTGAGCTGTCACAGAATAACTACAGCTCTACTTATGTTTGTGAGAATTAGATTTAGCTACACGCCCATATCTGTACTTGATGTAATATAGATTTTCGGTGGCTGCACATGGCTGCACACCAAGTTTTCACAGTTTATTAACTGGTCTTCAGTTTATTAAAACGGTCAACCACAGGTAACCAGGCAGGGAAAGATCAAGTGAAGGTCCAAAGCACAGTTCATAACCAGAGGCAGTGGCCTAACAGACAGAGTCCAAAGTGTAGGTGAAAGGTGAGGTCCAGAGGTCAACAGGTAACAGGAAACGGTGTAAAGCTGCTGTACACTGTAGTGACTGGATTTCCACTGGTATAGTAGTGACGGGAATACTGGTTTTCCGCTCATTTAGATCTGGTTTTGGATTTTAGAATTTAATTTATTTTTACTGAGTACTTCACTACTCACAGTTAACACAGTGCATCTGGTCCTTGTGCATTAATGGACTTTATGATTCTGGTGCTACTGTGATGTCTGATCAATAAAGTAATAAACTGTCAATAAACAATGCATGAATCAATTCCTTAACCGTACAACAGAAAACACCTGAATTACTGTATATTTAATACATACATACATACATACATACTGTATATTTAATTTAATAATAAACTAAATCATTTCAGGGCTTCATCTCCGTTAACGAGGCCAACGTGACATACAGCGACGGCGTCAGCGTTAACGGGATCTTTCATGAGATCAACAAGTTCCTGTTTCCTCCTGACGTGGACAAAGACAAGAGTCCAGGCGTCGCTGTGAGTAAGAGTCTGCAGCTTCACCTGCTGATTAGTTTCTGATTAATAGTTAATAATTTATAGTAAAATAAATCAATAGAGCTCAGAGCGAGGATGGTTTCACCAACATCCAAAAAACGTAGATGTGATTTCAGATTTGAGCTGGATCAGTTTCAGTAAACTCAGACTGTGTCTGCTGGATGTTACAGCTGAACCTGACCGACGTGGCTGAACGTCATGGTTATAAAACCTTCTACAAACTGTTGGAGGTGAGACATTAAAACTTCCTTCAGTAAATGAACGGCGTGTCCTTGCCGCGCTCTGATTCGGTCCTGTGCTGATGCTGATCTGATTTCAGGACACAGGTGTGATGAACCAGGTGAACGATGACATGTTCCGGCCGGTGACGGTGTTTTTGCCTTCAGATGGCGTCATGGCGTCTCTGCCTCAGGAGCAGAAGAATTTTCTGTTTCATCAACACAACCGACCTCAGCTGGTGGAGTACCTGAAGTACCACATCCTGCAGAACCAGAAGGTGAAGACAGCTAAACACTTCTTTAATTCGTATTTTATTAGATTTTCTCACAACACATCATTAAAACTATGAATAAGGAAGCTCAGAGTAGAGCCGCTGCTTCTTCATGTCCAAAGGAGCGAGTTCAGGCATCTGATTGGATGTGGACTAACCGGATTTACCTGCTGCCACCATGACCTGAGTCTGGAGGAAAAATAGTTTAGAAACAGACGTCAGTATCAACCAGTGTTTCCAAGATGGAACAAAAACCTTTAATTTGGGGTTGACATCTTTTAAAGATCATTAAATGTATTATCCCCTGAAACTTTCTTTCTCCAAACTCAGATTTACGCTGAAGGTCTGATCCACCTGGACTCAGCTCGGACTATGCAGGGCTCCCCGCTCTCCTTCACCTGTGGAGGGACGGACAGCATCGTGAGTATGATGAACACAGAGAACAAAAGAAGAGCTGACAGTAGAATCTTTTTTAACGACTGTTTCTGTCTTAAACAGGGAGAAATCTTTGTTAATGATGGAACCTGTCGGATCGTTCAGAGACACCTCGTCTTTAACGGTGGAATCGCTTACGGGATCGACTGCCTGCTGACTCCACCCAGCCTCGGAGGACGCTGCGATGAACAGACGACCTTTGACCTGAAGGTAAAGCCTGGTTTCCTGAGTCCCTCTCTGGGTTAGGGCTGTTTCTCTGGTTTATAAAGTTTATAGCAACAGTTATTTACTGTGACTGTTACTGTATGAAGTGATGTGAACTATTGAACTATTAAGGAGTTAATGAGGTAGTAACATGAATAATTAATAATTATACATGACCATATTAATAAATGATCAGCAGAAACATTAGTTAACTATTACTTAGCTGTTAATTAATGTTTATTAATGTATTGTTCCTCATTACGTCACCTTAGCAAAGCAGCACAGGTTGTCCTGCACATTTTTACATTCAGACTGTACAAGTTTGGAAAACATAAAGTGCAAATTTTGTTTATTCTGTGGTCTTCTTCCTCTACTTCTTCTTCTTCTTCTTCTTTTTCTTTAGATGACCTGTGAGCTGTGCCGTAACTCTGCTAATCACTGTCCCAGAGGGACCAAAGTCAAGGTCTGACTCCTCATCATTCACACACACACACACACACACACAGAAATATAAACTGTGTGTTTGTGTGTCTGATTCCTCTGTGTGTTGCTTTGTGTTCAGGAGATACAGAAGTGCGACCTTTCCACCATGTTCGTCAATAAAAACTCCGGCTGCCGCAGCGTCTGCACCGTCAACTTCTGGCAACCAAAGTGTTGTCGTGGTTACTATGGACGAGACTGTCTGGGTGAGACAACACCGTCAGCTGGATATAAAAGCACATACGGCAGCTTTTCAGAGCAGTTTGATTGATAACAAGAATAAATGTTAAATAACAAATTCTATAAATCTTACCCATCAGACTGAAAGTCAAAATTAGACTAAATGTTTGATTAGTTTCCACATTGTATTGAAAAAAGAAAAAGAATATACATTTAAAATAGAAAGTGTGTCATAATTTCATCTACAGTAACATCTACAGTGAAACTGTTTGAAGTGAACTTATAATTTTGGCTTAAAAGTAAATAATTTTAAGTAAAAGAAAATAAATTAATAATTTTTGAACTTAAAATAAATATCTGTGTAAAACAAGAATGATTTTGAGCATACAGAGTAAAATGTTTGTCGTCATCGTGTTACTGAGAACATTTGTTAACTGGATCACGTCTCTCTCTCGGTCCAGTGTGTCCGGGCGGCATCGGCTCTCCGTGCAGTAACCGTGGTAAATGTGACGATGGTCACCTTGGTAACGGCACCTGTACCTGTGATGTAGGTTTCAGGGGCGTGGCTTGTGAGCTCTGCAGGGATGGCTTCTACGGACCCACCTGTAAAGGTGAGCAGCCTCTGAACTGTGGCTAAGTGTAGCTCACTGGTCATGATTTAAACTGAATAAACAACTGGACCGAAATCATTTCTGGTGAAATGGAACAAAAGTTTGACAGAAGCAAACTGAACTTATTATTTGATCACAAACACTGTGTAAAACTTTTAGTTTTACTATATGAAATGTGTTTCTGTCCTTGTTTGAATTTCATGTTCACTGACGTAGCTACAAGGTGGATGTTAAGACTAATCTAACAAAAATCTTAAATCGCAGGAGAGACTTGTGTGCTGTAAATGTGACATCGCTTCGATCCAGCATCAGCAGGTTTTAGCTGAAAGTCTGTCGGCAGCTCGTCACAGTTTATTATCAGATAATCACCACAGGCTGGTTTTCTACATTCAGGATATTTTATTAATCATTCACCCATCCAGAACACAATCCTCTTCTACAGTTCATCATTGGACAGTTTTTATCCAAAGCGATGTACAGCTGAGGGATGTGTGTGTGTGTGTGTGTTTACCTTCTTGTTCCCGCCTCACATTTAACCAATGAGACGAGAGCTTCTTGTGTAGGTGATGTGTAGTGATGCGTTTTGGTGGCCTGGGATTTTCTCCAGAGCACCAGCCTCCTCTGTGACATGTGCAGGTTTTATGACCCTGATTATATGTTTTCCAGCCTGTAACTGTTCCGAACACGGTTCCTGTGACGACGGACACAGAGGAACGGGTTTATGTTTCTGTGAGCCCGGGTGGACCGGGGAACGATGTGACACACAGCAGGGTGAGTTTGAGATTGTGAGATTGATAAAGAAAAAAGTCACCGTGATGCTCTAAGCTCCACTTTAGTACATCTGTGAATTAGATGCACAGTTATCTGAAACCTGCAGTTTTGTATATTCGTGCACATTTTAGACAAATGTTCAGTTAAATTGAGTTTTCAGAAATGCACGTTTCCTCGTGTACTTTGTTGGTGTAAAAGATTCTTACAATAACTTTTAATCTGATGTCATATTCTGAATTAATCAGTAACTGAAAAAGAGAAATATACAGTTTTGTGCAGTGTGTAGGTTTGTGTGTATTTCTGTGTATTCCATGTATGAAAGATGCTGCAAAGAATAAATGTATTTGTTTGATGTGATTCATTAGATGGACGCTAATAAAACTGAACCGTTTCTTTACCTCTATGACATAAACCCCAAATTACTGACATCTGTTTGCTCTTCACCAGATGTTAAATTCTCTTTAAGGTTGTTTTGTCACGTTGCCTTAAACAGTTGCGGTGATTTCAGTGAGGAACATCAGCAGACTAACTGTGTGTGTCTGTTTCCTGCAGCTGAAGTCTTTGACTGTTCTCCATCCTGTTCTCCAAAAGCCGTCTGTAAGGAAAACAACACCTGTGTGTGTCGGCCATTTTATGAAGGAGATGGATTCACCTGTACAGGTAACGCACTGTGAATACAGTACAATATGTGTAAGATTTCCAACATCTTTAACATTTTCCTAAAAAACATATTTTCAAACTTCCATAAATCTACATGAATCTGGGAGTTTTCTTCAGCGATAGTTGTCTGCACATCTGTAGCTGCTCTGCAAACTGGAGCTGATAATTATACGGGATAAAACACCAGGTTCATGTTGTAGCTCTGTTCCAAAGTTTACAGCATTATTTTTCTAAAAGACAGAAGATAAAGAATAATAAGAGTCTCCGTTAATATTTACATTTTTCACAACGCACTGTCAACATTTTTGACCGAACCTCAGACTCAGGGTGTCTCTGTCTCTCAGTGGTGGACGTGTGTCAGGTCTGGAACGGTGGTTGTGCTGAAGGAGCCAAATGCTCTCAGACAGGAGAAAAGGTGAGCTGCACCTGTCCTAAAGGTCACACTGGAGACGGGTTCATCTGTCAGCCCATCGACCCCTGTGCCTCCGGAGACAACGGAGACTGCCACGAACACGCTACCTGCACCATGACTGCTCCGGTGAGGACAACACGAGAACTGTTTGACAGGTTTCAGACATATTTCTCAGCTGTGGTAACGTGTAAACTGTGGTTACGAACAGGGGAAGAGGAAGTGCACCTGTAAAGACAACTACATCGGAGACGGAGTCACCTGTGAGGTCAAACAGTTGCCAATCAGCCGCTGTCTCCAGGACAACGGACAATGTCACGAAGACGCCAAATGTACTGACCTGCACTTTGAAGGTATAAAACATTCGTCCCCTGCTCAGGAAGATCAGGAGGGACTGAAGTCATTTCAGGATTAGATTGGTATCTTTAAAAAAAGGAAAATGGAATCAGCTCAACTCTGCTTCATTATTATGCAGCCAGAAAAGAAATCAAAATAGACAAACAGGCAGTCGAATAGAAAAGTAGAAACAGAAGAAAAAGATCAGGTCAAAAGCCACAGAAGAAGAATCCACAGAGCAAAGCTGAGCACAAATATCAATGTCCTGTAGCAGCACCCAGAAGGAGAAAGATCTGAAAACGTGGGTGATCAGGACAGTTAAAGATCTTCTTCACGTTGTGAAGCTGGGATCTGTCCACACCCGTCACCGTACTGTCCACGTTCACCAGCTAAACCAGCAGCTTTTTAATTATCATCAGACCATCTTCCTCTGGGTCTGTGTTTCCTCTTTTGGCCTTTTGTTTTAACAGAGATAGTTAACCAGCAGTGAAATAAGAATAATTAATGCTGTTTTAAATGATTCTTCTTCTTCAAATACCTCTCTAACATGTAAACACCGAACATTAATCTGTTTGTGTTTTTGTGCAGATGCGACACTCGGTGTGTTTCACTACCGCTCACATAAGGGTCTGTACAAACTGAACTACACTGCAGCTCAGCAAGCCTGTACTGCAGAGGGGGGCAGCCTGGCCACATATACTCAGCTGTCCTACGCTCAACAGGTCAGTGAACGCAACACAATGTTTAAAATGCTATCCATCCATTTGTGATCTACTGGTATCTGATTAAACCTGCTGTCTGCTGGTCCTGCTGTCTCTGCAGGGTGGGTTCAACATGTGCTCTGCTGGTTGGTTGGACGGGGCTCAGGTGGCATACCCCACCACCTACTCCAATCCTAAATGTGGCTTTGGCCACGTGGGCATCGTGGACTACGGCATTCGCAAAAACCTGAGCGAGACCTGGGACACCTTCTGCTACCGGATGAAGGGTAAGAGGAGGGATGTATATTTCTGTATTGTTTTTGGCAAACATTATTTTTAGCACCTGATGTCACACTGTACACACCACAGAAAAGAGACACAGGTGACATCACCTTAAACCTTAAATTATTAGATTAAATAATAATTACAGGTGTGTTCCTCCTTTCAGTCGTCATAACCCAAACTGTGTGATTGTGATGTATCGATCATGTCTGTGCTGTTTCAGAGGTGAATTGTGAGTGTAAGCTCAGTTATGTTGGAGACGGCTTCACTTGTACAGGAAACCTGCTGCAGGTTCTCAGAGCCACACCGACCTTCTCCAACTTCCTCACAGTGAGTCTGGAACATCATCCTGGCTTTTAAAGAATAAATAACCACAGTTTGTTTACTGCTGAGTTCCACACATGAAAACGTGAAAACATGCTTCATCCTCACATCGTTTAGGTTTCTACTTATTTCATTTCCACATGCAGCAAATCCTGAACTACTCTCAGGTGTCTGAGCCTGGGAAACAGTTTGTGAAGCGTCTCAGCAACCTGACGGTCCAGTCCACGCTGTTTGTACCTGACAACAGTGGCCTGCCCGACAACCAGGTGAGTCCCAGAGAAAGATCTGACGACATGTTCCTTAACTGTGCCTCACCTGTCTCCACCTGTCCATGTGTCCCTGTAGACCCTGTCTCAGCGAGACATCGAGTTCCACTTGTCAGAGGGTCAGGCTCTGCCTCTGGACCAGCTGAAGAACGGCAGTCGGATCAGAACTCGAGTCGGCAGTCTGATGGTCCTCGGAGTCGCAGACCTGCTCGACCCCTCAGCTCTGGTGAGATCCACATTTCTGCTGCCTCATGGTTTCAGTCAGGACCCAAAACAGCTAGAACACAGATCTTCTCTTGCTTTAAGTCATCACATTAGACTTTTGTTGTTTACAGTAAAATCTGCTCGTGTTCAGACCTCAGTCCTGAATCAGTCTTCAGTCAGTGCTGCGGATCACAGAAATACTGAGAATCACAGATCTGAAGTCATGAATTTACTGATGAAGGTTCTTTCTCAGCTGTAGGTGACCGATCAAATCAACGTCTCTATAAAAATATTATACACATACGTAGTTTTAGTATTAGTTTAGTTTATTTAATGTAGTACAGTACAGTACATTAGAGTTTAGTACAGTATAATACAGTACAGTATAGTATAGTGTAGTACTGTATAGTACAGTATAATACTGTACAGTATAGTGTAGTATTAGAGCAAATAGTTTGACATTATGATGTGATTATCGCCCTGAGCAGACGTTTCAGCCCAGACTGACTGAGGAAGTTCGAGCAAACAGCCGAGAGCATCAGAGAAAACACATCCAGCTCAGTGGTTCTTCATGATTCTACAAAAATCCACTGAGGCACTTTAGAAGAACTCAAATTATCTAAAAAATGAAGTTCTCATATAAAAACAGAATTTTTGAATGAAGTTCTGTGGTTTATTGTGTTTGAAACCTTCTTCGTCTCCTCAGTCATCCCGTTACATCAACGGTCACTTCATCACTGACTCGGACATCCCGGCATCAAACGGGATCATTCATGTTCTCCAGGCACCGCTGAAAGCCCCTCCCCCTTCCCAGCAGGTCAGCTTTTATTTATTCTGTCTAAAACCAGTTGGAAACCTGAGGTACTTTTATGTACTTCATGTTCCTGTGTACTTCATGTACCTGTGTCGTCGTCTGATTGGCTCTGCAGATGCACGTGGCTCACAAAGCGGGGATGGGGGTCGGGGTGGTGCTGCTGGTTGTGTTGGTGGTTGGAGTCGTCTTGGTCGGATACCACTTCTACAACCACAACACCAAACCTTTTCAGTTCCACTACTTCAAGGTCAGTAGTTGTAGCAGTACTACTGGTACAATGTGTGTACTAGTATTAGTTTAATACAGCTGCACTTTTAGTGTTTTTATAGAGGATACGTGAGTTTTAGTAAAATAACTTTAGTAGTACTTATATTGAACTTTTATTAGTACTTGAATGATACTGTAATAACTTCTTAGTAATAGTATAATAATTGTAAATATTGTAATATTGTTTTATAACAAAAAAACATGCTTATTAACATTAGCATAATTCAATTCAATTCAATTCAATTCATCTTTATTTGTATAGCGCCAAATCATAACAAAGATCATCTCAAGGCA
>JAUMHL010000016.1:18003517-18023190 GCA_032362345.1 Sandelia bainsii
TGTAAAGTGCCTTGAGATGATTTTTGTTATGATTTGGCGCTATACAAATAAAGATGAATTGAATTGAATTGAATGTGTTTTCACTGAATATGACCCTGCCAGTATCAGGATCTGGTCTCTGGTGAATCTGTATTTCTGTGTTCAGGTGTAGTTTGCATCCTCTGCTCTGACTGGACATTAGGTTTCTCCACTGCCCCGTCTCTTCAGCAGCACATCAGTATCTGTGTGTGGTGGGGGTTGGGGTTTTGAGGGTGTTGTCTCCTGAATACCAATGACTCGTCTCCGTTCGGCACGTGATGCTGCCGCAAAGCCCGGCGTCACCACGGCAACAAGGCCGGCAGCAGATGAAAGAGTCTCAGTGATGGCTGGGACTGATTGTGAGATAAACAGGTTACAAACACTGCAGAGGAAGAAGAGGGCTACACATCGCATACTCAAGTAATCTAACTACTAATAATAACTAGGAATGTAACTAATACTTGGGTCCTGATGATCTAAGTTATTGAAAGAAGTATCACAAATTCCTGTTTCTCACATTATTACAAAGATCATCAGTTAGTGAACATTCATTCACAGTTACTTCATGTATTTATTGGTTTATAATGGTGTCTGCTGATCAGCAGCTCCTCTCTTTCTGTGGTGTTTGTGTCAGTTTTGTTGAGTTTTTCTCGTCTATCGTCTATCGTCTATCTTCCTCCAACTTGTGTTTGTGCTTTTCTGAGGTGATGGGTAGATGTGAACTGACCGGGATCTTTGTGATCTGCATTTGTGAGACAACTTTTAGTGACTTTGTCAGGAGGCACATGTTGCCATTGTTTTTTTACATATGGAAACAGCTAGCCTGCTATTAGCTACGAGCTACTAGCACACAGGCCTGATCCCAGTAGGGAGACCTGAAATCCAGCAGGAGCTGAGAAGGTGGAGGTGTGGAGCAGGAGACCTCGGACTGATCTGTCTAATTTCTCAGTTTAAAGGTTCCTATTCTTTTTATGAACTCACAAACTTTGTACTACTGTATTTCACCTCCCTAATTGTATGTGATTATAATTACTGTTACACTGCTGATCTATTCTGTATTTTTGTACTATATTCTAGATTTATTCTATTGTAGTTCTGTTGTTTTTAACATTTAATATCAGTTTTACTCTGCTGCTGTGACACGTAAACAAAATGTTATCTCACCTCATCTTAGCTTATATTAGCTGTGCCCAGTTGAATAGTAAATGTCCTACATGGTCACATAAAGCTTTTTTACATGCTTTACGCTGTTTCTCATTAACACACTTGCTGCAGGAGCCACTTGCTGCAGGAGCCCTGAGTTTTAGTCAGGCTCCTGAGGTTTAGTCGGGGTCCTGAGGTTTAGTCGGGGTCCTGAGTGTTAGTCGGGTCCTGAGTTTTAGTCGGGGTCCTGAGGTTTAGTCGGGGTCCTGAGTTTTAGTCGGGGTCCTGAGGTTTAGTCGGGGTCCTGAGTGTTAGTCGGGGTCCTGAGTGTTAGTCGGGGTCCTCAGTTTTAGTCAGGCTCCTGAGGTTTAGTCGGGGTCCGCAGGTTTAGTCAGGAAGTGAAACTTGACATTGAATAAAATGTTGACTAAAATCTTTTGTTTCTGTCTTACAGCTGTGCTGGACTTCAACAGGACAACGGAGCCTTTGTCGCGTCCTTCGTCACGTCCTTCGTCACGTCCTTCATCACGTCCTTCATCACGTCCTTCATCACCCTCCTCCTCCTCACCACCTCTCAGACCCCTGGCTTCCAGCCTGCCGTCAGACTCTGGTTACCATGGTAACAGTGATGGCGCAGGTTCAGCAGAGGACACGGACTCAGGTGCTCAGGGGATCCACCTCCTTCTGAGACCCCCGGACCTTCTGTCCCCCAGCCTCCCCGCACCCCTCCCTCCACACTCTCAGCCCACCTTCACCCCTCCTCCCTCCTGGGAGCAGGGCCCCTCCCTGGAGGAAGCCTGGGGCTCCGGAGACTACCTGGAGACTCTTTCCTTTATGGTGCCCGATGGCGAGGAGCTGGCTCTGGCTACACCACTGCCCAGTCACCCCTATGATGAGGATGATGATGGAGACTGGGTCTCCTACAACACCGCCTTCCCTGCCCGTCCCACCCTCCCTCTATTCTCCCGCCTAGCCCTCTCACCATCCTCTCCCACCCCCAGCATTGCCCTGCACACTCGCCCCATCCATCCTGATGTCTTCCCCACCTGGGACGAGGACTACGACCTGGAGGACATGATGCCTCTGGAGCCGACAGAGCTGCTGCTGCCAGACATGAACAGTCTGGAGTACTACACCAACCTGCTGGCCCGAGAAAGAGAGAGGGGGCGGGAGAGGGAGAAGGAGAGAGAGAGGGAGAGAGAGAGGGGGCGGGAGAGGGAGAGCGAGAGAGAGAGGGAGAGAGGCCAGGATCCAGTCAACTGGACCGACTCCAAACCCCCCATCATGCCGACAACAACTCAAACCCACCTTCCACCTCCTTCCCCATTCCCGAGTTCAGGCCCTCTTCCAGGACGGGACCCCAAGCAACCCCCTGTGGAACCCACCCCTCCCCTCACCCTCTCACCTACCCTCACAGGTGAGGAGAAACCACCTGCTCCATCGGCCACCCTCAAAATCCCGTCCACTCCACTTCCACCTGCTCCAAAACCCAAAGATCTCATCCCAACCCCAGGCAGACACCCTCCACGTCCTCCTTCCAACACCACCGGCCAGGTACCTCCCCCTCCTCCTCTGGGCCCACCCACCCGACCTGACAGTCCAGAGAAGCCTCCGGTAATCACAGAAAAGCCAGTGAAGGCCACCACCACCACCACAAAGGCGACCACAACAACGACCACTGCCATCACCACCACCACACAGATCACAGCTATCAGCCTGACCAGGGCCCCCCCAGTCACCACCCCCAGAGTGGCCCAGACACCACCCGCCAGACAGTACCTGTGCAATGTCACCAAGCCGGAGATGTACCTGGTCAGAGTAGGTAAGACCTCAGAGAGACTGGAACACTAGTTGGACTGAGACTCAGCTGTACTTGGACTGAGTTGTAATCAGCTTTACACAGACTCAGAAAAACCTCAGTACAAATGTCCATTAATGACAAATTTCCCTACTTACAATAAACTAAGTAACTTCCCTACAATAAAGTGTATCGTATCACATCTTACTCAGACTGATGTAAGTAAATACTAACTAGCTTTAGTTGTGCTGAGCCTAGAGAAAGCTGAGTACAGTTTCTTTTTGCTTTGTGACTTGGTGTAGTTAAAATCTTTATATAACAGACGTCTGTCAGATGATCTTTTCATTTTTCCTGCAGTCAGCTCCAAAGGTTCATCAGCAGGTTTCAGTCACGTCAGAGATCTTCTGAAGAGAGAGTTCAACCACTCGGTGGAGCTCCAGGTACAAACATCACCTGATTCATGAAAGGTTGTATAGATTTAAAAGTGACAGAGTCAGTTCACACATTAGTTTGCTTTGTTTCTTTTTGTTATGTTATAACAAAACAATAACATCAGCTTTACATTATGTTATATTACTTTGCCCATTTCCACTGCTGTTAGCCACATTCTGGTCCTTCCAGAATCTCTTGTTGGAAATCTGTGGAGATCTTCTTCTTTTAAAGCAACATGTACATAGACACATGAACCATGTTTAAGTTTTATTTGCCGAGTGGTCCGAGTGAAACCCTAAGTGACTGTGAGAAGTGACACACGCATGATCCTGACTTTGTGTCAGCGGAAGTGTTGAAGTTTCATATGAGCATTAGCTGAACATTGTGTGTTTTGGCTCAGATTACTTAGTTTTTCAAGAAAAGCAGAAATAGCAGCTAAGACCTACTGTCGCATACATACATGGACATTAGTAATGTAATAAGACCAGCTTCAAAAAACCCAAACCATTCCTTTAATGCCAGCTGTACCTTGAACAGACCCTGAACTAATGTGTACGTATGTCAGATAACTGACATTTATCTCTCTTTGTTTCCTCTTCAGTTCCTGAGAACACCATCCAGTTTTGCCTTCCGTGTTGCGTCAGGCCCGTTGATCTTCACTGCCATGTCTGTCATCAACGCCCTCCGTCAAGCTCCACGTTCCTTTGGCCCGGTTCCCACCGTGTCACCGCTCTACACCATACCTGACCTCAGGTATCAGATCCACTCTGTGCTGCAGTTTGTACCCGCCCACGTCGATGTCCATGTCTGTAACTTCAGCGAAAAAGTAGAGAAAGGGCTGATGAAGGCGTACGAGGAGACACAGAAACGATCACATGAGGCAGGAAATGTAACTGTGCAGGTGAGTCTACTGCCTGTTTATTACATAGCGTCGCTTGTGACGCGTTACATATTGTTCGTTCTTTTTTTCCCAACACAGCTGTTGAACATCACTCAGGCTGTGGTCCGGCCTGCAGTGAACGAAAAGGTTCCTGTCGACATCACCTTTGCTGTGCGTGATGGCCGGGGATACTTGTTGGGGACAGAGGTCAGCAAACACCTGAGGATGCTCAGCCTGGTCGAGTTCAGCTTCTACGTGGGATTTCCTGCCTTGCAGATTGCAGAGCGTACGACATGCATGAAATAAAACACACTTTTGGGGCATTTTATCTTTTATTTGTTAGTTACAGACAGGGAACATGGGCACAAGTTCTTAGCCGGACACAAACCAGGGATGTTGCGGTTATGTAGCATGTGCAGGAACTACCAGGATGCTCCACATTTAACACAAAGTGAATTGTGTGTTAAGTCTGTGTTAAACCTATTTTATTTGTTTTAAACATGTGCTAATGTATGAATATGTGGTAAATGTACCGCATGTTACATGTGAGTTAAACATTAGCTAAAATGATTAACAAACATTAAATGTTTGGTAACCCTGCATTAAACTTTTGTTAAATATCAATAAATATTAAATGTGTTAGTATGTGTCAAGACGTGCATGAAACCTTTGTTAAACATGTTAAATGTGTAGTAAATGTTTAGTAAATGTATGTAATGTGTGTTGTTGTTTACAGCCTTCCACTACCCTGAGCTGAACACGTCTCACCACCTGCGCTCCACTTGGGTCCGTACAGGTGAGCACAGTCTCTCACTTCAAACCGTGTACATTATGTAGGTCCGGTTTGTTGGAGGTGGATACTGTTGAATCCAGTTTGTGTGAGACTCCCCTCCCTATGTGTCTGTGTTGTGTCAGTGTTGTTGGGAGTTCAGGAGCAGCTGGTGGCTGAGAGAAGTTTTAAAGCTCGTCTGGAGAGACGTCTGGCTCTGCTGCTGGAGGAGGGACTGCAGGAGTCCAGCAGGAGGCGCTGGAGGAGAGCAACAGCTGTGGGGAACAACAGTCTGCAGGTAGATACGCAGCACAGGTGTACACACGTCATACAATAAAGAAAACAAGAACGTCAGCTGAGCATCTGTCTGTATCCTTTTATCTCTTTCTCTTCACTTGGTCACTTTCACGTTTCTCATCCTCGTTCCTTAGGTCTCTTTGCAGCCTCTGTCATGTTGAGCTGTACTGAGAACACCGACCTAGTTTCTTCTATCTAGATAAAGAGTTTGACCAGTTTGAGTCACATCACACAGTCTGTCTGAGCTTCTTGTCTGACTTTGTCAGTTTTTCTTTTTTAAGTTCAAACCCAGATTCTTGCTAAATACGAATAAAAGTAAGTTGGGAATGTAACCTGTGACTCACCTGTTGTGGCTCAGGTAGTGCGGTTGACAAGGCTGTCAGGGGCAGAGCGCCCTCTGGAGGTCTTATATTTTGTGGAGGGACCAAGTGGTGAGCGGATCTCAGCCGAAGTGACGGCAGCGACACTGAACCGCGTGGACCTTCAGAGAGCCGCCATCGTTCTGGGACACAGAGTCCAGAGACCGCTTGCCCAGCGTGAGTCCAGACCTAAGTCTATCACCAACACAACTCACAGATCAATTAAACATATGTTCTAAAACTTAGGACATGTTTATGCCAAATGGAAGTTATCAATAATCATCCATGCATTATCCTAACCACTTGTCCTCTTAAGAGTCATGGAGTCACTGGGTGAGAGGCGGGGTACACCTGGACAGGTTGCCAGTCTGACATACAGAGACAGACAAACATTCACACCTATGGACAATTAAGTGTCACTAATTAACCTAACAAGCATGTCTTTGGACAGTGAAAGGAAGCTGGAGTAGTTGGGGAGAACACACAGACACGGGGAGAACATGTTAACTCCACACAGACCCGCGGATTTAAACCCGCGCCCTTCTTGCTGTGAGGCGACCTTGATTTTCAATATGTTATTTAGGAAAAAAAAGCATATTATGAACATCAGCACCATCTGTCTCCTCTCACCTGTCTCCAGCGGTGGAGACGGTTTCTGTCCCCCCCGCAGAGACTCAAAGCCGCAGTATCTGGCTGATCGTCGGCGTGGTTGTGCCTGTTGTGTTGGCTGTCTTCATCATCATCATCCTCTACTGGAAGCTGTGCGGCTCAGAGAAACTGGAGTTTCAGCCAGATGCCATCAACACCATCCAGCAGAGGCAGAAGGTCAGAGGTCAACAGGAAGTTAACCTGTCGTACTTATAAGCACAAACTGCTGATACGTGTGTCCTCTGCCAGCTTCAGGCTCCCAGCGTGAAAGGTTTTGACTTTGCCAAGCTCCACCTGGGTCAGCACAGTAAAGATGACATCATGGTGATCCAGGAACCCGGCCCGATGCCCGCCCCCATCAAAGAGGCCACGCCTTCCGATGGTGGAGACCTCAACACCCCCAAATCAAAAGGCTCGTCTACCAAGGTGGGCCGGTCCGGCCGCCGAAGGGGAAGGTCAGTAACACTGGACACAGTCCACTGGTCCAACCCCAACCTCAGTACAATTGGCTGGTGGCATGACTTGCCCTGCTCCATTCGACTAGCCGAGACTATCACCATCTTTAAAAAACATTTGAAAACTCACTTGTTTAAAAAGTATTTCAAATGAGTCACACACACACACACAAAAAATTGTCTAGCACTTAACAATTCCTAGCATGTTTTTCTTCTTGACAAGTTTGGGTCTTATCAGGGCTCTTAGTTTGTAGTAACTCATAATTTACAGAACCCAAATGGTAATTGCTTGTGTCTTCCCCTTGTAAGTCTCTTTGGATAAAAGCGTCTGCCAAGTAAAGTAAAGTACAATAACCACAACTCCAAAAACCCTTAAAAGGGTTAAGACCAGACAATGTTTTTCACTGTTTACATCGAAAACTAGTAAATATGACAAATGACACAGTAGATAAAATACTTCTGTATTTATCCTAACTATTTCCTGAAGGCTCACAGACTCTTCTCTCTCCAGATTCAAAAATAATCCAGTCTGATCCAGGAAAAACATAATTTTAGTCTGTTTCTCTGGGTTTACAATTTCTACTTGACAAAAACCAAGAACAGGAAATGGATTATTTCTCATGGGTTAATGTAAAAAAACCATGTTACTGTTACAGCTGGTTGTGAAGATGATTTCACTTATTTTATTTCAGGATCAAATGATTCTTTTCATTATGGTTTAATCTGCTGATTCATTGACTGGTTTCTAAAAATAATAAGAAATATACTTACTTGGGCTGGCAAGTAGCTTAGTTGGTAGAGCAGTCATCTACGAACCCCAGGGTGAGCAGATCGACTCCCAGTTCCTTCAGGCTGCATGTCAAGATGTCCTTGGACAAGACAGTAAACCCCACAGTTGCGCCATCATCTACTGCAGCTGTTCAAACAACAATTTCCCCAAGAGCATCAATAAAGTTGGTCATTATTATAATCACAGCTTCTCAGAGCACAAAATAAAACCTTCACCCAAACCTCAAAATTATAAATGAAAATTTAGGGATAAGCAAATCCTCAAACTTGAGAAGCTTGAAACATAAAATAACTTTTGCATAATTAAGTTTGTTGATTAATTGTTTTCAGGTGTTTAATTTATTAGAAAGTGTTAGATTTCATCCACTTTTCATATATTCTGTTTATGTTCTGCAAAAATGTATTTGTAAAGTGACCAGTAACTAAAACAGTCAAATAAATGTAGTAAGTAAAGTACTGTTCCTCAGATTACTTAACTCCTGTGAATTTGCCTCAAACCACCTCCGATCCCGACTTCTTTCATGCTGATCTCTTTAGATACAAAGTGGACCAAAAGAGCTGGAGCAGTTTACTGGCACTGTGTTGTACATTTAGGGTTGGTGGTTAATGACTGCTTACGTATTTTAAATACTGTGATGATGGAACAGCAGTGATTGTACAGAAACATATGTTGTTATTTAAGTGTTATTGTTATTCAGTTTTAGTCTCGTTTCAGCAACAGCAGAATCAGTAAAATAATTTACAGAATTACTGTTCTGCCTAATGTCACTAATTTGCATCATAGCTAAATTTATACCTATTGTATGTACTATATTCAAATTAACAATCTCCACTTAATTTAGGCTCTGCTTGACAACAAAAACACAAATGTATTTTTTTATATAATTATAAATAAATTCAGGCAGTAAGGATTTAAGTAAGTAGTTGTGTTTAAAGGTAGTTTATAACAACAATTCTCAATGCTCTACATTATGATCATCATGCTGCTGCTCCCACGTCTCCCAACAGCAACTGAAGCACAAACCTTTTTCTCTGTCAGGCTCAGCCCGTCAGACGGTGACTCGTTAGGCAGCGACCAATCCAGCGGCAGGGAGTCAGCAGAGGAGAGCACCCGACCTGTGGCCACCCCCAGCGAGGGGAAACAGCACCGGAAAACAACCAAAAACGGTCAGAACATGCAGCAACATCTTTGCCTGAGCGGTTTGATCATTTGATAAAATCCAGTTCTGATGAGTGAGAGCAGGTAAAAGTGTAGAAATATCAGAAGGTTTGACATGAAGATCTGCTGCCTGTCTGATCAGTTCCATGTTGTTTCAGTGCCACACTGCAAAACACAAACTCAGAATGGTCAGAATACTCTGACTTTATTCTGACTTTATCACAACAACATTCCAACTTTAATCAGACAATATTCTCAGTTTTGTAACTTTACTGAGAATATTCCAAATTTATTCTCAGGACATTTGGCACTAACACAAAGAATAAATGTTGATCAGACTGTGGCAGAGAGAAGGATGGGGGATGAAAGTGTGGAGGATGAATGACAATATGTTATGTCCAACTTCATCTCTCTTTTCTTTTTAATGCTTCTGGACTGAAGGGAGGAGTAAGATGGGTGAGCTTCATATCACCACAAAAGTCATAATCATAGTCAATCAATCAGAGTCCGTAGTTATAGTGATAGAATTCATTTCAAATTTTCTGTGTTCATCCTGTGAGTGCTCCTCATTTTGTGACATCAGGAGGCCTTTTGACATTTTGACTTTTACTGTACGACTACGTTGTTTAAATGACACCATGCTAGCTTTGCACATACAGTATGTTGTCTAGTTTTGTCTTACCAAAGCTGAAGAAAATGTGAAAACTTTAATCTAAAGCTGACCTCTCTCTCTTCAACAGCTCAATCAGGCAGTGGTCCGGACGAACTTCTCTCTTCGTCCTCCATCTTTGACCACGTGGACCGTTTGTCTCGAGGCTCGTCTGACGGCACTCGTCGGCAGGCCAACAAGGTGCAGCTGATCGCCATGCAGCCACGGCCAATTCCCCCGCAGCTACACGCCACATCGCAACCAAGCCCCACCCTCACAGAGAAGGTCAACACAGAGGTGAGACAATCAGAAAAGAAATCACACCCACGCTGCTCGCCATGTGGACATTTTAGACCTGTCCAACCATCCCCCTCATATGCTCCTGCAGGTGGCGCTCAGACACAAGTCTGAAATCGAGCATCACAGGAACAAACTGCGGCAGCGCGCTAAGAGAAGGGGGCAGTGTGAGTTTCCCTCCATGGACGACATAATGGACGCTTTCGGAGACGGACCGGTGCAGAGCGAGGTGGCTCAGCGACTCTACAGCTCCGCCCATGACCACATGGACTGCATCCTGCAGACCGACGCTCCTTCGCCCCCCACTGACTCCAGGAAAAGGTCATCCATTACCTGAGAACACCTGAGCTGACAAATGTCTTCAAGTTAACTTCAAGATTGTTAGAGGAATTTAATGAGTTATGAAGAACATTTAGGTATTTTAACATGCACAAGATGAAAAGGCTCAGTGGAAAATAAAACTGAACAGAAAAATCCTTGGTATTTCATATATTATATATATTTACATAAATTACTGTGTTAGAATAAATAATAAATTCACCCATTCTTAAAATTTATATGAGGTAACACCAGATCAATACATAAAAGTGAGATGGAATAATAAAATAAGATGTAAATATTAAAAGATAACAAACAAAAATCACAGTGAAGTTTTTGTATATTTGGAACATTTTTTGTGCAACAAATGTCTGACTGGAGTCAAACCTAATTTGATCGTTGTTTATGTGTTTAGTATGAATGTTGATTTCAGCGAACGCTCTGCTAAACTTTTTCTGAGATATGTAAACACGATAAATGTAAGTTTCTCTGTTTGTACTTTCAGAGGGAGACGCTCCCCTCGGGGTCGGCGGGCACAGCCAGGACCTGGAAGTCTTCCTGATACCGACAGAGACCGGCTGCTCACTGATCAGAGCGCCACCTACAGGAAATACCCAGGACTCAATAATGTAGCTTACATGGTGAGACAAAATCTCAATTTATAGTGGATTTCTATCAGTGTGAGATTGTTTAACCAGTTAACAGTACAGGATTTGTCGTGTGGTTGTACTTGGGATCTACAGGGAGCATTTAACAGGATTTTACAAAACCAGTACTAGGTTGTGGGATTTCAAAGGTGGGCTATAGATTGGATTCAGTTTTATCGATAAAGTAACAAACAAGATGTCTTTTTATTCAAAGTCATCCTGCTCTAGTAAAAACCTTAGATTCAGATGGAGTGAAATATTAACAAATGTTATTTCTTGATGTATTTCACTAACAAATAAGTATTTCACTCCACAAGTTTACAGTTTTTTTTTTTAAAGTTTACAGTTTACTATTAAAGATTGTATAAAATATTTGCAGTTATAGATTTGAAAGAATATCCACATGGTGACTCAGTTGCTTTAAAACCTGACCTTCTGTTTGAGTAGAACAAAATGCATAACTGAGCCTGAGAGGCTAAGACTGGATTCATCTAAAGAGGCCACAGTAAAGGGTCAACACCTTGATTTAGGATAGTGCCACCATCAGGACAAAATGTACATGTATTATCCTTTTAGAGTTAAGAACATAAAAGTGCTGAGCTGTGCAGTAAATGTTCATTAAATGTAAATTACACAGGACCTGAGGTTGATCCTGGTGGAACACCTTTACTTACAGTTGGAGGTTCATCACTCTGTATTCTCCCTCGTCTCTCACAGTCGGACCCTGACCTGCCCCCAGACCACGGCAGCCCTTCTCCCACTGACGAGGTGTTTGACTCTGCCTCAGCCCCACCCCCCTACATGCCCCCCCAGCCATCCATCGAGGAGGCCCGGCAACAGATGCACTCCCTCCTGGATGACGCCTTTGCTCTTGTGTCGCCGTCTTCGCAGGGCAGCGCTGGGGTTAGCGGGGTAAGCCCTGCCCTGCCTACCCCCTCCCCTCAGGCCCGCCCCGCAGGCAGGCAGTGGGGTTCTTACCCAGCAGCCCCTTCTCACAGCCCTTTTTCTGCAGTGAGTGTGTCAACCTGCAGCTGAGGCCCAATACTGCTGTGATGACTCCATGTTCAAATTTCATTATCTTTTTTTTCTTCCTGCAGAGATACGCAGAGCTTGGAATGTCTCCCACATCAGTCCAGAGCCTACTGCAGAGGTCAGTGTCACACTGAAAACCAGGTCCAGATCTGCAGGTGGGACCTGAACTAGTACTGATCTAGACTAATCTGTTTTATCCAGACAGGGACTGAGCTCAGGAGGGTATGTTTCCACTGGGGATCAGCTACAGGAGCCAGTTTACCCCAACAGGGGGCAGTATGAGGACCCTCCCTCCTCCTCCAGACCCCGACCTGTAGGGGGCAGCACAGGTATAGTCATCTGGATGTATTGATTATATCCTTCAAAATGTAATCAGTAGTTCCTATTGCGATCTTTTATTCGCTCATTTATTCATTAATTCTTTTACCTCCAGGTGCACAGCTTCACCACCTGACCCAGGTGGGTTTGTCCAGTCAGATCGGTGTGTACCCTGGGGTGGGTCGCAGTATGTCTGGCCCCACCGGATCAAGTTGGAACCAGCAACACTCAGACCAGGATCTATCCAGACCAGGAGCCAGCAGAGAGAGTGTAAGTCCACTGTGGGGAGTGAGGACCAAACCAAGTAGTTTTGTCCTTTAATTGTCAGTGTAGCAGTGAGAGGTATGGTGAAGACCAAGAATGAATCCAGACAGTACTCCAACAATGTCCTGACAAGACCAGTGCTAAAGAGGTATGTTCCAATAAGTCCTGAATAAACCAGGCTAGGCTAGTTCAGTCAAACAGCCAAAACAGACCAGTTGAGACTAGAGCTAAACAGAAAACTGTACACCATTACTGCATACAGCAGCCTAGAGACGTCTTGACCAAAGCACTTTAATAGGCATGCTAATAGCAGCTCTGATCAGTGTTACACAGTCCTGACCAGACCATTTCAAACTGATTTGGAGGGTGTAAATCATTCTTACTGTTCTCATCAATTTAAAAGTGGAAATGTTTACTCAGATTTTTGTGTTAATTTCTTTGTCATTATTGAGGTACCGTGTCTGAGAATACTGACACATTTCAGGAAAGTGGTTTGCAGTTTTTCCTGTTGTATCTGGATATATTTGCTTGTCATAACCTTGCTCTCTATTCCTTCTCCCCACAGGTGCTGTCATTCCCTGAGTTCTCCTCTTCCTCTGTTTTCCAGATGCCCAGCTCCTCATTGCGAGACCCATCGGCACCTCCTCTCCTCCTGACCTCACCGACTCCAGAATACCCGCCAGAGGATGCCTCACCTTCTGCCCACACTTCTGCCTCTCTTATAAAGGCTATCAGGGAGGAGCTGCGACGTCTGGCCCAGAAACAGGCTGCAGTGACCAGCTACCCTTAGACTGCTTTGGACCTGTTTGGATCAAGATTCACCTGGTTTCAGTGTTATAAATTACTCTGAGCCCATAAGAACTGGATTCAAACCCTGACATTGATCTACACTCTGGACTGTCTCGCGCTAAACTACATCCGTGTTGCTAAACCCAAAATAAATCCTGCCCACAATCCACGTGTGAAAATCAAGGACAGTGTCTTATGACTGAAAGACCTCCGGTACTTTACAGGGTCCCATCAGTCTATGTGTCCGTCATCTTTCAGCTTCAGTTTTGTTGAATGGGAGTTCGACTCCTCATACTTCCACTGAAGTGCTTCCTGAACAGGTTTATCCCTCCTGAGGTTTTAGAGTGGCTCATCCTTCCTGGAGTTGCATACAGCATGATGCCTCCTGATCTTCTGGATTGAGTCATCTGTCCTGGAGTTCGGGAATAAATGGTCAATCTTGACACTCTGAAGCGGCTCGTCCTTTCAGACCTTCTGCAGGATCGGATCCCTCCTTACATTCTGGAGTGGATGGTGTCTCCTGAGCTTCTGGAAAGGATGGTCCTTCCTGGAGTTCCAGAGCTCATTCCTGAACTCCATTGTCAAGATCTGGACTTGGTGGTCCCTCTGGATCTTCAAGGGTGGATTGTCCTTTTGGAGTTTTGGGATGGATTGGCCATCCTGACGTTCTTGGGTGGATCATTGCTCCCGACTTTCTGGAGTAGATAAGTAGATAAACGTCGCGTTTTGAAGCGGATGATCACCCTTGACCTTCTGGATTGCATGCTCCATACTGGAGTTCTGGAGTGACTTTTTTCTCCTGACCATTTGGAGTGGATGATCCCTCCTGGAGATTTGGAATGATTGATCCTTTTTGGATAAATCTAGAATGGTAATTAATTCCTGATCTTCTGGAGTGGATGAGTTCTTCTTAATTTCTGAACTGAACTGTCCCTCCTAACATTCAGTTTGGTAGTTCCTCCTGATGGCCTGGAGAGGTCCCTCCAGAAGTTCTAAAGTTGTCCCTTTGGATCTTCTGTGGTGCTAACCGTCAGCCTCATGCCATCTTCTCATTAACCACTTATTGCCTTCCATACTCCCATAAGCCACAAGGGTCAGTCCCTGTTCATTAACCATATCAATGAGGTCTTTGCACTGTCGACAGCTGGAGGAGGCTTAAAGTTTCTACAGCATGGGACATAAAAAAAATAAGAAATCTATAAGAATGAATATAAATATATGTAAAGAGATAGAACCCCAATGAGCACAATATTGATGTAAGAGTTATTATTGGAGTATTGAGATGTAACTTATTTTTTATTGCTTATATATCAATATACTTTAAATCCTTTATTTTGATCAAAAAAGACCAAACTACTGTTCTATGTTGTGACCCTCTTGTGTTTCCGCTCGCTGTAGATTTTGAGCCAACGTTTGTTTCTCTGTGGAGGTGCTGCTAAGCTGCTCACTTGCGTTTTCATGTATCAGTGTCAAAAAAAATCCTGCTTTAAGATCGCTTTAATCTCAAGTTTTTCTGCCGCTGATTTGGTGCATCCATCCGTCTGTGGGCAGAACACTAGGTGAGAAAAAGTTAATAATTTTTCTGTAAGGTGGCAGAGATGGGAAACAGTCATTCATCACATCCTGAGACTAAAACTAAAGCTAGAAACAGACTAGTGCCCCTGTAATGTTTATTACACAGAAGAAAACAGATTGCTGTTTGGTGGCAGCTGGACCTTTCATCGAAAGGCTTCTTCAGATCTAACTGACTGGTGGGGAGTCCTTAGTACTGTATTTAGCCACTGCAGAGTCATTCACGTCTTCAGGGTTTCTGAAATCACTTGTGGGTCATGCGTTAAGTGATCATCGTTTTAGAGGAGGTAATCTACGAAACTACATTTCAGTTACTTACAATATGTCAGGGGAGTGGAAATCACTCTGTTTAGAGGCTCAGATTAAAAGGCCAGACGACAGAGAATCAGAGTTGACTGGTTTTAATGAATAATAAATGATGAGTATTGCAGGGGAGAAGAAGGTAACGGGGAACTTGGAGCAGGGAGTTTGTTCTGGAGAGCCTAAAGAAGAGATAATGTTCTGAATGTACAGATTACAGGGCAAGGGAAACTAAATCTGCTGGTGAGTTTACTTACGTGAGTATGGTGGGTAGGAGGCGAGCTGGATAAACACAAGGTGGGTATGGTGTTCAGGGAGCAGGAAGTGCAGGAGGGCTGAGAGCTGAAGGCTGACGGGAGATGGAGTTCCAGATAGGAACTAACTACAGTCCATTGTCTGGGGAGGAGAATACTGACCTGGGGACAGAGACAGAGAGGTTAATACAGGGGAGAATGCCGTAGGACCGAGTGGAACAGAAGATCCTCTTCATGTGCACACCGATGATCACAGAGCATCTAATCCAGTCCAAAATCCAGAATCTTTATCCATAAAACAGTTCAGAGTCAAATGCCAGAATACACAGGGTCAGAATCGGGGCAGAGCAGATAAACAGGTTCCAGGATCACAAATACAGGTCAGGATCAGAAAGCACAAGGTCCAGAATCTTGATAACAAGACTAGGTCTCACACAGAGAATACAGGGCTCGAAGGAGCAGGACAGAGTAGCCAGAACCAACAGGGAGAAATCCGAGAGAGAAAATCCAAAAATCAAGCCAGAGATCAGAGCACCAGAGGTATCAGAGTTAACTCAGTCTTTCCAACGTAAGGCAGAATCAGGGTCCAGAGTCGTAACAAGGTCGAAATCCGATGATCAAACAGGAGTCCGAAAAACAAGGTTGGCTGGAGAGTAGAAACGAACTCAATACAATCTGGCAGGAGTCAGGTGCGAGAGGTACTGCTTTTAAAGGGAACAGAGGGGAAACAGGTGAAAACAATTAATCAATGATTATTATAAAGCTGGAGCTACTGAGGGTGTGGAGTGAGAGGAGGGGAGGATTTCAAAATAAAAGCTGGGAACCGGAAGTAAAGCTGATGTACTGACACAGTAAAGTCCAGCAGTTTAACAGGCGTTCATACTTATGAATCAGGTGGTAACGCCAACCGTTAACAACTCCACATAGATTAAATACCTGGGACCCCACACCACTCAGTCAGAACTGAAGAAGCCTTCTGGATCTTCAAATAGCACCTTTGGGACAACTGTGACTTGGATGACTGAGAATCTGCACAGACATTTAGTCTTTCCAAGACTGGTCTAAACCCGGTCAAGTGGAGCAGTTTAGGGTTTAGGGCTCAAAAGCACTTCAGTGGTGATAAAGTAAGTTTCCCTGGAAAGTCCCAGTAAATGTTAAATGTTGTGCATTAGAACTTTTCTACCTTACTGGTACTCAAAGCTCGGACAGCCGCCCCAAGTCAAGTTTTAGTAAAAATCTCTGGCTGAATCTAAATGTCCACACTTCAGACTTCTTCAGACATATGTACTGTACGTGATCTCAGACACCTGTGAGAGGGAACAAAATTGAAAATGACATTTTGCAGCTGTGATTCTGCAGATGAAAAAAAACCTAAATTATTATGGGAATAACTTTTATTGCTATAAATAGTAGTAGTTCTATTGATTTCTTTTATACCAGCACCCTTCTGATTGAAGTCTGCACCTCAAGCGGATTCACTAGAAGTCCTCCTGAATCCCATACAGACCTGAACTGTAATAATAATAATAATTTCCATTTATATAGCGCCTTATACAATCTCAAGGTCGCTTTACACACACGCAAAAAAATTTAAGAGGGAAAAAGGTAGTGTTCAGTGAAAAGAAGAGTTTTTAATTCAGTGAAGTAAAGACAATCACACAGCCAGTTTTGGGGCCATGGCACAGAAAGACCTGCCTGGGGGAGTATGGCGTTAGAAGCTGACTGAGGTACAGAGGGACAAGTTTATTTAAACCTCAGCACTTGTTGATGTCCAACAAACCTGTGAGTCTGGGCATTTTGATTCAACCCTTATACAAGTGCTGGATGTTGAGCTGAATGAACAGTTTCCCTCTCTGCTGGTTGACTTTTTTGTCTGTGATGTTGAGGAGTTTGTAAAATCTGCTTCCTTTGGGTACAAGAGGGTTTGTTCGTCTCTGCTCTTATTCAGCATGTTTGACTCAGTTTGAGGCTTTAGCTACTCGTGATGTTCCAGTTGATGTTTAGCATGCTGCTAAAAGATGATAAAAAGTTTATAAAAGTAATGAGTTGTTCCACATAAAGTTAAGAGTGAGCTAAGAGTGATTAATGTCACAGTGCCACGAAAAACATTGTTCATTCAATACAGTCAAAAAAATCATGTTTTTTTTGTTTTTCATTTCCAAAAGATATTTTTGAATCTAAATGAAGATAGTTACAGTAACAGTGTATAAATGAAAGTGGATATGGTGTTGAATAGAAAACATAATATATAGAAAATATTTTATCTGTGATTGCTCTGCTCAACGAACTCAAAGATCTTTCCGGCAACGGTGCCAACACATCCTTCATAGACCAGAAACCAACTGCAGAACTTTACCTGGCTGGAGACTTTCTGATTGGACCTAGCACCTGTCAGACCAGTTGCAGGACTCAGACCTGCCTAAAGAATCACATGGTGCTAATTCAATGACTCAAGGTCTGAAACTCGTAATATGATGCACACACAAAAAATAAATAAAACCCTGCAGGTGGTGAAGGATATTGTCTTCTCACATGAAACTCTGGATTCAACCTGCTGCTGTGCAGGTTTCACAAACTTCTGAATGTTTCCTTCAATGTTTTCTAGAGTTTCTGTGTTTTCTAGATCAGTGATCCTCAGTGAGAATCCAACAGATGTCCAGATGCACCGTGGATGCTTTATTCATGACAAAGCTACTGATTCAGACTCACTAACACTAACATGTACCGAGCATCTGAATGTTTTTAATCTTGTTCACACAGCAACTTGATGATTTAGGAGATACTAACTTGTGTGCATGTTAATAATAAGTGTCAACAACCACAAGGTGTCTTGTTCACTCCACCTTGTGAAAACAACATACTAAGGTAAGTTTGTAGAAGATGAGACATTTCATGGTAGCAACACACTAACTCACATCTTTAATTTATAATTCAGAGATTATATTATGAGAACAATATAATCAGATATGCAAACACGACTTACACTTGTAAAGAACGATATTTCTTGTGAGAACAAGATACAATCTCACATAAGATAAATAAGCTTATGTGAAATTGGTAAATTCACAAAAAAGGCTTAAAAAAACTCTGGAATTTATTCATTTGAAACATCTTTGTTCATGCAGCAGGTAAACATGCAAAATAAATTAACTTTGTTTCTTTTCTTGTCAAACAAGATACTAGCTTATCCGTATCCTCCCAAACCAGATATGACCTTGCTCAGTCAAGTCAAATCATTTGTGTGAACAACATATTAACTGATATTAATACATCATGTGAACAAATGTTTGTATTTTGAACAAGATAGTAACACATTCACAAAAAAATCAACGTATAAAACAAGATTCTGATTTTTCAAAACAAAACTGTGTGAACGAGATACTAAGTTAAATTGTAAGAGTAAAAACTGCTCTGAACTATTGGAGTTCTCATAAATCCTCAAATGTTTTCAGGTAGATCGAGTCATTAGTTTTGTCATGAATGAACTTCCTTACAGCTGCTGCTCAGAGTTGAACCACATTCCCGTTAATCCTCCTGGACTCTGCTCCAACAGGTAGCTTTGCTGAGCTCAGACCCAGAACAGGTGAGTTCACATCAGTCCAGGTTCCAGGTGGGATCAAGGTAACTCAGTGAAGCTGCTTTGTGGAAACAGAGTCTGAGGAACAAGCGATTTTCCTGGAAACGCTGCCAGCAGTCTCACCTGTTCAACAACAGCCAGGTGAGCTCTCACCTGACCTGATCTGTCACATGACCTGTTCTACCTGAACTCTGTGTGATCTGCATCCTGTGTTTCAAATCTGAAAGAATGTGTTAAACATTAAAGAGGCGTGTTCAGATTCAGGCTCCTGCATCTGATTTTTATTAACTATTCGTTTATTTAACATCAGAATCAGCTGATTTTGATGTTAAATAACTAACTAAATAAAATGATTCTGATGTTTTAACCTATAGTTAAACGTCCTGTGGGAAAATTAGAATCATTTCTGCCAGAAAAAAAACCAAAAATGTTCATATTTGTATTTTTGGTGCCTCTTTACAATAAAGTAACAGACATGAACCTATGAGTAAAAATTTATGTAGAGTTGTAAAGAATACATTTGTAATTTTTAACGTTCAGAAGCCGAATCATTAGAAGAATAAAGTTCTAAAAGTAATATTTTGAGTGATTGCAGACGTGACAGCAGTGGCGGCCCGTCAATAGAGGGCGCTGGGGCGCCACCCCACCTGTCTCACATGAAGAAGAAGAAAGCAATAGGAGTCACATAAAATAATTTTACAAAACGTGAAAATTTAAATAAACGATCTATACATTATACAGTTCATGAGTACTATGTATAATCTGCATTGAAGTGTAGTTTAAAAATATTCTCTCACTCTTTTACCGCGACCGTCGTGTGACATATTTCCTGTTTGGGGCGCAAAAATCTTTACCATAGACCTACACTATAACTGGTGCATGCGCACTGGAACCCCCTCCAATACAAAG
>JAUMHL010000016.1:18036928-18064060 GCA_032362345.1 Sandelia bainsii
CCATTCCTGTTTTTGGGGTCGTCTCATTGTTGCCCCTTTAGTGCACCTGTTGTTAATTTCATTAACACCAAAACAGCCCCTCTGCTACTTAACTGAGCAGGTCAATATCCCAGAAGTTTAACTGACTTGATACTATACTCTGATTAAAAAGTGTTCCTTAATTTTTGGAGCAGTGTATATGTGACAGTATATATGTCATCTGTTGTTACAGTAGGTGACAGATAAGTTACTCAACACATCTTCTGTCATGTTTGTAAATGGCGGACCCAGAAATCACTCACACAGACTCAGGTTAAAAAGGGGGTTTAATAGAAAACTGAAAACACGGAACAAAACTAAACTAATGACACAACAGAAAATCACTCCACCAGGAGGACAAAATTACAGGGAGCCAATCCTAAACAAGATAACGGAAACCAAAATCAAGGACACCAGGAATAACAGACGAGCTACCAGAAGCAAGGATACAGGGGCTAAAGTGACGAGAGATAACTGAGGAGGAGAAAGGAAACAGGAGGAGTCAGAACCGAAAATAAGGGAGAACCGGAGTTACAGTGAATTGCGGGGAAGACAGAATGCGCGCGGGAGAGCAGAGGGAGAAAACGACCGAAACATACAAGGACACGGAGCTACTCAAACGCAGCTGGAGCAGAAAACACGCGGAGAGGGGAATCGAGGCTGGGAAGGAGGTGAGCCGGACCGAGGGCATAACCAGGTGAGTGAGAACAGCGGGATCTCGGCAGGAGAGCGTGGCGAGACAGCGGGGCGGTCGGAGTGAACCATGAAGATATGGGAAAGCACAACAGGTGAAGAGACGCTGGACTGGAGTACGGGGCAACAGAGAGACACGACAGCCAGCGGTGCATACAGGTGGTGAGACAGAGGCGACAAACGGCGATACAGACAGGAAGCAACAACAGGATCAGTGAACGAGTGAACGAGACGACCGATTCAGATAGTGACAACAGATAATCCGGCGGCGTGTGAGAGACAAAGGGAGGAATATAAAGGAGAGGATCAGATAAGTGAACACAGGTGGGAGAACGATCTGGGTGAGTGTGAGACCGGGAGCGGGGGCGTGGCAGGTAAGTAAACAGAACTGAAGGCATGAATGAACGGGGTCGTGACTGGGTGAAAGTGTGAAACAGAGGAAACACAAGACAAGAAAAAACCCAAAAAATAATAAAACACCAGGAAACCAAACTAAACTGGGCAGAACCGTGGCATCTTCACAGCTACATGATAAGTGTTTATTTCCTGGTTATATGTAATGATGAATCTTTCCTGCACATCCAAAGAAACTTCGACTCTCTGGACGAGTCTTCAGCTGAAGAAAACACTCGTCTGGGTTTCGACTTGGCCGAGCGAGAGTTTGGGATTTCTCCTCTGATGACGGTGGAAGAAATGTTGTCAGTAGAAGAACCGGATTCTCTGTCTATGGTGATGTACCTGAGTCAGTTCTACCAGCTGCTAAAAGACACGTCGCCCCCTACAGGTGAGGCACCCACTCTGAAATTATACGGGGTATATGACAATGATAGAGCAGTGAGGCTTAATGTGACGTTAAAATGAGTGAATGTTACATTAAGGGAAAGGCTGGGACCTATTGTCCAACCCAGTTTTCCAACAGAGAAAATTACTAAATTCAAATAAAAACAGATTCTTAAACAAAATGAACCATAAACAATAAAAAGCACGTGTTCTGCAGCACCTGTTTTCAGATCAGTGAACAGTGGCGTCTCTGTGTCTTTCAGGTATTTTGTTTCAGAGGGCTGACCTGAGATCAGCTTTCATCAGTCCAGCGTCCCTCATCAGCAGACTGGGCCACAGTCCGTCCAGGAAAAGAAACCCAAAGGTACCTGCACAGGTGATTTCACCTTAATTAACGTGTTTTTGACTCATCCAGCTGCTTCTCCCTCGTTTCTACAGGAGCAGAAAGAAGCTGCAGGTAAAAAGAGGAAGACCAGTCGACCGGGTCAAGAGCAGCATGAGGTGAGACTTTTATTTCTGCAACATCAGAACTCACCTAAAACATAAACAAAGAAGAAAAATTAAGAAAAAGAAATAAACCTAAAAAGAAAAACACAACTGAAAAACAAAAATTTTTAAGTCAGAAAAATGAAAAGATTATATTCATACAGTTAATAAATTGTTATGAACATAATTAAAAAGACATTAAACTCAAGCAACACATCTGTTTCCTCTCTAAACATGTTTTGATTTTCCAGGTATGTGACCTGAGCGATGATGTCACAAGCCAAGTGTGTGATGAGGTGTGTGTGGGTGGGTCCAGAGTTCGTCTGATGGCCAATCAGCTCCAGGCAAAGCTGGACGAGAGCTCGTCTACCTGCAGGAGTTCGTCTTCTTCTGCTGCTGCGTCTTTACGGCGACAGGTGAGATCAGGCTGTGTGATCAGTGAGCAGTAGCACTGAGCGTGTTAATATCATTTATGATGTTAAAAGTTAAGTACATTATGATATATGATTATGTGATAATATTTGATGTATGTGGCAGTTATCAGGTTTTTTCTGAGGTATTTGTCAGATTTAGATTCAGATCAAATCATCGGTTCCTCAGTGTTACTAATTACAGTATAACAACACCGTCTGTGTGACTCCCCCATTTGACCAGCAAGGGGAGATGTTGTCCAGCCTCCCCCCTCCCTCAGAGTCTACAGACACTTCTGCCCCCACATCGCGATGGAGACCGGTACACACTGGTAGACAGTAGAGACCAGTAGAAACCTGATAAAACCAGTAGAAACCAGTAGAAATGAGACCTGACATGATTCCTGTTTGCTTTAAAAGTGTAAACATCATATTTCAGGGTTTGTTAATTCAGCATCAGCTCATTCAAGTTAAATGAATGTAATGAAACTGTAGATTAAAACCAGTGACAGATATCTGTGCACATTACGTTACATCCTGCCATAGAATAATGAAGTTAGTTGGACTGATCCTGGTCCTGATCCCTGATTCAGATTTAACTGATCCTGTTTTCTCTGTCAACATCTGTCAGAAAAAACGAACTCTTCAACAGGAACAGATGAGTTTTCGATTCAAAGAGAGGATCAAATCTCAGGCTGTCGTCAGCGGGGATGAGCAGGTACCACGCTGCAGCACACTGTGTCTGTGGACTCGACCTGTAGACTGTTTGATAATTGTTCACATGAAGAAACTGCAGATTTACTCTCATCAGGGGCTAAAGTTTAACAAACCCTCTGCAGGGCACAGTGGCTCACGTGATGAATCTGCAGATCAACAACAAGCTGCTTCACTGTGAATCACTGAATGGTTGTTATTGAAGAGCAGCGCTGACTTCAGATCAGCTGCAGCTCTGACAAACAAACCACTGAAGCCCTCAGAGTTTTCTGACTCAGCAGGTTCAGCTGCTGTGGTTTAGGTCCTTGGTTAAAACGTCCTGCACTGGATTAACCCACAGTCCCTTGTATGAGGATGATGTAGTTCACACATCACATACATGCAGAACCACTACTCTAAAAAGTACTTCACAACAAGTACCACGTCAAGTTTTTTTTTCTCAAGCTGAAGTACTAAGTAATACCTGCTGTGAAATATACTTTAAGTGCAAAAATAGCAGTACTTCGCTAAGAAAGTGATTCCAGAAGAGAACCACTTCAAAAAGCTGTTTTCTGAACATTTACTGTGTCTTTACCAAATAAACTAAAGAAATCAGATGAATGGAGTAAAAATCTGAGTATAAAAACTTAATTAATTGTAACCGTGCCCCAGTTATGGCTGATAAGTATGTGGAGATAGAGCCCCATATTTAAAATCATTTCACTCAGACTGATCCTAAAAAGAAATGGAGGGAGTTACAAATCCACAATTCATGCGGCCTGCCGAAGGCCTCAGAGGGACTTTCTGCACATTCACAGAGAATCTGCCTGAAGAGTTTAACAAACAGCAGGAGGTTGGTTTTAATCCAACAATAAAAGCCTCCAGACGATGTCAGGATTCGACATTAACCCTCTGAGGTTCAGGTTCCTGTTGGTTAATGTTTGCTGGTTTCGTATGTACGGTTTTTACTCTCTAACATCTTCTATGTTCTTCCTATTTAGGCCACATGCAAAGTAGAAACTCAGCTTAAATCCACCTGAGTTACATGAAACCAAAATCCAAGCATGTGAAGTACAACAAAGCAAAAAAACAGTTGCTGTTAAATTTTTTGGTACAATTGATATAAAACAGATACTGCATGAAAGTGATAATGTTATTAGTGATAAACGATGCTCAGCATATTTACTGATGAAGAAACAGACTCGAGAGGGTTAATTGTCGAGAACTCATGACAGGGTTTGTGTGGTCATCTACCAAATGATGATACCTCCGGTAGTAACTGAGCAGAGGTCCAGTTTGTTGTCTGGTGGATTTACTCTAACACTAAAACATCTGCAGCAGTTGGTGGAACCAGTCTGAACTCTGCTGTTCAAAAGTGTGGCGTCACTTAGGTTTGTTTTGATAGAAAATCAGATTTTCTAACATCACATTGATCAGAAATCATTGTTAATATCTACACAAAAGTACAGAAGTTCATCATCAGCAAACATTAGTCCAGTGTTTCAGTGATGGTTTATTGATTAGACAGAAGACAAAAAGTAGCCTCTTGCTAACTCTGGCACATTTACAGTGCTGTTTATTAATGTCACGTAAAGTAAAAGTAAAACGCTAACTGATTATTAGAAAACGCTTTTGTAAATATGTTAGCACAGATCATGTTTTCATGGAAAAACAAAGACATTTCTAAGTTAGTGAGTTGGTTTGTTGTGCAGCTTTACACTAAGCAAAACTAAGTCCAAGTCCACTTGACATCAAATGGCACTTTTAGAAGAACCATGATCCAGATACTTAGAATCTGCACAGACACAAAACCTCTGAGCTGCACATGTCCTGCGCAAATCACCAGAAAGTGATTGGAGGCAGGTATCCATGGAAACGTCCAAGGTCACATTTTACTCCCCCCACAGTTTAGAAGTGATGATGACGATTATAAACACACACCACAGAGCAGCTGACGTCCCTCAGGGCTCACTGTGCAGGTCTGTGGTTCGACATTTGAACCTGAGCGGGAGGTGTCTCACGTTTGTCTGTTGTTGTGTTTCTGTTCTGTCCCTCTTGTGTCTGATCAAAGTGTCTCCAGATGTACACTGGTGGAGTGAGCTCATTGGCTGAGCAGATATCCAATCAAATTCAGGGTAGTGCGGTAAGACTCGTTCACCTTTGTCAGGTAGACTCAAACTAACATTTTGTCTCTCATTCACTTCTGATTCTGACTTCTTCTTGACCTTTCTTGCTGGTTCTGGGACCAGTCAAAAGGTCCAGAATAAGAGAGACAGTGGACAGATGTTTCATTCAGGGTAAAAAAAAACTGCAGCTAGTTTCTGTTCTATTTAAAAAGTGTGAGATGTGTGCACATCTTAACACACTGTCAGTTTTGTCAGGTACTCACAATTGTACTTTAAGTATCTACACCTATACTAAACCAGTGGACTGTCGTTGTAACCAGTAGTTAGGGTTGAATGAAGGACAGTGAAACTGATCAGACTGGTTAATAACTAACATGGAATTAACTCCATCAGTCTACATCAGTGTGTAAAGACGTCACAACACTTTAAATCTTATCGTTTCTGTCTCTACAGGTTGTGGTGACTCCCTCTCATCTGTTCTGTCTCTTCAGGTCGCCGTGGGTGGCAGTGACGTCTGTTTCTTTTGTAAGAAGAGAGTTTATGTGATGGAGCGTCTGAGTGCTGAGGGTTTGTTCTTCCACCGCAGCTGTTTCCAGTGTGATCACTGCGGCAGCACGCTCCGACCGGCTGCATATGCCTACGACCAACACAACGGTCAGTGTCCGTCCTGAACGATGATCCAGATAAAGGCTCAGTTCTGCTTTATGTGTCCAGGTTTGGAGTTTAGTTGGAGCTGCTCATTATGCTGATCTGTGACATTTACCTGTTTTTCTAAAGGAAGCTCAGGTGTGTGTGTGTGTGTGTGTATCCCTGCATTATTTAATAGAAGAACTGTCAGAACAAGTCCAAAGCATTTAAGGTACAAAATAAAGAATATAAATTTGTTCCATGTGCAGAGACAACAAAATGTGGTCAGATGATTTTCATCAGCGTCACTTCCAGACGACATTGTAATTCCAGACACACACAGTGTGTGTCCGAGTTCAAACCAGAAACCTTTGTGATCTGTGAGGACGTCTGTCCTGACAATAACAGTGATCACACAGCTAATCTGGTTCAGTGTGTAGCAGATAACAATCACATGTCCACAATCAAAAATCACAAAACACACAATATGCACAATATAGTGTGTGTATACATATATATATATATATATGACAGGCAACCTGTCCAGGTGTCCCCCACTGACAGCTGGGATAGGCTCCTTCACCCCGTGACCCGTAAGAGGACAAGCGGTTAAGATAATAGATGGATGGGTACATACACACACAATGACAAACTGTGTGGTTACACACTGAGCCAAATGTGGACACACTAGTAAATGTGCTGAACTTTCAAAAATCTGTCTTTACTAAGAGTCCAAGTGGACAAACCAAGCAGGAGGAGACATCAGAGGACAGAGGCTACATGTCCTAAATGAAGTTGTTCAGGTGTTTAACAAAGGATCAGGCAAAATGTGGTCTCATTACAGGCGCAGGTCCAAAACAGTCAGGCAGATAATCGACTGGTCAGAAAACACAATGAGCTACGACAGTCTGTAAAGGGCTAAGTGAAAGTGCACCAGTTTATGTACAAAAGGTGATTAGGGAAAAGGGAACAGGTGTGTTGGTGGGTGCAGGTATCAAGTATCTGAACTGGCAGGAAGGAGTGAAGGGAAGGGTTGGTGACAGGACAGCTGCAGTGAGACGCTCAGTGTCATTCCTGGGGGAACCTGACAGGTCTGTTCTGGTTATAACCACATGATGCTACCATGCGACCTTGCTGTTTGGCTGTAAACACTCCGTTAGTGCCCCTAGTCTCGCCTCCCCACATCTCTGTGTTCATGTCTGTTTCTGCTGGTGTATTTTTAATACAGAGTGTGCACTGTGTGTTGGAGCTTCAGGACAAACAACATCTCCTGTTTGTTTCAGTAAAACTTAGCAGCCAGTCAGAGCACAGCAGTCACTTTGAACGCTGAGGCAGGAAACCGTTTGAATGTTGCTATATAAACAGGTGAAGCTGAGTCAGTGTGCACATGGTGGAGATAAGTCTGTGACACATAAACATCTATCCTGATGTTGTGGGACCTGCTCTGTTCTGTTCTGTCTCTGCTCAGGGAGGTTTTTCTGTCTTCAGCACTACGACTGTTGTCTGGACGCTCCAACTGTGAGGAAGAGACCGACTCCGTCTGACAGAGCCGCTTCACATCGAGCATCAATAGTAAGAAAAGAAAACTTAAGATAAGATAACACTGATCCCCAGGGAGGAAATTCACCAGTTACAGCAGCACAAGCAGAAGAACTGTAAAACAATAAGGCACAATAAGATTAGGTACTATGTCAGTAATACAGTAACAAAAGTAAATATTAAAGAAATATTATATTAAATAACGATTTTTTAAATAGAAACATTAAATTACATTACAGAACTGACATTAAATATATATATTTACATTATGTACGTTGTAGTGTGAGGTGTTGGAGTGTTTGTTTGGTGATTATAAATGTGTGTATTATTCTTCAGATGGTGCACAGATCTTGTCGTACACTCTTATAGCAGTGGGCACAAAACATCGCCTGAAGTGTTTGTTTTTCAGTAGAATTGGTCTGTGGCTGAATGAACTTTCCATCTGCCACAGTTCATCACAGAGCAGGTGAGACGGATTGTCCAGCATGACACTGATCTTCACCGTCCTCGTCTCTGTCACAGCCTCCAGTTCCTGTCCAACTACACACTTTGCCTTTTTGATCAGCTTCAGTCTGTTGCCCTCAACAATCTTGATCTTGATGCCACCTCCCCAGCAAACAACCACAAAGAACAGAGCACTTCTACTATTGAATCATAAAACATCTTCAGTAGTTTGTTGCAAACACTGAAGGAACGATTCCTCTTGATGAAGAACAGTCTACTCTCTCCTTTCTTATTTGGGGCATCTGTAAAAGAAGCCCTGTATACATCCTCCTGATGTTCACATTGGTTTCAGCTCAAGCTACAAGCAGTGGTGTGTTCACTGAATATTTTAGCTCCATGTTTAAACCCCTACTTTTTAACTGGACTACATGTCTAATGGGTGCTTTGCAATAAATATTTAACTGGGAGGATCTTAGAAATAATCAGTGTTATTACTGTGAAATCATTTCATGGTGTTTGACTCTAACAACAGTCAACTCAACAAACAAAGAAGAGCAAAAAAGCACAGATTAGTCCAGCAGCTGATGTTGTGGTATTCTGGTAGTTACCTGGTCAGTAACAGAACAAGTGCTAACAGGTGGCAGCAGGGCCCGCTCTTGGCATAGGCGAACTAGGTTGGTGTTTTGGTTGGTACCTGTGTTCAGGGTGGTTACAAAGTCGTTATTTCAGTGGTTACGAAGCTGCTCACTTTTGGCAATTGTTTGTCTGTTTGCAGGTGTCTGCAGGTTCAGCTCCATCCCTCTCCTCTTCCAACTCTCTGATTCCAGTTGATCGTCGTCGCTCCTCAGGTGAGATCGCTTCACCTGTTTTGTCCTTCTAGTCTTCTCACCTGTTCACACTGAACGCGCTCCTTAAACTGGAATCAATGTGGGCTTTAGTGTGTGTGTGTCTCTGTGTGTGTCTGTGTGTGTGTGCGGCTGTGTTGGTGTGTTTACAGCAGTTTCTGTGATGACAGCGATGCCTGAGAGGATCGAGCTGGAAAACTACCGACGCAGCTCGACGCACGTGGAGACGGACCTGCTGGAGGAGCCCGAGGAAGTCTCAGAGGAGACCCTTAATCAGTTCAACTTGAGCCTGGACCAGAAACACAACCACAGGTCCAGGTCAGTCTGACCCATATCAAAAATACATGAACTGTTGGACAAGCTACTCAAGAGAAGACAAAATATAGAGACAGTTACAAGAAGGGACTATTATGTCAATTTATTGTTCTAATATTTTTACTGTAAAGTCTGTTGAAATTACAGTAAAGTATAGTCAGAATAATGTTCATGCATTTATTAATACATCTGACAATTTAGTAAAAACGTATGACTTTTTATCTCACATGTATGACTTACAAAGAAATAAATACGAATTTTTAAATCAAAGCTGTAACTCTATATGTTGTAATCTGTAAACATTAATTTATTTGATTGTTTATTAATATGATTTCAGTTCAGAGTCTGACATGGAGGAGGATGAAGAGGGAGGAGAACGAGGAGGTCGACACCGTGTGACCTCAGAAGAAGCCAAAGCCACATGGAGGGAAACTCTGCAGCTCCACTTCCACCTGAGAGACGACAATGATGAGGAGGACGAAGGTGAAGACGAAGAGGAGGAAGGTGAAGATGAAGAGGATCCAGGTGAAGAGGAGGGAGCCAGTGAGGTGGAGACCAGTGATGGTGAGTCTCAGTTGTCTTGTGTTGTTGTGTTGTGGTATTGTGTATGTGATGTCATGTTATATGCCCCCTGCTGGTAGAGGGGGAGTACAGCCCCTGGGAGATGGAGCGTCACTCAGGCCTGTGGCTGCTGGAGGAGACAGGTACAATCCAGGCTAAACCATCATATGTATATTAACCTGCTGTTAACATGAAGCTACAGTCTCTGCTGTCACATGATCATTAATCTGAGCAGCATTATCAGTTATTTGTTTAATAATTTCATGTCATTGGTCAAACTCACAAATAATACAATTTGATCACTAGTGCAGTTTGAAAGTGATTGTGATGTTTTCATATAAACCTGGAAATAATCATAAAGTTTGAGGATTTAGAATCAATATTTCTGAACTCTTTCTATCTCACAAAACAAACTAAAGCTCATTAGTCATTGACATTGATTATGTTAACTCCTTTATTCAGTGCTTTATCTACTGAAGCTCACATTCAGGACCAAGGTGGGATTTTAGAGACGACTGCTCTTCCTCTGAATTTGATGAAATGTTCAACCTATGAACTACAAATTATAAGTCCAGCTACGTCTCTTCCACCACTTACTGAACTCTCTGTAACTTCCTGTTATTCTTCTTCCCTCCCCTACTAAACCACCCCCACCCCTCCTCTGGGTCCCACAGAGGACAAGTTTTCTCTTCTCGCCTGTCAGACCATCTCCTCAGCTGCACAAAGTGACATCAAACATCCTGACACACCTGTGGAATCTAGCTCCACCTACAACCTGTGGCCCCAACCTTCATCTGAGGCTTCGCCCCCTTCCCTCACACCCTCCACCGCCTCATTTGTTACCACACCTGACTCTGCCCATGAGCAGAGCAGTGACATGGCCCCGCCTACATCACTCACACCTGCTGTTATTATGGAAACGGCCCCAAAGAGACACGTCCCCCAAGATAATGTTGCAGGTCGACTCTCATTTGATGTCATCAGCCCTGAGCTGGAGCCAAAGATTCTCCTTCCCCTGCAGGAGGGAGCGGCAGAGACAGACGATAATGGGATGAAGAGGGGGAGACATAAAGGAGCTTGCAGCCTCCCTCCTCTGCAGGGCGGGGGCGCTGCGCTCCTCCAACTAAAGATGCTCAGACAGATGGAGATGGAAGGGGGTGGGGCCAGGGCTCTGTGGAGAACAGTGTTCTCTGGAAACAGAAAGGAGAAGAAGAAGAGGGGTGGGACTTTACCGCCAGGTGCTGAGAGGGTGAAGAGGGAAACGGCCAACTGGAGAAAAGCTACAGGTGATGATGCCGTAAAGAAACATGACAGCAACACAGTGATGTCACAGTGATGATGCAATGATAGTACTTCCTGTCTTCAGATGTTAGAGGACGTCTGATTGAAGACTCTGACCTGGACTCATCCACACTGCTACAGAGATGTTCACTGGAACCCAGAAATAACGTAAGACTCAAACACACAACAACTTTCAACACAACATCAATAACATTATACAGCGTTACGCACCACCAATAAGAATACAGCTACTGACAAACCAGTCAGAATACAGCTACTGAAAGCTTTACTTTGAAGTGTAGGGAAATTGTGCTTTTATTATGAAGTACGACTTAATGTGAGTTTAGAGTAGAAATAAAGTACTGATGGAGCTACGTACAGGGTGGGGTCCAAAACCTGAACCCTGACAAACTCCACAGTCAGATGTTTGATCACCAGTGACGACAGACACTGACTCATTTCCCATCCAGAAAGTCGGAGGTGTGTTCAGGTAAACTCTGCTGTCTGATGTTTGTAGCTGCGTTTGGAGCTGGTCGACCTCATGTCTGAAATTCAGAGAGTCACAATAAAGGAAGAGGACGAGAACCAGGAGGTATCAGCGGTGGTAGGTTTAGGAAACTTAGCAGAAAGCCTGTTTCATGTTTCTTTCTGTGACTGTGGTTGTAGTTTTGTCTTTTAGTACACTTAGAGCAGTAGACCCGAGTCAAACTTAAACTACAAAATTAGGAACAAGACGTTGGACTGTTGAGACTTGTTTTGACCTATATAACTTCCATAATAAAAAAATGTGGTCTCTGTATTTAAAGGACATTGTCGTTAAGCAGTGTTGGAACCAAAATGTTTAACTTAACTGTCAGCACTCAGAGACATGAAAGAGTTTCGAGTGTCTACAAGACTTGACAACAGCAGATTGGTCCGGTCTCACCTAACTTGACTTGTTTGACCTTAGACCTTAGAGTCAGATTAGATTTGTCTTCACTGACTTGAGACTCAGATTTGTCTCAACTCACTTTATATATATCAACTGATTACAGACTCAACTTAGACTTTTAACATGACTTGTGCTGATACTGACTTGAGAGATTTGACAAGTTGTTTTGACTGACTTCAGATTGTCCGCACTGACTTGTTGTCTCCGCCGACTTTAGGAACGTGCAGAGGAAAGGAGCTCAGTGTATCAAGGGAGGTCCCCCAGCAGAGTAAGTCTATAACATAGCATAACTCCTAGAAGCCAGTACTATGTCTAGGGTGGCAGTATGACTATATAACATGTCTCTGGGTTTTTTAGGCCCAAATAGAATAACCTCTGTCTTGTCTGAATTAAGGAGTAGAAAATCACAACAGGACATCCAGGCCTTTGTCTGTTAAACATGTTTGTAGTTTGACTAATTGGTTTGTTTCATCTGGTTTCATAGATAAATATAGCTGGGTGTCATCTGTGTAACAATGAAAATTTATAGTGTTTCCTTATAATATTGTCTACGGGAGATATGTATAAAGTAAAAAAGAATTGGTCCAAACACAGAACCATGTGGAACTCCGTAACTAACTGACTTCTCGTAATGAGTTTATTGTTTCAACAAGTCAGTCAAGTCTTGACTTGTATTGACTGAATTTAGTTGTCTCCAGTGACTTTATTTGGAGTTTTCTAGATGTACTGAACTCATCTTTACTCACTCAAGACCCGACTTGTTCTCATTCCACCCTTGAAAACATTAGAAATGGTGAAATCTTCTTTTAGTTCAGTAAACTTTGAGGCCTGATGGTGTTTAACTCTCCCCCTTGTATTTTCATGTACTGTCAGTTTCATTGTTTTTCTTCTTCATGTGTCTCAGCCTGCGTATGTTCCTCATGCTCTGGCTTTCAGACGAGCATATGCCATCAAGGTACAGACAGGTGTTATGGTCACTGAGGAAAATAGTGGTAGTCTGATCACCTCCTATAGAGAGTTTTAGTTCCAGTCTAGCAGTGTAAAGTCCTGTCAGAGTCTGCCATCTGCTAACACTGTTATGTGTGGTGTCTCAGAGACGCTCTGTGAAGGACCCCCTCCAGGACTCTGATGGACAGTCCTCCTGTCCCACTGAGGTTTTGGGGGTCCTGGTCCAGCCAAAGGAGCCTTCCAGTCTGAGTGTCAAGGAGACCCTGTTCCAGGGGGGACAGGAGGATGAAGATGAAGATCTGGACACCCAAATCACCAGACGAGTGCAGAGAGCAGCTCAAAGACAGGCCAAACAGGAACAGTTGAAGAGACTCCACAAGGCTCAGGTGAACTTACCTGAGGACAGGTTCAGGTGAGGTCCAGGTGAACGACTGAACTGACTGATTTTATGCGTTTTTGATTTCAGATGATCCAGAGACAGCTGCAGCAGGTGGAGGAGAAACAGAGACAGTTGGAGGAGAGAGGAGTGATGGTGGAGAAAGCTCTCAGAGGAGAAGCTGGTACAGACACAAACACACTTTACAGTGTCTCAGTGTTGAAATGGATATAAAGACATTTTTGTCAATACTCCCTTGTCAATTCCCTTTCCAAAAATATGCAGACCCGTAATTCAGTTATAGCTAAAGCTCCTTTGGCAGCAGGTACAGCTTAGTGCCTGCAAACCTGTGACAGTTTATCCCATCAACAATCTTCCTGTCAGAACTTCTCAGGCTCCATCAGATTGGAGGAGAAGGGGTCTGAATACTTTCTGAAACAACTGTACAGACTGGACTGACCTGTTTGTGTGTTTTTGTCAGATTACTGGGGAGACTCCAGCGACAGCCAAGACATTGACCTTCACCTGGGAGGTTAGCTTCTCTTCTCATTCACTTTAAATAAAACACTTCAATATACTGTAGTTTACTTTACTACTGCCACTACTACTGTGCTGTACTACAGTAAATTATACTACTGTTTATCGAACCGTATTCTGAGCGTACGTGGTCTGTAACAGCAACTTCCTGTTAACAATGGGAAACAAAATGACAGCAACAGACAGATCAGAAAAAAACAAGCTGGAAGAAGACACAGACTTAATGATAATGGTCTGTCTCTGTAGCACTGGGTAAACTGGATAATGGTCTGTCTCTGTAGCACTGGGTAAACTGGATAATGGTCTGTCTCTATAGGACTGGCTAAACTGGATAATCCAGCTCTGATGCACCAGTGGTTTCAGCTGGTGCAGCAAAAGAACTCTCTGGTTCGATATGAATCTGAACTTATGATATTGTGAGTATCTGATCTAAAAACCAGGATGAATCAGGACTGTCTGGACCAGGACCTTGTTTCAGAGTGTGATCTGTGTTGAGTTTCAGTGCACGAGAGTTGGAGTTGGAGGACAGACAGAGTCGACTGCAGCAGGAGCTCAGAGAGAGGATGGCTGTTGATGGTAATGCAATGGACACAGTTAATTAGGGGGGACCATAGTGCAGTTGGTAGGGAAGTCGGCAGTAGTCTACGAACCCCAAGGATGGTGGTTCGCTTCCTGGCCACATGTTGAAGTGTCCTTGGACAAGACACTGAACCCTTGGTGCCTCAAAGGGGGGCAGCCTGTCCATTTCTCCTAGAGGATTAATAAAGTATCAGTTAATATTATTATTATTAATTAAACACAGCAGGATTTACTGTCATCAACCCCATGAGCTCATACAGATACTGTAATAGTGGGAAAAGAGCTAACATTTAGGAATTTTTTTGGAGTGCAGGAAATTGTTTATGTGAGACTAACAAGATGATATCATCAGCAAAGAGTAAGAGAAACGTGTTTCTGTACTCAGTGTACCTGAATCTGATGCTGAGTGTCCTCTGGGTGATGTGTGTTAAACATGAACCTGTGTGTTTGTGTGCAGACCACTTGAAGGAAGAATGGCAGCTGGCTGAAGAGCATCTGATCCTGGAGGAGATGTTAGAGGTGGTGGAGCAGAGAGATGCTCTGGTGGCACTACTTGAGGAACAGAGACTGCAGGAACGACAGGAAGACCAGGATCTAGAGCAGGTCATGATGAACCAAGGACCAGGACTCAGCTGGACTTAAAACTGGTCAGAGCTGGTCTGCAGGTACTCTGTTCGACCTGGTCCACTCTGAGATGATGTCAAAAACCCAAAATCTGACTTCAACGCAAAACATTTAATTCCAATGTAAACCAGAATCAGTTTGCTAAAAGCTGTTGATGGAGCTTTTGGTCCAGACTGAAATGGAGTCTGGAAAATGCATCCAAACCACAAGTGCATAAAATAATTTTCAAAACACTGACCAGATCTGAAACAGACACAGTATGACCTGGTCTGAGCTCTTCAGTCCAATGGAATGTGTCACTGAAAAGTTGTTCTCACTAAACATTTGATGTTGTGAGCCTGCTGACCTGCTAACTAGCTAAAACTTCCTAACTGTGCTAAAAATTAGAGTTTAATTCAGAGAAGGTTCACTTCTTCTCCTGTGACGCTGACTGCAGATCTGCTGTGCAGCTACACATCAGACTTCTACTAAACTCGATGCTGACACAGATCATTTCTATTTCTGACGACCACACTAGTGTTAAAGAGGTAACGCAGTTCCTGCAAAGATGAGAGCAGTGTAGACACTCAGTCAGCGGAAGATCAGACAGAAAAACCAAAACATCAGCAGCAAAGCCTCATTTTTTTAACAGTTTCATTATAATCACCAGAATTATGAGCCAGATTGTAAAAAGTCCAAATAAGTTGTTTAGCACTAATTACATCTGGTTTTCTGGTTTGATACGGCCACCAGGGGAAGCTGCTCTGTCAGTGAGCTCAGGTCTGTGTTCACCTGGTGTGTGACACAGGCAACTTTTCTGACCAATATGAAACCATCACAGTGAAGAAGTCATTTTAAACACTTTAAATTAGCTCAAGTGAATAAAAACACATGTACATGTACACACACACACACATGCACAAACACACACGCACACACAGTGCTGTATATTTCTGAGTTGAATTGCTGACTGTGGTTTAATGTCTGCAGTTTAATGTCCAGAAACTTCAGGAACCATTAGTGAAATATAGTAAATGAGTAACTGTAACTAGTTACACATGCTTCAGTCTCCATCACAGATTTAAACCTGAAGTGAACAGTTTGAACATCAGAATGTGTTGAAGAATTGATGAAATTTCATTGATAATTGTGCCAACACCATCAGTTATTGATTGGTTTTTATTAAACTTTACCTGTTGGCCTTATTTCAGCTCCACCTGCCACCTGATCACAAATGTTTAAAGACTGAGATGATGTTTTAATGAAACTGTCAAACAAACTGCCTTCTTGATAAGGGTCCTGATTTAACCCCATCGAGTCCATGTTTACAGTTTCACGCTTAAATCTAGGTCACGTTGATCAGGAAATGATAAAGGTGTTTTCATCAACGTCATTGTTCACTTTTCATTCTGAGAGTTTGTTCTGACCTCTGACCTGGAGCAGCAGTTAATTCCTAAATAAAGTCTTAAAATCAAGTTTCTGCTGCTTCCAGTCTTTTCTGCACATCTCACTGTTTTGTTCTTTTGCTCACATGTTCATTTACTTTAAATTCAGATGGAGAAAAGACAAAGTCAGAGCTGTTGGAACATTTTTACACCATGTCTGACCACTTCCTGTTTTTGTCCTTCCTCTTAAACATGTTTCTGTGCTGTAATTCTTCCTGTTGGTAACAGACTTGGTCAGAATTAACACACAAGTTAAACCCTGGAGACAAAAACAGGAACAATGTTTGTCTCAAGTTGTAATCAGTTCTCGAACATCTGACAGCAGAATCAGGATATTTGAGTCTTCAGCTCAGAAAGTTTTTACTGTCTGAAGTTGTCTACAGTCTGAATTGAAGTCTGTTCAGCGTTTTCTGACATTTGTGTTCTCACAAGCAGCCCCTCCAGGTGATGTTCAGATAGGTTCAGGGTTGAAGTGCATGTGTGAAAACACCTTGTGATGTGTTTCATAGTATAGTAAAAAGAACAGTGTCCAGGGACCCAACACTAAGCAGGACAGGACAGGTTGATGAAATCCAGCAACAAGTATTATCAGCATCGCTAAGGAGGAAGCAGAAGGTATCACCAAACAGCAGAGGCCAGAGAAACAACAGTGGTGTAAATGAAACTGTGATGAACTACAGTCAGAGAGCATCTCATGTCACTGTAACAAACATTTGTCTGTGAAGATTCTCAGTCATCCAAGTGAAGTTAATGACTTAACAAACATTATTCCTGCTCCTCTCTTGAACTGGCTGCACATCAGACAACATCAAGATTTCATGGGTCAAAGTTCAAATTTGGAGGTGGAGTTCACGTACACATGGATGGGGGAGTAAATTCTGGTGTGACCATGGCTTTAGGCATGCAGCTCAGAGTCTGGTCTCAGAAATATACCAGATCTAGCGTGTTGCGGAGCTGACAGTTCCCTGGGATGACGCTGTAGAAATGAGAACAAGAAGCTTAAACATGCAGACATGGCAGCAGAGGCTGGGAAGTCAGAATCTTTCTCTGGTAACTCAGGTGGGTATAAAAGGGCGGAGCCTAAAGCAGCCAGTGAACAATATGGCTGACAGTGCTCCAGTGGACAGCTGTGGAGAAGAGGACAGGTGTGACTGAGACAAAGACAGGTAAGTCCTGAACAAGCAGAGTGGACTGAAGAAGTTGTGCTGGTTGATCATGTTTGTTAGCACAGGAGAAGCAGCTTGTTAATAAAATGTCTGGTGGCTCATGGCATCATGGTTAGATGGTTTCTAACAAAAGGTACCAGAACAGTGGTTTGAAGCTTATGAAGGTGGAGTTGGTTGGAGACCGGTTGCAGAGTTAGTTTGACTGGTTCTTTAAAATGTTTGGTGGTTAAGGTAGCATCCTGCCTGACGGGTCAGTGTTATCAAGATGTGACAGACACTCATGGAGACTTGGGTTAAGTGTGAGTGTGCAGGTGAAGAAGGGGGTGGTGTTGGGTCGAACTCAGTAAAACAGGCCCCCTGCCCGGTTTGTTTTCTAACTATCCCTGCTCTACCCTTTGTTGATTACCTGGACCAGGTGAGTCTTCCAGCTTCTGACTGAACACACCTGATCCAGATAATCAGCAGGGGGTCCTGAGGACTGGGTTTGGGAACCACTGCTGTTGCTAATAATAAAATTTATTTTATTTTTCTAGTAAAACAGTGAGGAGCAGGTAGAAAGCCGCTTAGCTTGATTAGTTTTTGGTGTTAATGATGTGAATCCTGATGTCTACTGAACCATGTTGAACATTTGTTCACTGACGGTGAGTCACAGTATGATGAGTCCTCACAATCAGCAGCACATATGTTTTTATATAGTGTGTGTGTATATATGATGTGTGATAATATACTAAATAATTAACTGTGCACAATTGTTTCTTCGTGTCTCCTGTTCAACAATAAAAATCAGACTCAACAGCAGAGTTTTAGTTTTAGTCAGATTTTCTTTATAAAATCTTTTCTGCCCTGAGATAGAAAAATCAGAATACAGACAGAAGAAACCAAAGATCAAACTAAAGCCGATTACTAGTGCAGATGACCTGGTACTGCATTAATACTGTTTTCCATACGGGTTCCTTTTGTTTCACAGACTCTAGCTGTTGCTGGCATCTACCTTCAGGACTTTGGCGACGAGTCCAGCAGTGACCGGGTGCATCGCTGCTCGGTGAGCTAGAAACACTCGCACAGCTTCATCACGGTACTTTTCAAAGGTAAACACCTCTCTGAAAGTAATACAGAAACACGCTGGGTCACAACAAGTAGATCCACAGTACAACCAGCTCAGAATAAGTCCTTAAAAACCACAACAGATACCTGAACAGAGGTCTTGTGAACTTCATCCTTCCCTGATCTGTTGCCATCTTCAGCGCCAAGGGAACTGCTTCCTCCCACTTTGCTCGAACACACAACCTCAGCCACCTGTAGGAGAGAAGGGCCGGTCACGTAGAGGGCTTTAAAATGTAGGACAGTCCATTGAAGACCTGCTGAAGGACTCACCTGAAGCGGATTTCTGAGTTCATGCAGGTGTTCAGACCGTAGACCTCCTGCATCTTCTTCACATGAGTCAGAGGGAGAGGAGTCTGAAGGAACAGACAGAAAGTGTCAGAGCAGTCGACTGTGCTTAAGTGAAGTGGACTCTGCTGGGCTTAAGTGGTTTACCTCCTGCAGCAGCAGGGACAGGAACTCAATGAGCTGGTGGGATGACAGCACCTTCACATCGGACTCCTTGAAGCTGCTCAGCTCCTGTTCTTTGGCCTAAACAGGGGACGGAGGTTTCAAACTGACATACAGGCAGTAAAAAGTGGCCCCTGTGGGTCCGGGTCTTACCTTGATCCATCTCTGACTGAGAGTGATGCAGGCATCAGCCATTGTTGTGTCATACCTGAAATACAAGGTACTATACTGTATCACATTGTACTGCAGTACTACACTGTATCACTTCATACTGCAGTACGCAGTACTAATTTATTTTTTATTATTTTTTTAATTTACCCACTTACTGAGGTTTGACTGGAGGCATCCCAGGCGTGAACATCCAGGCATTCCAGTCCACTTTGTTCAGGATGTCGACCTGAGACACAGAACAGGGACGATCTGTGAATCTGATTAGAAACAAATCTTCACCGATTCTAAAGCAGGTTTTAGATTTAAAGCTGCCGAACTCGGAGGTTTCCACATAAAAAGATCTACTGCACAGCTCAGCTGAGGCTGCAGCTGTCGTTTTCTTCTCTGTCAAAATACTCGGTGAGTAATTCACCTGTCAGTTTATTTAAACTTGATCAGAGCCACCTGAGAGCGTCCAGGTTTTTCTCACCTTGTCTTTGAAGTATGTGAACAGGTAGTTCTTCCAGTCTTCAGTAGTGACGCTGCTGTAGGCGAACAGCTGGATGTACGACTTTACAAACCCCATGAACACCTCTGAGGACACAGACAGACCACTGAAGTGAACAAACACTGTAAATACTTCGACCCTGAGGTACTTGCTGTTGTAAGCAGGTGTTACCTGGGCCTCCCATTAGCTCCTCCAGGTGATACAGCAGAGCGAAGCCTTTCTCATAGGGAACAGAGGAGAAAGCATCATCCGGGTCTACGTCCTGCAGACTGGGGACCAAATTGGTCAGGGGGTTGTTTGCTCCAAAGGTGTCCACCTGAGAAACAACTCAGAACAATCAGTACAACATTGGTGTATAAAACCTGGAGTTCAGAGTATTGGAGTGTGTGAGCTCACCGAGTCCTGCAGATCCTTCCAGCCCCCGATAGCTTTAAACTGTCTGAACTGTTCGCTCTCCATGTACCTGCCAATCATCCTCTCTAGATACACTGTGTGACCCTCGTTCAACCTGAAGATACAAGACAACAGCTGCAGTTATTACCTGTTCCCTGTCTGTGACGCAAGTGACCACCTGGAAATATGATGGACACAAACAGAGACTGGATCCACTGAGGAGGAGCATGATTTGAATCCTGGTGGAGAGTATTTTATTTTTTAATACGATCATGTAGTGGAATACCTGTCGGTCAGGAACAGAGTGACACTGCAGCGAGCAGTAAATGTTTCTGCTCTCATCCTTCACTCGCAGAGAGACGGAGTCAGAGCCACAGACATGTAGCTTCCATCTCTCTTTATAGTCTCCGTCCTGGAGAGTTAAACTCGTTGTTGTACTGTACTGTGCTGTTTTCTAACTGTGCAGTGAAGCTGAAGGGGGTGGTGGTGGTGTTCTATCACGTACCTGAACACACTGAGTATTATCAGGAGCAGAGAACACGTCTGACACTGTGTGTGCTACATGTGTGGAAGGGAAACCTGATTCTACACGTGAGGAAATGGTTGTTAACAGACAGCGTGTGTTTACCAGAAGTGTTCCCAGGTCTTGTTGGTCACCAGGTTACCGGTCCAGCTGTGAGAGATCTCATGAGCGATCACCTGAAGGATGAGCAACATGTCAACATGTATGAACACGTGTGTAACGTGACTGACGATGTGTCCACAGGGTGAGAAGAGCTGTACTCACGTTGGACAGAGATTTATCTCCTGCCTGAAAACACACATGACACGGCTGATCACAAGTCACATCACAACTGGTTAATCTGATTCTGACGGAGCCACAGTGTCTGTACGACATGTATACGAACCAGCAGGGTGGGGGTGGCGAAGGTCAGGCAGGGGTTCTCCATCCCTCCGTAGGGGAAAGATGGAGGCAGAACCAGGATGTCGTACTGACCCCAAACGTAGGGTCCAGCCAGGTCCTCGGCGGTCTTCAACATGGTCTCTGTCTGACACAGAAACATCAGTCCAGTCAGTGACCTGCTGAGTCTCCTCCAGGAGAAACTTGTGGCAGGACAAACGGGTCTTATGAATCTAGATCACGACACGTCATTAATGTTTCCAGTCTCTGAGGAGCTGGGCCCAGTAAAACCAGTATGTCGACTGTGACGTACCTCAGAGAACTCAAACGCTGCTTTATCCACAAACTCTTTCTCAGACCAGACTCTGGACCTTGGCCCGATCTCCCTGTGAGCCAATGAGAACAGACACTGTTTACCTGCTCCAGGTAACATGATGACATCAGTGAACAAGTGAGAGAGACCGTACCTGCTCTCCAGAGCGCCGACCACAATGGCTATCAGATAGGAAGGCATGGGCACCTGAGGAGAGAGGTCAGAGGTCAAATAAAGATTTGGCTCCATTTTTTCCTTCTCCAGCTGTCACAGTGAGACGGAGAATTTACAACAGAGGGATTCACCATCATCTCTAAGAAGAGTTAAGAACCGAATCATTTCAGATTATTTCTTCATCAGTCTGTCGATTAAAAACTCCGCAAAGAGTGAAAACAAAGAGCAGTTTTTACTGTGACCGAAGAAAAGAAGCTCAACTGTTGTCAATTGTGACTTATTATACTGATTAACTTTGTGTAGATGAACGGATCAGACTGAAGCTCTGAGTTCTGGTTAAACACGTTCTGGATAAACAGCCACGCCTCAGTGAGTCTGTGGGTTCTTTATGTAAAAACTCGCTGGAGCAGCGACTGTTCATCAGAAAAACGTTCTCATTCAAACAAAGATCAAAAATAATTGTCTATATTCATATAGAGCTTTTCTGCCTCATCAGCAGCTGCTTCTCATTCAGCCATTCACACACTGTGATGTCAGTGTCTTGTCCGACACATGACAGGAGGACCTGGGAATCAAACCACCGACCCCATGATCGGCGGACAACTGCTCTACATCGTGACCACAGCTAAGGTTTCTGCTGCCAGAGCAGAGAGGAGCAGCTCCTCCTATAGTCAATGTCCCTATGTTTGTTTTTAGTCGGAGGAATATTGACTCTCTCGTGTCTCTCGTCTGAGCTGCAGTGATGGAGGAAGAGTAGAAATATTAAATCCTGTCAGGAATTAAAAAATCTTGTCTCAGTTTAAAATCACAGCAACCAATAAAAATGTATTTATCTTAGTATTTTCCACATTATTATTATTGAGGCTGTTATCCTGTGCAGCATCTGTTGCCATGATCCAGCTTCATGGTGCCAGAAAACAAAAGTTGATCAAGTCAGCTGGACGACCCACTAATCTTGCTTTGTGGTTCAGAGCCCAGGATGATGATGTCACCTGGGTCAGGTAAATGAACAGTAGAAGAAGACGACACCCACCGGCTGTCTGAACCTGTAGATGATGCGGTTGTTGTCCTCCGGATCCACTTCCTGTCCGTCTCTCACTGCACTCATCACAGCAACTAGATCCTTGGGTACAGACACCTGAAGAAGAGAGAGGACACACCTGGTACAGACTGGTACAGACACCGAGAGACAGGTACAGACACTTGGGGAGGACCAGGTGTGTTACCTGAGCGTAGTAGGTGTGTTTGACAGATGGACTGTCCTGACAGGGGATCATACTCCTGCAGTGATGAGCCTGTAAGACAAATCGCAGGACGAGGTGTTAATAAAAACCTGCAGAGGAGCCAATCGCAGCAGGTCTCAAACCAAATCCATCGACCAATCAATGAGAAGCGGAGACATTTATCCAGCTGCGGCATTTTTCCAGTCTGGATCTTTAACCAGATCAGAAACCAGTTCTGTGGGAGTGATGGAGAGCATCTATTCTCATTAACCTGAGGGCACAGATTAAAACTCAGAGACAGTCTGTCCTCTGTTGGACTTAAATAGGACACATGAACCCCCCACCCCCCACCCCAGTCACCGTCTGTAAAGTGCTGGTGAAGAAAATGGGACAGTTGTGAAAATTTATCAACATGAGACACAGAAATGAAGATTGAATATATTTCATTAAAATAAGATGAAGTTTGGAACAAATCCCAAAAACGTGATCAGGAATCAGAGTTGTCTGGGACAGTTCTGAAACCAAAATTTCTGCTGATGTTTAGAACCAGAGACCAGATTCTGCACCTTTACTGCAGAAAAACGTGAAAATTGGTGATTTCAAAACTAAACGGGTGAAAAACAAGAAGTTGGAGAAGTGAAGCAACGTGTGTCTTCATTTCTAACAGACACAAACTATGATGGAGAAACACTTCATCAGTTAAGACAGTCGAGCTGTCTCCCATCGCTCATTGTCAAAGAAACAAAACCCGTGATTACTGAACTACCTGCTCTATATTCGTCCAAACACCTGTCAGCTGCACATGACAAACTCAACTAGTGTTAAACTGGTTTGAACTGTAACGTGTACCTGACACTGGCTGAACAGGTACGGGTGTTTCTTCCCAGCAGTCTGTTCAGGTGTGAGCCACTGCAACGCAGATGCAGACGGAGACGTCTCGTAGGTCACGTCCACAATCACGTGCTGCCCCCTGATTGGTCACAAACACAGTTGTTACATTTTATTTCGAAAATACTCAATGGGAGGAAAAAGGACAGGTGAGTTCACCTGGAGACATCAAAGGGCAGTGTGATGTCCAGAGGCGTCCCCTTGAAGCTGTGTTTGGGTCCCAGACTGAAGTGCGCTGGCTGTCCATTTGCTGACACCGACACAATCTTCAGGTCTCTGGTGTCCAAAGTCTGCAACAGATAAAACCACACATTAACTAATGAGGTTCTGACATTGATGTCAGACCTGCTGAGTCAGCACCCAGAGGCTGAGACTAACTGCTGATAAACATTCACCTGTCACTCTCTGAACTCAGGTGGCACACCTGATCACACATGGTGATACTGCCCCGATGAGATCAGTCTATTTCAAATCTCAACATGTCAGAACGAACTCCATTCACAAACTTTTGCAATTTAAGGTTTAATCCTGCAGTTTCACAAATATTATCAATTAGATTTTTAAGTCTTTTTTTTCCTAATCCCAGGATGGAAGATAAAAAGTCCTGTTAGCAAATGAAACAAGTTCAAAATGCAAACACAAATGGTTAATTTAATGATTTATTACAATAATAAACTAAACAATGGAATCTCCGCTTTTTAAAGATTTCTATCAAACATTTATCATTAACTAAATTTTATGAGACTGGTTTTGGCATTCTGACAAACGGATTCTGTTCATTGTACCGTATGTAGCGTGTATATACTGTGCAGTATGTAGTGTTATATGTGCTACTATATAAATACCGTATAAGCCGGTAAAGCTGTTACACCCTGATCACAGGTAAACACACCTGTTCTGCAGGATACATTTTCAAGTCAAAGTTCAAGACAATACGGCCCAAATGCTCAATCTAACACACCACATCACACCAAACCTCATTCAAAAACATTGCAATTTAAAGTTTCCTTTCTAAAAAATGTTTGTTACAGACGAGCAAAAACCATTTTCACAAATATCTGAGGATCAGAGAGAAATTTAAATCTTAGCTTTGAGTAGATTCAGTTGGGCTGACATCACAATACATCAAAAACTCAACATTTTAACTTCAAACATGTTTATTCTGAAATTCTGTTCATTAAAGTGCACAGTTAACTCTGCTGCACACCTGATGTACCAGCTTAAAAGTGAAAGCCACTTACAGTATAGCTCTGGTAAAATCGGTTGTCTTATTTATCAATGATGTCACCAAACTAGACTCCAAAATACAGCATATGTGTAGACATAAAAGCTAAGCTAATAGTTGAGTCAGAGAGAAACTGGGCATGAAACTGGACATTAACCTGACTGATTATTTAGATAATTGTCTTCTTATTAAACATTTAAAAACAACATCACATCAAATCTTCAGATGACTTTAGAGCTAATTCTCTTCATTAAACTCTTCAAGTGAAACGTGTAATAAACACTTGATAGAATCACTAACCTGCGTTTTATTGCCTCAGGTCAAAGTCTGAGACCACAAAGGTCCAATAAATGTTTCCAAGTACATCACACCAAACTCCATTAAAAAAACTGTGATTTAAAACCTACTTTAATATTTATGGATCTCAGTTATAAAAGTTAAATATGTATGAATTAATCTATATTATAAAGTGTCATCTAAAGGTTTGGAAAACTGTAAATGAAACTCAATTTTTAGAATTAAGTTTTAACTATTATATTTTTTAGTTTATCTCGTAATATTTACAGATCACCTCGATTATCACAGTAAATCCTTAGATTTCTGTTAAATTGTGTGTTTTACAGATGGATTTCTGATCATCAGTCAGGTTTGTTAACTCTAAAGACCTCAGATTTACTCAAGACTACTCAGCTCTGTTTCACGCCGGACTTCATGTAAATTATCACAGTTTTTAGACGCGGTGCCGCTGGAGCCGCTAGCTTAGAGGCTAACACGCAGCTGCACCGGGCGTACCGGGCTCCGTTAACGTTACCAGAGTAGAGAACCGGTCCTCCAGAGCCTCCACGGTGAGCTCCACCTTGGCCCGGATCACATGCCTGTCGAAGTCCAGGTGCAGGGACAGGTTCAGGTGTCTGGTGACGCACCTGGTGAAGGAGGAGAGGGAGCACGGGTCTGAGGACATGATGCCGGGTCCGGTAACAACGGAGAGACTGCACCGAGAGACTGCCAGCCACGGTTTCCTACCGGAAATATGCTTTACTCACATCCGGTAGCAGCCTTTTCACAATAAATCAGGATACAGGCTTTTATTTTATAGCGTGAATCTATTTTAATGGATCGGTTAATTAAACCCGAATCTGAACTGAACCCAGGAACAATCCAAAGATTTTCCATTATATGAATGTAAGTGAATTTTATAAATGTTACAGGATGTTTTATATAACGGAGCCTAAATCATAGGAAGTATCTCAAAGAGCTCCATGTCTGCTATATTTTATTAATTTATTTTAAGTGAAAATTATCGTGATTGTGTCGTTTTTTTTTTTATATTTTATGTGTTTTCTATATGTCTTTTATTGTTCCGTCATCGTTTCCACCTTCTTTCATTGTAGTCTCTTGGTGTTAAATGCAGATAAAGAATCATCAAATCGAACAAGACAAATCAGATTTTAACAACATTATTTATTAGTTAATTATAGATCATTTGTACATTAAATGTACAAATTAAACCGGTTTCTTCAGTGGTTGGTGCAGTGTCTCCGGGTGTCCAGCAGAGGTCCCCCCGCTCTCAGCACCCTCTGTCCCGGTGCATGTGATGGAGAACCGGAGGAGCACCGGAGGCCGACTCGGAGCTCTGATCTGGTCTTAATGGACCTGTTTGACGGCTCCGGTTTTCTCCGAAATGAGAAGGACAGCCGGTGTCCGTGGGTCCGCTTCTCCTCCTGGCTGGAGTGTGTTTGTGTCGTTACGTTTGACCTGGAGCTGGGACAAGCCATAGAGGTACCGTTAGCTTAGCATCGTCAGCATCGTTAATCACCGGGGTGATCGAGACGATAAATGATCAATAACTGATCACAAGACGCGATTCACGTTTGATGAGCACGGCGGGATACATTCAACCCAGAACACTGACGTTAATTCACCACCTCCGAACGGTTCTGTATTGTGGCAGGTGCACCAATCTCCGTTGATAAAACTCACAATTCTTTGATTTAACTTTCCGGTCGGGTAAATGCATCTTTTTTTTTTTTAGTTACGACTAAATCTACAAAATACTGAACGTTTATAGTTGAGTTCGGCATCGGTGAAACAACCGACTTTAGTTAATTTTAACGTTTAGTAATTTCTTCCCATCTTGCGGATGTTGATCAGATGATGGTCATGAACGAGGTGGGAGTAAAGGGATCAGTTTTTTTAAATCTACCAATTTATTTAAAGGCCTGGTGGTGATGATGTGTTAGTCGAAGTCACTTCATAGCTTCGACCTTTACTAAAAGTATGAAGAGATTTTTTTACACCGTGATTAAGGACAAATGGATTATTGTGGATGTGGATTATTAAATATTAGATCTCTCTTGTCTAAATCCTTGTTAGTAAATGACTTGATAAGTGACCATCAGATAG
>JAUMHL010000016.1:18080803-18095351 GCA_032362345.1 Sandelia bainsii
TATTAATGTACTGACAGTACTATCAGTAAGAGTATGTGAGTATTAATGTACTTATAGTATTAACAGTAAAAGTAATTAATGAGTAGGTGGTGTTGCAGTAGTTAGAGCAGTTTGTTACCCGGTGGGGAAGGTTGTGTCAGGACGGACATCCAGAATAAAGTTCTTGCCAGATCAACATGCGGAGTGATCCGCTGTGGCGACCCCTAACACGGAGCAGCCGAAAGAAATTACTTTTTTATTAATGAGTACCTGACTCTGGACAAACTCTCAGTTAAAACAGGAGCAGAAGCTTCAGGATGTTCCAGTGCTACTGAAAATGTTTAGTTGTGTTTCTCAGGACTGGACCGGACCGTAGATCAGCTCCCATTAGAACCAGCAGTCAGTGATCAAATACAGACTTCATCAGGTTCTGGTTCATTTTAGTAGAAAGTCTCAGAACGTCAGAGTTCTGACCTTAACCTGGAGCTGGACAGTGGAATTTGTGGTTGCTGTTGACCAGAACCTGGATCTGGGTCACTTTGACAGAGTACAGAGTAAAGAACCTGTTGTTTGTGTTGCAGGTTTTAATGTGGAGACGGTCGAGTACAAAAACATCTGCTTCACAGTCTGGGACGTCGGTGGTCAGGACAAGATCAGACCTCTGTGGAGGCACTACTTCCAGAACACACAGGTACTGAACCAGAACCGGAATACACTGGTACTTACAGAACCGGAACACACTAGCACTGAACCAGAACACACTGGTACTGAACTGGAACCAGAACACACAATTGTTGATCTAGAACCACCACACAGGTACTGAACAGGTGCTGCAACCCGGGCCATGAGTTTGATGATGATGATGATCACATGTCAGCCAAAGACTAGCTAAGACTTCTGAAGTCTGGACTGTTCCTGTTCAGTTTCATAATCGGCTGCACAGTCTTTAGGTGTGAACACGTCTTTTCACAACAACAGACTCAGTCACAGCCCAGAAGCTGCTTTTGGAGCAGAAACTGTGTGGACATGGGTTAGCCCGGTATCCCAGAATGCTTTGCGTGCCAACCAGCTGTCATAGCAGGGACTCTTAGCTGTTCCTGCTCCTGCTGTTACAGCACTTCTGTTAAGTTCTGATATGTTGATTTAGAACAGAGCAGCTCCCGCTCCCCGACATGCTGAAAACTGGTGTTTATCCTGAAAAAAATGACCCGTGGAACCGTGTCTTTAACCAGAGACCTACGGTAATGACGAGCAGCAGCACCACTGCTCTGTACGAGCATCTCGCAGCAAAGCATCCTGCGTCTCTCTGACCAGAATACGTTTGTCACAGTGAGTTTTGTCTGATTGTTGGTTGGTGTCATGAGTCTGAGAGCAGTCGTTGTGTTTTTATCTGGTATATTTCAGGCGAGGACTCAGTGGAAGAGTCACTAGAGCAGATGCTAACGGCTAGTATAGCAACACCACTTTCTAACCCACACGAAATAAATTCATAAGAATAAAATTAGATGAATCACAAAAACAGAATAAAAAAGTAAGTATGAGAAACTCCTGTGCATTAAAAGCCAGCAAAAATAAATTTGTTTTAAGCACCAATTTACAAGCTGCCCGGTTTGAGGCTGCTGTAACATTCAGGGGGAAACTGACACCATCACCTCAGTGTTTGTTTCTGACTCTTAAAGAAACTGAGCTCATGATCTGAGAGATTTATCAGGTTTGTGCCACTGCACTAATTCACTGAGGTAAGACGGTACCGGTCCATTTCAAGCCCTCATAAAATGTAAGGAATCATGGTGTAATGACAGCAGCCAGTATAACAACTGAACAATTATTTTAACTGTACATTGAACATGTTGCGACATGAAACTTTTAACTAGTTCAGTGTCGAGTCAGGCACCTGAAAAGACGTGCGCTCCCTGTGTGTCTGTGTGGTCTTGTATTTGCTACAGAGTGAGGTCCAAAAAACACATTTTCCTTACAGTGTGGGGACATTTTTGTTTTGTGGGGACATTTTGCAGGGCCCCACAACTTTAAAGAGCATTTTGGGGGTTAAGACTAGGTTTTAAGGTTAGAGTTAGGTGTTTGTTATGGTTAGGGAATGCATTATGTCAATGGGTTTCCCCCCTAAAGATAGAAAAACAAGTTTGCGTGTGTGTGGCGACCACTTAGAGACAGAAATTGCGTAAGATAAATAACATGAGGCTGTTTACTTACTTTATTAAAACGCACAGAACGCTTCTATAGGAAAGGGAACCTGGCGAAAATTAGAAAATAAAATTAACTTCATGGGGGTGGGGGGGGTGACCTCTGACCCTGGTGTTGATCGTAATCTATAACTGGCGACGGTGACCTCTGACCCTTGTGTTTTGGCCAGGGTCTGATCTTTGTGGTCGACAGTAACGACAGAGAGCGGGTAGCAGAATCAGCTGAAGAACTTTCCAAGATGGTGAGAAACATTTTTGTTTTTGGTGTTTGGATTCTACGAGTTTGTGTTTGTCTTTGTTAATGAAGCAGTTTTAAAGTTTTCAAGATAAATATAACTGAAACTGTTACCTTTACTTTGAGCTTGTAGAGCAGGGATTTTACAAATTCTTTTTATTTTAAATTAATGATTAACCATTATTTTCCCACTGATGAATCGCCTGTAAAATGTTCCGTGAAAGACCGTCTCCAGCAGATAAATTATGTGTTGGACCAATATTTAAAGTTACTGGTTTGTTGTTTTAATGGTTAATCTGAGTTTACTGACGTCATCATCGTCTGTCAGTGATGTCATCAGTCACATGACCCTAAATATGTCATCATCGGTCACATGACTCTCCCTGCAGATTCAGGAGGATGAGCTGAAGGATGCGGTTCTTCTGGTGTTTGCTAACAAACAGGATCTTCCCAACGCGATGGGAGTCAGTGAACTCACCGACAAACTGGGTCTGCATAGCCTGCGCAGCAGAACTGTAAGGATCAATACACTGATCAGTAATCAGTCAATAAGCATCAATACATGTTCAGTTCACCCAGACTAACAAGATGTTATCAGGCTGAAACTATCCTGTTAATCCTCTTCCTGATAACCTGGTCAACACTGTGCTCTGTCATTACCTGTCCAGGTGTTTCACTTGGTGTGGTGTGTCTTATCTTGTCTCCGTTTCCCTCCCCAGTGGCACGTCCAGGCCACCTGTGCCACTCAGGGTACAGGTCTGTATGAGGGTCTGGACTGGCTGTCCAACGAGCTGTCGAAACGTTAGACCACCTGACAGGTAACAGGAGGCGGCAGATCACGTCAGAGTGATGTCACTGCGTACAAACCGAGGAGGAAGAGCGGCGTTTCACAGGACTGTTTTTGTTTTTTAAGTTATAAATGTGTCTGTAGGAGGAAGTGATGTCATGGACTCTGAGCTCACCTTGATTTCCCATCATCCTCTCTTTCTGTTCTTCCTGCAGGTGTTAGATTGTTTGTTTTTTTAATCTGTATGTTTTAACTGAGTCACGTGACAGGAAGTGGAATAGGAGGGGCGGGGCTTACAACAGGTGAGTTACCTGTGGGCAGGGGGAGGGGTTTAGGACAGGTGACAGCTACCTGTGATGACTCATTCCAGAGCCTGAGGCCTCGTTATTTCCTCATTAATGTGAAGAAGAAACGGAGATGATGATGCAATAAAGGTTTTTCTGTTTGACAGTGTTTTGGTTTTTTATGATTAATGTTAATTTATTCATAATTATTTTAGCTTCATGTGATTGTTGGGGTTGAAACTTGACAAAGTGAATTTATTAAATATTTACCGTTTTCTTATGAAGGAAACATTTGTGTGAAGACATGAATTCATCATTACATTAAAACATTTTTAACCATATTAAACAGATACTTCAGATTCCATCATGACTTTGCTTTTAAACCACAATATGCAGATTGAATGACTGACAAGATATTTTCATTTCATATAAAAAAGGAGAAAAGTTTCTTGTTCTGTGGAAATTTCTGGGTCCATCTTCAGTTCAGCATCACATCAATTTATTATATTTATACTGAGTTAAATTAACAAAAACACGAGTTGATCAGAAAACTGTCGACTTTCATTGTCGTCTTCAGGCTGTCACACGTTGATTGGTTCGTGTTGGTTGTTGTGACGTTTCACTACGAACACTTTCTGACCCGAAACCGTCACCGTGTAGACAAAATCCTCCAGAATCACTAAGGACAGAAACACAAGCACAGGTGAGTCCAGCTGAGTCACAGGTAGCCTGAGTGTCACCTGTTCAATGTGCGTTACCTGACATGCGTTTGAAGCACGGATCAACTGATCCAGGTAACCTGAAGCGACACGCTGTTCGAACCATCTGCATCATCACACCTGCTGTGTGTTCGTCATTCTCTAGCTCACCTGCAGACTGGACAGAGGTCAAAGGTCAAGTCTGACTGCAGTCAAAGTGATCCCTCCAAAAAAATCCATCAATTTAACATTTAATAAATTCACGAGTCATTTTTAATTTAGTAACAGCTGAATTCACCATGCTTTAACCAACTAACCCAAGCCAAACTTCATTTAAAAAAATCAGTGGTTTGAATCAATCCTAATTACAGCACAGAACAAACACCACTCAAAAAAATTCAAGCAGTTTTATGTAAATACTAGTTCCTGATTATTGACCAGAAATACTTTAATTATTGTAGAGTTTCCAATGCCTGTCATCAAGCCCCCCAGTTCTGCTTGTTTTCTAACCATTCTTACCCTATACACTGTTTACCTGGATCAGGTGTGTTCAGTCAATCAGAAGCTGGAAGATACCATCTCAGATGAGGGTCCTGGGAAAGACAAAGTGAACTGGTATGTTCCAGCTTCCGATTGCCTGGACATACCTGGTCCAGGTGAGTTATTGGGATCAAATATCAAATCAACTCATTTGAATGTTAAAATGGTTAATATTTGAATTGAGTTTGGCGTTTTTGTGTTGTTATATTACACTAAACTATATGAATCGCACCAAACTGAATTTGAAATTTTGCAGTGAAAACCAACGGTTTCTTGCCCGACGTCCTGACGAAGAATTTGACTGAAATATATTTTAATCATTTATTGAAAGTAGAATATAACCAATCCAGGAATAAATAAACTAGTAGTTGTTTAAAATAATAATGATAATAATATATGTTATATGAATTATTATTATTATTATTAAAGTGTTATTATAATTATTATATGCGTTTTATTTTGTTTCCATGAGTCAACATGAGAATCACCGATGATGTTAAATTGACAGAAACGTGAACGCAGTTTGGTTGGGCACTTCGGTCTCTCTTTAAAGATCAGACACTTACGGCCAGAACTCCATCCTCACTGATGACCAGGTACCCGAGCTGATCCGGGATTCGCTCCAGACCCGCAGTTAGAGCAGCAGTCGTCTGAAAAACACAGGTTCGGTGAAACTAACAGGCTAACGGCTAATTACGGTGATGTCTGAAGCTAACGGCTAATCACAGTGAAAAGTCTGAAGCTAACGGCTAATCATAGTGAAAAGTCTGAAGCTAACGGCTAATCCGAGTCACAGTGGGGAAAAAACAACATTTTAAACTCACCATTTTCTGCTTCTTCTTCTGTTTTTACACAGTTTTGTAGATCAGCTGCATTTCCGGTTTTCTCGTGATTTTCACGTGACTGATGAGGCTTTCAGGTGCTGTCGGAAGTAAGACTTTATTCACACGTTTACACTAAACACCAATGAGTAGCTTTTGTATTCTCACCTTTATTTCATCAATTTATTTCTCTGTATGTTTTAATGTTACCTCTCAAATGCTGCTTTGATAATAAAATGCATACGTTTCTGTAAAATCTCTTTTTAATGTAATGAATGTCAAAAACAAACTCATGCATTTGCACATATATTTAATATTTAATATATTATGTTGGTATAAAATGAACCTATTATAGTACTAGAATTAGTAACAAACCCTAGGAATGAATCTGAACAAGACTTTTAACCAATCAGTAACAATTAAAACATGGTTTTACAGTGAGTCCCTGAAGGCAGCACGGTGTAGCTGATCGCTAGTTTTTATTAGTTTAACATAAAATCACATGAACGTGTTATAAGACGAATGATTCCAGCTAAACTTGTCTTTATTTAAATATGTCATGAGTAATGATTATTGATTTTTATGCAATTTTATCGTTTTTCCTCCGAACAGCAGGGCGCGCGCTCGTGGCTCTGCGCCGGAAGTGCCAGTCAGCTGACTGTCATATGATCCGTCGGTGAGAAGCTGAATTTTTACTCCGTTTCTCCGTTAAACGTTAAATTCTTACCTCTGTGATGGCCGGACGCGGGAAACTGATCGCTGTTATCGGTGACGAGGACACATGCACCGGCTTCCTGCTCGGTGGCATCGGCGAACTGAACAAGAACCGAAAACCGAATTTCTTGGTGGTGGAGAAGGACACGAGCATCACGGAGATCGAGGAGACCTTCAAGTAAGACCAGAGATTCACCAGACTCCGTTCAAAAATCTAACATTTTAAAGCTAAGAATACTTGGACAGTTTTAAGTTTTATTCAGCTGCTAATTGACTGATTAGTAGATGAAGAAAACACCAACCACTCAGGGTCAAATGTAAACTAAATTATACAGAATGCAAAAAAAATCATTAAATAAATCAAAGTTAGTGAGTTGATTTCTAACTGACGATTTCTTCATGTTAAATTAGTAGAGATTTGACCAGAGTTTGGTCTCCGATATTCAGGTCATCAGTCCCGCATTTACCTTCTGTGTATTGGAAATACTTGTGTGTACCCTGGAACCTCTACACCAAACTCCATTTAACAATCAAACAGTTTTCATTAGTGGAATTAAATTGGCTCTGCTGATTTTCTGAAAGTCTAAAATCTTTAGTATCTTAATCTTTTTAAGTCTTTGTTGTATGAAGTTTATATTTTCAACTTTAAAAGGAGAGAATTGACAAACCTTTGCAGTGAATTTTGGAGTTGGATGATTTAACTAACCCTATCAAACTCAATTTAATAATAAGCTACTTTAACATGTGTTTTCAGTCAACCTCTACACGAAATTAATTGATAAGTCAAACGTAAAACAATCAGCAGACGTTTTGATGGTTCTTCACGCCAACATTTTTCTGATTTCCTAAAAGTTTAAATAATTTATAAAATGTAATAACTTTTATTTTTAGTGTTTCTATTTCTGTGATAAATCAATAGAAATGTGAATGGAGTCTGGTGTGGTGTTATCATCTTTTCTGTGTGCAGGAGCTTCTTGACGCGTAACGACATTGGCATCATCTTGATCAACCAGTTCATCGCAGAGATGATCCGTCACGCCATCGACGCCCACATGCAGTCGATCCCGGCCGTGCTTGAGATCCCGTCCAAAGAACATCCGTACGACGCGTCCAAGGACTCGATCCTGCGCAGAGCCAAGGGCATGTTCTCCGCTGAAGACTTCCGATAGACACAGAGAGCCAAAGCTGACAGGCTGTTTGTTCCCTGAGTGATTAGTGTAAATGTCCCTGATGTTGTTTGTGTACAGTGATTAATGTGTTCCTGTGGAAAAACTGAACATTTGGTTTCTGTAAAAACAGACAAGTTTCCAGGAAGCTGAACGTGGTTCAGTTTTTGTTCTTCTCTCAGATTCTGTGTTTGTTCAGCTCCTTTAAGTTATAAACTAAATAAATGATGTTGGTGACTGTAAAGCTCTAATGTTTTTATTCATGTTTAAACTTAAATTCCTGAAAACATTTAAATGAACTTGTTTCAAAAACATGACGATAAAACCAAAAATGAAACAAATTTATTCTCACTGATCAAATCATCAGTTTCTGATATGTCTGGTTTTTTATTTGACTAAATGATGCTGAAGTAGAACTCATTTTGTTTCTATTTATTATTCTGATGATGAGGATTATTACTTTATATTACTGAGTACTCAGTAATATAAAGTAATAACCACTCAGTATTTTACTGTGAATTTGTTTTTGAATGTAAAAAAGGTTTTTATTTAAATCTATAAACAGTAAATCACAACAAAGTTACAACATGTTGTGTTGGTTCCAGTCAGGTTCATCCTTTGTAGACCTGCATAGATCAGGATCAGGACTGTCCCAGAAGCAGAGTGAATCCACCTGGACTCACCTGAAGTTCAGTCTCACACTTGTTTGTGACATGAATAAGGATATGGGGGGGGGTCAGAGGTGCTGATAACGTCCCACAGTAAATATTGACCTGACACCGAGGCCCCTCATCAGTCACCTGAGGACTGAACAAACTGGCCTTCAGACTCCGGTATAAAAGCAGCTGTGGGTGAATCGCAGACTGTTTCTGTCTCTGACACGATGAAGCTGCTTCAGCTCTTCGCTCTGACGACGATGATGGTGATGGTTTCTGCTGCTCCCCATCCTTCACCTGTCCTCCCCAGGTAAGACCAAAGTTCAGATCTGATGGTGAATCCGTTAACTGAGTCTGATTTCTAATCACAGTGACCAATGACTGTTTCCTGTTCGTAGCCATGACAACCAGGTGACTCCTCACTTGCTGACCGAGGAGGGAAACTCCACCAGGTGAGTCTGAGCAGGAGATACTGATCGTTTTTAAACAGGCATGATAACAATTTATTTTTATATCAGATTTATCGTCATAGTGATCAGATTATAATTGTTATTGTTTATTTTATTGTAATTATTTGTTATTGACAGAAATAAAATTGAAATGATCAGTTTTAAACTGTCACAAAGTTTAGAGAAAAACGAGATGTTTGTTCACAAGACAAAAATCTGTCAAATCTTTTAATCAGAACTTCAGGACAAAGTTAAAAACATTAATTAAATTATCTCTGAGATAATCAAACATTTGTTTATTACATAGAAAAAAAACTGGACGTTGACTCGTGATAACTGGATTTCTTTCCTGTTTCCAGTCGAAACGTTTCACTAAACATTTAAATAAGTGGTTTGGAGACCTCACATTTATCCTGCAGGTTGGTTTCACTTCACCTCTTCAGACTGAAGAATTCGAAATGTTTCAACCTAACAGGAAAGAGGTCCAGTAACTTCCAGGTAACTTCACCTGGACGACTTCATCAACGTATCAAATTCTTGTTTGTAATAGTGATGAGAAAACTTGTGTTAACATAAGATCAGATTTATAATTAAAATAAAAAATAACTGGTCAGGGTTTTATCTTTGTCCTGGTTTCATGAAATTTTAACTAATTAATTCAAATGTTGAATTTTTGACTTTTGTTTTTAACGAGTTTTTTGTTTCTTCTGCAGAATCAATGACGACACACAGGACTTCAGGTCAGACTGAAATAATATTTATATCAAACTTTCAGGTCTTACTTTGGTGTTTGATGTTCATACAGAGCCTCGTTACAAAAATCTATGATTTTACCACAGAAAGGTCTTTTGGCAAACGTTGCTGCAGCTTTATGAAAGAATATGGGGCTTTTAAGAAACTGTCTGTTTAATTGAGTTTGGTTTGTTTTTTCTCAGGAACAGCACCACGAACAGAACCCATAATTTTGTCCTGTGAGTAAATTCAGTTCAGACTTTTAAAAATCAATTTTGAAATCAGACCCACACTGAGGTTTTATACTGTAAGAGTTTCAGTAGCCGTTTACCTGAACAGAAACGTACCTGTAGGTAAACATCTGTACAGGTGTGAAGCAGGAGTGCACCTGCAGGACTTTATGTTCTGACCTTTCACCTCACGGAATAATCTCTCTGTCTTCAGTATCAAACATCATGTTAAATGTGGCACCTTGTCCACTGGGATCTCTATTTAAAGAGGGGTCTCTTTAAACAGAGTCTCACCTGTGGTCTCTGTTTTTACCTGTCTCATCCTTGTCTTGTGTACCAGCAAATCTATTTTATAAAAACATAATTTCAGCTGTTTTCTATTATCACGGTGAGGATCTAAATCACAGATATGTTGATACTGAACATGTCCTCAGATATTTTCATTTTCCAGAAGAATATCACACCTTACAGAACAACATCCACTTCCTGGTTCTGTTCAGACTCTCACAGCTTCTTGGTTCAGGTCACAGAAAGATTGTGGTTCTTGTTTAAACTCTGTGGAGTCGAATACGTGACAGTCACATCCCTGTAACTCAGAACATGATCCAGACACAGACTTTGTTGCTGTTTAGTGGTATGAAAACATCTTCTTTAGAGACAGGGTCTCAGCTGTGGTCTCACCTGTGGTCTCTGTCTCCACCTGTCTCACATTCAGTACCCTGAGACGCTGCTTTCTCCCCACCTGTGGGATTGTGAACCTTGGCTCCTCCCTGCAGCGTGGGGATGAGAAGGCCAGCGGTGCCACCATCGACCCGTACGGCAACGGGAAGAAATGAAAACCTGTATTAAACCGCCATCGTCGTTGTTGTCTCCATCATCATCATCATCGTGGTCATGGTTTTATCTTCTGATCAGCTGGTTCGGACAGATGAAGCTGAAACTGTGATGAACAGCTGGTTAGAAAATATCTGCTGCTTTCAGGTCCTAATTTCGGCAGAAACCTTCCAATCAGAAAGCTCATTACCTGATGCCCTAACAACAGGTTCTGTCACAGCAGCAATATGTTTATTGGTTCGAATATTGAACAACAGGTGACCAAAAATAAATGTGTTTAGACATGAAGTTTGTGTTTCAGTGATGTTTTAACACAAAACATTTTATAAAATGTATTACTCAGTTTCCATCAGAACAGAACAGAAAAGTTACAGTTACCTGCTCCGTGGTCAGGACCCAGCTACACCACGTGCAGAAATCATGTTTCTGTCAGGTGTAAAAACTACAGTACCCATGTACCTCAGCTGTTGTCACTGTGGAGATGAGACCAGTCAGTCTCCATGGTGACTGAAACTATCCTCGCTCGGGTTCAGAGATCACACAAACTGAGCCAGGATCTGGTTTGTCCACATGTTCCGGTTCAAGAGCACAATAAGAACCATTAACCCTTAAAATGCTGCTACGAGATCCACACGTCACCAGATGTGGAGAAAAACAACTCTACTTCCCCATAAATCAGGGTCTAAATCTACATTTCCCATGAGCCTCAGCAGCTCAGACTGAGGGTCAGTCCACAGTGGATTTAGAAGGAGAGTGACAACATCTCCATAGACTCTATAAATACAGCTTTTTTCCAACAATGTTGGAAAATAGTTTTAAACATTGGGAGTTAGTAACAGCAGCTTGTTGAGCTCCGTGTTTCATTTCTTCTAAATCAGCCCCGATTATGACGTCTGTTACAGTTTTGACTTATCAACAACTACAGCAGAATATTAATGATATAACCCACATAATATATAATAATATTTTACAGCATTTTAACTTGTTACCAACATATTAAGATGTTGGCTGGTTAATTAGTGTTAGCTAACACACGTGATAACATGAAAACAGCCTGAATGTTTTCATGAACTGCTGCCAGAAAAATGTCTGAACTTTTTATGTTGGGTTATGTTAATGTGTCTGTACTGAAACAACAGCTAGAGAAAAGACACTGTTAATTATATACAATCACTCATTGATTTAAAACACACACCCAGGCTGTAAAAGTACATTTTCCTTTGAACTTTTCAAAGCTAGTTAATTTTTGACCCTCAATGTTGCAGCTGTACTATTTCCAGGTTTTTTTTATTTCTTACTCACTGTGTAAATGAAATTGTGGAAAATACACACAGGTCAAAGTTCAGACTGAGAAGTGAAAAATAAAGCATTTTATGTTTACGTCATGTTTTAACATGTCAGCAAGTCAGAGTCAGACTGAGTCAGACGCCACATCATAAAGTCTGGATTCAAATCAGTTCCTGCAACATGAACGTGTCTGAAACAGGAGCAGGCACCTGATTGGTCAGAAACCAGCTCAGTAAACATCACCTGTTCTCAGGTAACAAAAGTACACGATAAAGGTGAGGGTTGATCAGAATCCTGTTTGTTACAGAAACAGGACTGAAGACTGAAACTGAACAGAGATGTCCAAAAACCAGAAACCAGAGACTGAGACCAGATTCAACATCGAACCCTAAAACAAACCAATCAGTGTTTGTTTACATTAAAACTTTCAGTATTTACATGACGACATGAATTGATGGTGAGAGTTTCACTATATTACAGGATGAAGGTGCCGTGATGATGATGATGATGATCGTTTACACTTTAAGTGTGAAGATTATTCATTAAAATTAAAACCTTATTTTCTGAGGACGTGGCAGCACGCTGCTGTGACGTTTCTCACCGCGGATTTTCTTCCGCCGCTTACATTGGTCTGCGCTCGGCCAACAGCCAATCAGATGCGAGTACGATTACCAATTTTTCTGACATCTTAAACCGAACGCGAGCGCTGGCTGACGTTAACCAATCAGATTCGGAGGATTGTTGCAGAAGGCACCGTATTGGCTGAGAGGCAGAACCGTTAGAGTCTGCAGAGAGAGAGAGAGAGAGAGAGATGGTTTGAGGAGAAGAAAAGAGAGAGAGAAAAGGAGAGAAGAAGAAAGACTGACGGAGCTAACAGGTGAGGAGCTCACGTGATTAATTTACTGAAGTTTGTTACCTTAAATGGTTAGAACGAGTTTTCCCTCAGTGTGTCGCTGGTTTTAACTGGTTTCCGTTAGTTTTACTGGTTTCCTGTCAGTTTAACTGGTTCGCGTTAGTTTTACTGGTCATTTCTGTCTGAACGACTTTACACAGTAAACACATTATTTAAAGTAAAGGAACAAAGTTCACTTACAAAGGTCTAATTCTTTTATTTTCTCTTTTATTTAAATATATAGATAAACATAAACATTTTTGATTAAATTCTGTTTTTATCTACAGAGGATTCGCCCCACTCCCAACAGAAACCACTTGTGGTTTTGCTTTATTTTTAATATTTACTGTTTAATATATTAACTTGAATTGTCTGCTTCTACTGAGATTTTATTAATGTATTTATTTTCTCCTGCATGAATATGTTAGCTTAGCATTGCTACATTCAGTGTAACTGAAATAAATGAAACATCATAAAGAAGATGTGAAGAGTTCCTGGTTCTCTGTTGTTCACCCAAATATCATCAAATCTGTACTTTCATGTAATAAAGTAGCTAAGAGCTGAAAATACTCAGGTAAAGTACAAGTACCCCTAAATTATACAGTACGTAATAAATTTCCCCAAGGGGGTCAATAAAGTATCAATTATTATTATTATTATTATTATAAATGTGCCCAGGTCACTGCAGCTTTAAAGTGAAATTGTGTGTGTAACTAATGAGTAACTAGACAGTAACTGATTACTCTTTGTGTCAGGATGCTGCGAGTGCTGCTGGGCTGCTTTGCCCTCTGCGTCGTCTGCAGCAGGTCTAAACCCACAGAGAAGAAGAGTCGGGTTCTGAGGCCCCCCCAACACGAAGGTGACACAAACTACGACCACGAAGCTTTTCTGGGTCCAGACGAAGCCAAAACGTTTGAGCAGCTGGCGCCAGAGGAGAGCCGCCGCAGACTGGGGTCAGTTCTTCATCTTCATCATAATATTATCAAATATAAGATAAAACGAGTTTTAACAGAAAGTCCTGATGGTTTTAATGTGCATCACACAAACAGACACAATTCAGATGTGAACCACCTGACGTTTCTGACATTAGTGATAAAACTGAGCTTCGCTAACATTTCTGTGTCTCTGCAGCATCATCGTGGACAGAATCGACTCCAATAGAGACGGTTTTGTCTCCGAGGACGAGCTGAAGCTGTGGATCAGACGCTCTCAGCAGAGACAAGTCGACGACAGCGTCGAGCGTCAGTGGAACGACTTTGACCTGAACAGCGACGGTCGGATCAGCTGGGACGAGTACAGCAACGTCACCTATGGCAGCTTCCTCGGTAAATCCTCTGATCCTTCCCAGCTTAACAGGAACCTCAGTGGGTCAACACTGTCAGGATGGGTTGATTGATTGGTTAATTGACTGATTGGTTGTCCTCAGACAACCCTCAGATGGACTCAGACTACAACTACACCCAGATGATGCTGCGGGACGAGAGACGTTTCAGAGTCGCAGACACAAACGGAGATCTGATGGCAGACAAACACGAGTTCTCGGCTTTTCTTCATCCAGAACATCACGAGTACATGAAGGACATCGTGGTGCAGGTGAGGACGATGACACTCAGGTGATGTCTTCAGGATCATACAGTATTTATGTTTGATATGTAAACGTGTGCTCGCAGGAGACGATGGAAGACATCGACAAGAACGGAGACGGGTTCATCGACCTTAAGGAGTATATCGGTAAGAAGTACGGGCGGCGGCTGTGGATCAGGAGGTAGAGCAGTCGCTTGCATAGCGTAGGATCGGTGGTTCGATTCCTGGCTCCTCTCGTCATGTGTTGAAGTGTCCTTGGGCAAGTGTGTCAGGTCAGCTGCTTAGCAGCTCTGTCATCGGTGTGTGAGTGTGTGTGTGTGTGTGAATGAGAAACAGTGTAAAAGCGCTTTGTAAACCATTAACCCTCATGCATCACTATGGACATTTTTGTCCATATGGGCAAATTTTTGCTCTTCATCTGGCTGTCATTTTGTCTGTGTTAATGCATATGCCACAGTT
>JAUMHL010000016.1:18097464-18109305 GCA_032362345.1 Sandelia bainsii
GTTAGAGAACAGCAAGTTGTGTAAAAAGTACTGAAACATTGAACAGTTGGACATGTGCATTTAAAAGTTTAGGGAAGCTCACATTCAGTTCACCTGTAAAGGTTATAGTGCATTTTAGGTTCATCCTGAAATTTCACACGAAAGCCAAATATACCCTAACTTTTTGTGAGTAGTGTATATACTTAAAGTATTATTGACATGAAATAGAAATGTGACAGTTGACAGCTTTATTCTGATATAAAGTCACATTTTTTAATCTTTCGGGACAAAATCCCAGGTGTTACAGGGTCTGAGTAACAGAGTCTTGGGTACCAAAGTCAAAGTAAAATTTATTGTCATCGCAGCTATAGACATATATACAGTGAAACAAGACGAAGTGCCTCCAGTTTTTACAGAGTATAAAAACATTATGAAAAATGTACAAAAGTATAAAAATATAAAAGGGCACATAGAAAAAACATATATAGATAAACTATAAATATAGCTAAAATATAAAAAGTAAAAATGTGCAGTTTGGCTCACATGGATGTGTTTGTGCAAGTTTGCAGGTATCCATCCATCCATCAATCCATCAGCCTCACCAACTTATCTTTTAGAGGGAAAATCATCTCCAGAGATCAAAGTGAAGGCTTCTGTGACACAATGTACCACCACCACCACCACCAATAAAAACCTGTCAAGTGCTGAAACGGACAAAGCAAATCTGATGGTGGAAAATGTTGAAATACAAGTTGCTGTGGTAAAAATTCTAAACAGAAATGAACAAAATGTGCTTTTTTGAATGAAGTTCTTTGTGTTTGTCCACATACAGTCACATATACTTCATTGTACTTTGAACGGAGTTCAGCTGTGTCGCCCCCCCACGGCGCGGAACTTATGTTCCTGCCTGTGTTTCCTGCCGGGCCACCATCGTGGATGTACGCGGGAAGCCTGTGAGATGGCGGTCGACACTCAGACCGTTTAGGACTGATCCGGATCCGCCGTTGGGGAAATTTTTGCTTTTTCTCATCCCTGCTTCTGACTCGAGTTATGGAAGGGGGCAAACCGAGCCTGGCTCTGGTCTATCAGGCGGTCCAGGCCCTGTACCATGACCCGGACCCGGCCGGGAAGGAACGAGCCTCGGTGTGGCTCGGAGAGCTACAGCGATCGGTAAGAAAATGGGAGAGGCCGGGGAACAGAGCGGGGAACCGGCGAGTCTGATGGACCCGAAGTGGTTTTAATGTGGTTTGTCGGTACCGGGTTTTAACGGTTTACCTGTTCAGAAGAGACCAGGTGACGTGAAGTGCGCAGTCTCAGAGGACCCACAGGTTCCTGTTAGCATCACAGCTAAGCTACCTCAATGAATGGGTCAAAACACAGTGTTAGCAGCATGTTAGCTGCATTAGCTTCCTGTTGTCATTGAAAGTTGAACAGAAACAAGGATATTTTCATTAAAGCCTGGTTTCTGTCTTAATAAAAAACGGGTCTGTTTGTGACCGAGTGTCTGTGTTTTAGTCTCGGAGGATTCAACAGGCCCGGTCTGTTAGCCCTGCTAGCTATGCTAGCATGACCAAGTTTCTTTACTGACTTTATGTAACCAGTCAGACTAGTTAAACTAGTCAAACTTAGTGACCACTGCTCAGTGTCTGTCTGTGGTGAATGTTCCAGACATGTCTTCACCAAATTCAGTCCTGCAACGGTTGTTTACAGTCACAACCTGGATGTGGACCAGGTTTTAAATGTGGTCCCCTGTTCCTGCTTCTCGGCTTCTGCGTTGGTTCAGATTCACTGAGTTCGTTTTTTATTCACAAACTGATTTTCAGTCCCTGCTTACAGATCTGGATCACTGTAGACCAGGACCGTCCAGGTCTCAAAGTTCAGGTGCTAGTTTTTGGATCTTAGATTCAGTTAGGATAAGGTTTCAGACAGTCCCTGAACTGCTTTTCCCTTCATTGTCTACTATGATGTCTAATAGTAGGAAACGTAAAGCCATACCTGGACCTGCTGTATAAAGTCAGTCTCAGTCTTTGTTAACTGTCCAGAAATGTTCAAACTGATTTGACGTTGCTCCGACTTTCAGGACGAGAGGCCAGAGCTGTTTCTCTTCGTCTGTCCGGAGCTGTGTGGAGACTGTGTCAGACGGAGGCTTAACGACACTGAGCTCATTAAAAGATACTTTGGTGGTTTTTGAGACAGATCTTCATCAAGAAGAAGAAGAAGAAGAAGAAGGAGACATGTTGTCTCCACTGAAACCACCATCATGAAAACCCTGGACTAGGACCTGGTTCTGCAGATCAGCTCGTAGATGATTTCAGTCTGGATGCTTTTGTTTTTTTTAGCTGTGATAAAGTCATGATTAGGACGTTCAGCAGGACCAGTTTGTGATGTGGTTTCTCTGATCTGATCAGTGGGGAGGGAAGGAGTCTCAGGTTCTGACAGGTTGTGACATCACCTCTTGTCCTGTATTACAGATGTATGCGTGGGAGATCTCGGATCAGCTGCTGCAGCTCAAACAGGACGTGGAGTCCTGTTACTTTGCTGCTCAGACCATGAAGGTGAAGATCCAGACCTCGTTCTACGAGCTCCCACCTGAGACCCACAACGCTCTGAGAGACTCTTTGCTGACTCACATCCAGAACCTCAAAGATCTGTCTCCCATCATTGTCACTCAGGTAACACTGAGCACTAACTGAGTTAAAAAACAAAATTTGTATAAATGCATTATTAACTCAAATGATTAAAACAAACGTAAATGGGTAAATTCTCCTGTCGCACTGATCTTGTTGTTCATAATAGGAAATAAGAGAAACAGCTTGTTTCTATTATATAAAGAAAGTTGTTCACGGCTCTTTGTCACTGATACCTGCAGATCCACCATGTAGATGATGAATCTGAAAACAAATCAAATTAAAACGGTCTTTTATTGGTTCTGTTTTAATGTTATCAGTGTACTTCAGTATAAAACTGACGGAAGCTGGTGTTGCGATGCAGTTTCAGATCAGTGCGATCAGCTGCAGCTGGTCGCCAACAGGTTTTCAATAAAGGGTGTCTAGGGCCGCTAAAAGACGAAGGCAGGTCTCATGTATACTTGCTCAGCTCTCCCCAAACACCTCTTCTTGCTCCTCAGAGCGAAATAACAGGCTTTGCAACATCCTTCGAGATGAAGGAGTGGAACAACTTTGTGGGCGAGCAAGGATCAAGGGAATTGGGACCTACCCTCTGTGACTTTAGTTGTAAAATTAAGATCAGCAGCGGTGAATGAAAACATTTATCTGATCAGTTTACTCTGTTCGTCTTCTGTTTGTTGTTGATCAGACAGAATCTGAAGACGAAGTTTCAGCTAAAAACAATGATCGCCTCTAACCCCCCGAAGATTTGTGCAGGACCTGAGCAGCAGCAAAGTGTTTTCTTGCAGTTTAACGTGTTCATGTCAGTCGCTGCTTATTTTTAACCAAAGTGTCAGAAAAAGAAGGACGTTAACCCCGGAGCTGTAACGTCAGGGTTACATACAACTTCACAGCAACAAGAAACTAAAAGAACAAACAGATACTTTAATTGAAATTCAGTTTTCTAGTTTCATTTTGTTATTTCTTGTTTCTTCACTTGATAAAGTTTGATCAGTTTATTGATGTTTGATTTCTCTGTCTCCTCTCAGCTGGCGTTGGCGATCGCAGACCTCGCTCTGCAGATGGCCTCATGGAAAGGATGTGTTCACACTCTCATAGAAAAGTAGGAATTCACAACATCATGTGATGATTTATGTCACACTGAACATGAAAAGAAGATCCTCTCTCCGTCCTGACTCACCTGTACACGTCTCTGCCCCTTTTCAGGTACAACAACGATATCAGCTCGATGCCGTTCCTCATCGAGATCCTCACTGTTCTGCCGGAGGAGGTTCACAGCCGGTCTCTGAGGATCGGAGCCAATCGGAGGACGGAAATCATCGAGGATCTGGCTTTTTACTCCAGCACTGTGGTCACTCTGTTGGTCAGTTCTGTGATATAGATCAGATATATTTAAAATAATTTATCATGTGTCTTTTACTTTACGACTGTGGTCCTGCTGTTCTTATCTTGATGTTTCAATTTCTACCCTTCTGTCTTTGTTGTCCTCTGTTTCCTGTTGATGTCCTCAGTATGTTGTCTGTCCTGTCCTTCACTGCCGTGTGATTTTTTTTTTTTTGGTCTAAGACACGTTCACGTCAGACAGTGAGAGTCTCTGTCTGGATTAAAGCTGGTTTAGAGTCTAAACACCACACTTTTACTTAAATCTATGAGAACAATGCCAAAAACCAAGCCAGCAAGTATTAGATTGGTAACAGGCAACTGATCGTCATTCTGACTTTTTGTGTTTCACTTTTCTTACAATCGCACAAACTTTGTTTCAGACTACGTGTGTGGAGAAGACGGGGAGCAATGAGAAGATGCTCATCAAAGTGTTTCGTTGTCTGGGCAGCTGGTTCAACCTGGGAGTCCTCGACAGTAACTTCATGGCCAGCAACCAGCTGCTCATGGTCCTCTTCCAAGTCCTGGTGAGAGTCTGATCCTGTTTGCAATCAGAACAGGAGACATCACTAGTTAAATTGTTAAACACTAAGACGCATTACAGCACAGTAAAAAAACAGGTCCAGAAACAGACCTGTGCTAAAACCAACTGCTGATGTTCTGTCATGTTCTTCTGGCTGCACAGCAGAGGGATGAAACCCCCACCAACCTCCATGAGGCAGCATCGGACTGTGTCTGCTCGGCTCTCTATGCCATAGAAAACGTGGACACCAACATCGCGTTAGCTTTGCATCTCTTCCAGGGCGTCCTGACGCTGGAGACGGCCTATCACATGGCTGTAGCCCGAGAAGACCTTGATAAGTGAGGGCACATTGGAAACTGGTTCTGACTGTGGACTGGACGCGTTGTGTTCTGTTGTTCAGGGTACACTCAGTTTGTTTCATTTGTGTCCTCAGAGTGCTGAACTACTGCAGGATCTTCACCGAACTCTGTGAGACATTTTTAGAGACAACGGTCAGGAGTCCAGGTCAGGGTATGGGAGACCTGAGGACCCTGGAGCTGCTGCTGATCTGTGCAGGACACCCCCAGTATGAGGTATGGAAATAACCATAATTCTCTGTTTCTGCATAGATATGATTTAAACCATGATCAGATTTTTGTACAGGTCCTGAAACTCAATAAAGGGAACCCAATTAACCCTCTGGGCTCTATGGTGGCCATCTGTGTCCACTTCACTTTTTTCACCTTTTAGCTGTGTTAATACATTCAGAATGAAATTTCCCAAGGGTCTGTGTTTGTGTCTGATGTTTTATTTTTCAACTTCAGCTCCTTAAATATATCAATAACTACTGTCTACATCAAATGGTAACACTCAGCTTGTTCGTGGCCAAAAGTGTCCAATTGAACATGTCAACTACATTTTTAAATTCCTTGTTATTTACGTCATGAAATCACACAATTTTGTGGAATTTGCTTTGATTCTAAATGTAACACTTGGAAATTATAGTTTTAAATGTTTTCTACCAGATACAAACATGTTTAGTGGGAGTTTTTCATTTTCACTATTAATGTACAAAAATATAATTATTCATAAAAATTGTTGAAACAGATAATTACTGACAAAATTTAGCAAGAATGATGTTAAAAACATAAATCAGGTGACAGGTATTATTTGGTAACAGAAATAGTGATTTTATGCTTTTCTGCCTTTATAAATTTACACAGCACTATGTGATCTAACAGGCGTTTAAAGGGTTAAAATTCTGAATTTTAATGAAAGTTTGGTTTTCATGACCACGACTGATGTAAATCTAAAAAATCTAGTTGGTGAAAGTGGAAAAATATTTTATTATTTATTTATAGCATTTTTGCAGGAGGTACGAACACACTGAGTGGGTTTTGTCAATTTTGCCTTCCCTACACAAAAATAACAATAAGCATAATGATCAGTACTGTTGTAAATCGGTTAAATATCTCAGACTGTGCTGTTAATTGTACAAAAAAAATCCAGTAGCACTGAAAATATAGAAAATTGTCATTTTTGTCAACTGGTGCATTGTGCAAACAAACTGGCATTTGAAGGGTTAAAAATGTAAAAAGTAATGAATATTGAATATGTATGACAAGAACTGAAGGTAGTTAAAAACATTATGCAGTAAAAATAGCAAAAAAATAAAGAATTACAGACTTAATTGTATAGGTAGACATGTGGCCACGAACAACCTGAAAGATTAGTGATTTTGAACAAAGCCAGAGGGTTAAACAAATGAGACCAAATCATTTTACTTATTTATTGTGGAAAATGATCCAATCTGAAATATTTAAGTAACTTCAGAAAAAGGTGCAGCAGTAACTTTAAATGTTTCCAGTAAGTGTTTATCAGCCCTGCACATCGTCTTTTTAGACCACTCCTCCTACAGAACAGCTTCAATTCAGCGATGTTGTTTGGCTTCCTGTTGTCTGCCTCAGGTCCTTCCAAACCATTTCTATAGGGTTAAGGTCAGGACTTGGACTTAGTTATTACACAACATTACATTTTTAACCATCCTTAACTTTTCTTTGGTAGAACCACTTGTGTGTTTAGGGTCGTTGTCCTGCTGCACGATCCGCTTTCTGTTGAATTTCAGTTCGCTTACGGATTCCTTCACATTTGTTTGTACAACTCAGAGTTCACAAGTTGTTTTGGACCAGAGGCAGCAGATCGGGTCCAATCAGGACTCTGCCACCATGTTGCTGTTGGTCATCACAAACATAACAGCTTCTTATTCAAGATAAAAAGTTCTACTTTGGTCTCATGAGTCCACAGAACCTTGTTCCAGCAGCTCCTGGTTTATCCACATGTCCCTGAACAAACTGTAGACGGGGAGTAATGTTCTTTGTGGAGAGTAGCAGCTTCCTGCAGCTCTGACATCAACACCATTGTTGTTCACTGTTCTCCTGATAGAGACTCATGATGAACATTATCCACTGTAAGATGCCTTTAGTTTCCTAAACGTTACCCTGAGGTTCCTGTGACCTCCTGGACTGTTACACACCTGCTCCTGGTGTGATCTTTGTTGGTCGACCAGTCCTGGGGAGGGAAACAGTGGTGACGACTGTTCTCCATCTGTCTGACAGTCGACTGGTGGAGTCCAAACTCTTCATGTTTCAGGTCATATTTATGTAGAAACAGGACATTTTAAAGGGTTCACAAACTTTCAGGCAGCACTGTACAGTACAAGGTACAGTAATAACCGCAGATCCCTTTGTCTTCTGATTCTAATCTCAGTTTGTGTTCTGGTCTGACACAGGTCGTGGAGATTTCCTTTAACTTCTGGTACCGTCTTGGAGAACATCTGTATAAAATCAACGATGCAGCGCTTCACAGCATCTTCAGACCCTACATACAGAGACTACTGCACTGTTTGGCCCGACACTGTCAGCTTGATCCAGATCACGTAAGAACTACAGATACACTGCAGTACAGAGCAAAGAGCCGCTTTGTCCTGCTAACGCCAAAGCAACATACACACACAAAATGTCATTGGTATGGAAGCTCTTAACTGTGAAGCCATAAAAGTTGCAATTAATCCATGAACAAACACTTTGTACCTGGAAGTTTTGGGGGAAAAAAGTTATTTAAAGATAATAATAATAAAAAAATTATAATAAATTCTTCTTTAAAAAATTTTTTTGCTATCAATTATAATTTTTAGAAAGAGAAAATCTGAATCGGCCAAGAAAATTGCAATGGGTGCATCTCTAGTAAGAACCCTGATCAGGTCTACATAGATACACCTCATTCTGATGAAATCCTGAACATGAACTTCATTAGTCAGTCAGATAGACTGACTGTAGTCTGGGGTCATGATGGTTTAATGTTACTGTTGTCTTCTGACAGGAGGGAATCCCAGAGGACACGGATGATTTTGGCGAGTTCAGGATGAGAGTCTCTGATCTTGTTAAAGACGTAATTTTTCTTGTTGGATCCATGGAGTGTTTCTCTCAGGTAACTCTAGTTTCTCATCTACAAACTATCACAAACTGTAGATATTATTTCTCAGAATGAAATGTTTGTATTTTACTCTGTTCTCAGTTATATTCTACGTTAAAAGAGGGTAACCCTCCCTGGGAGGTGACAGAGGCTGTTCTCTTCATCATGGCCTCGATTGCAAAAAGTGTCGACCCGTGAGTATCTAAACAGTCACTTTATCTTCTGAGAAAACAAATCTGAACCGTAAAGATACTTGTTAGTAAGTAAGTAACTCCTGATGCATCATTCTCTTTCTTTTCAGACAGATGCTGTCAGCAGTAAAGTCCAGTATAAACCCTGTGTGTTGTTTGATTTACAGAGAGAACAACCCGACACTGTCGGAAGTGTTGCAGCAGGTGGTTTTACTCCCAGAAAGTGTCCACATGGCTGTTCGATACACGAGCATCGAGCTGGTCGGAGAGATGAGCGAGGTTGTGGACAGAAACCCAAGATTTCTTGGTACGAAGATATGTGATCTTATTACAGATAAAATAAGTATGTCGTGTAGTCAGGATACTGCTAAGGTAGACAGATAATTAAACACCTGTTAGTCATGGAGAGAAGGCTCTGACTGTCTGGCCTTTATTTTGTTAATCTGTGTTTCCTATCAGACCCGGTCCTGAACTACCTGATGAAGGGACTCAGGGAGAAACCTCTGGCATCGGCAGCAGCGAAGGCGATCCACAACATCTGCTCCGTCTGCAGAGACCACATGGCTCAACACTTCCAGGGGCTGCTGGACATCGCTCGCTCCCTCGATTCCTTCGCCCTGAGCACTGAAGCCGCCGTAGGGCTGCTCAAAGGTTGGTACACCTGTAATATACCTGCAGTGTAATGAGGTCAGTACACCTGCTGTTGCCTGTGAACTGCAGCAGGTGACACAAGAAGAAACAGAACTGAGGTTGTGAAGTCAAGAAGGTGTGTTCCCACCTGTTTGCTCAGGTGTGTCATAGTGATGTCGCAGTGTGTTTATTTACCTGTATAGGTACAGCTCTGGTCCTGGCCCGTCTTCCGCTGGAGAAAATTGCTGAATGTCTCAGTGACCTGTGTGCTGTTCAGGTTCTGGCTCTGAAAAAGGTAAATCACATTTTGGTGAGTGTGTTTTTAGCATGTTTAAACATGTATTCATTTTTTTGTCAATAAATTGGTTGCCAGTGTTTGTAGAAACACCTGGTTTAAAATGATCAGTGTTTAAACCAGAGTGTGTTTGTGTGTTTCAGCTTTTGGCTGAAGAATCTACAAATGGGAAATGTGCTGATCCGACCGTGTGGCTCGACAGACTGGCAGTTATTTTCCGGTGAGTTTACCTGCTCATTTACCTGTATTCAAACTTTATTTAAAGCAACAAACAGGACAATGCTTATACAGTTTGTTTCTGCTTCAGACACACAAATCCCATTGTCGAGAACGGACAGACTCACCCCTGTCAGAAAGTCATCCAGGAGGTAACTCACCTGATCTCACCTGTGGATTTCCATATTTACACATACAGTCTCTTATTAATAAATAACCTTAATCATGTGACTCACCTGTAGATTTGGCCTGTGCTGTCGGAGACTCTGAACACTCATCAGGCTGATAACAGGATCGTGGAGCGGTGCTGTCGCTGTCTCAGGTTCGCCGTGCGATGCGTCGGGAAAGGCTCCGCCTCTCTGCTGCAGCCCCTCGTCACTCAGGTGAGACCATAGATGTATTTTAAGAACTGGATTCTCCCCACGATTGGGATAAAAATAATCCTTCAGCTCTTCTCGACTTTCCATAAGGTACTAGACTAACACCTGTGTAAGTTACACATGTGGTATCACATCTTTGATGTTCCAGGTGTTAAAAATATGTCCAGCAGGTAGAAACAGAAGAACTTTGCTCCTGTAGTTGAATGACCTTTAATCTACCTGTTGGATCACTTTTTCATTCTTTATTGGTTGTTTGTGCTCAGATGGTGAGTGTGTACCAGGTGTATCCACACTCCTGCTTCCTGTACCTGGGCAGCATCCTGGTGGATGAGTACGGCATGGAAGAGGGCTGTAGACAGGGACTGCTCGACATGCTACAGGTAAACAAATATCCAGAAACCAGATATGCTCACCTGTACACCACATAAACTCACCTGTAACCCTGAAGATGATGACCTCTTCCACCAGGCTCTGTGCATGCCAACCTTCCAGCTGCTGGAGCAGCCGAACGGTTTGAGGAATCACCCCGATACCGTGGACGACCTGTTCAGACTGGCCACCAGGTATGTCTGCCAGCTCACCTGAACAAGTTCTACTTGGTGATGGCTGATTCAGGAGCATCCTGTTATATTTACACTGTATACCTGGGATCTAATATAGTTGTATATACATGATAATTTCCTGTCCACCTTCCTGATATTTCCCTGCCTACCTGCTCAGGTTTGTCCAGAGGAGTCCCGTCACTTTACTCAGCAGCAGCATCATTGTTCACATCATCCAGTGCGCCATCGCTGCCACGTCGCTGGACCATCGAGACGCCAACTGCAGCGTCATGAAGTTTGTCCGAGACCTGATCCACACGGGGGTCACCAACGATGTGAGTCAGAAACTGTGAAACCACTGAGACAGTTCACATCAGAGTTTTCTGTCTGTCTGTGAACATTTTATTAACTTGAAATTATTGCACTGGGTTAAATCTTTCTTCACATTGTAACATGGGCTCAATGTGTCCTGTCTTCATGTTGTAACACTGGTTAAATGTGTCCCTGCAGCACGAGGACGACTTTGAGGTGCGGAAGCGGCTGATTGGTCAGGCCATGGAGCAGCATGGGCAGCAGCTCGTCACTCAGCTCATGCACTCGTGTTGTTTCTGTCTGCCTCAGTACACGCTGCCCGACGCCGCCGAGGTGCTGTGGGAGGTCATGCTGTTCGACAGACCTGTGAGTGAACATCGACACCTGTCGTCTGTCTGTGTTCACCTGTCTGTCCTTAGGTGTTACAGAACGATCTGTGTTTGTTGCAGACATTCTGTCGCTGGTTGGAAAGCGCTCTGAAAGGTTTACCTAAGGAGACATCAGGAGGAGCTGTGACCGTCACTCACAAACAGCTGACTGACTTCCACAAACAGGTCACCAGGTGAGTCACCTGCTGGAGTCACCTCACAGGCTGCATCAGCAGCTATGTAAGCCACAGCTGACTGTGGTCAACATGAGGCCTAACAAATTTTCCAGACTTGATTATTTGTATGAAAAGGTTAACCTTAACAGAAACTGGTCTTTGAGAACAGTTGAATATTTTACCTGCTTTCGTTAGGGGTGGTGTGCGAGATCAACAGTTAAAAAAAAGATTTGTTTTGGGGTATTTTTGTCAGACTTATTTATTTATATAGTGTCAAATCACAACAAAAGTAATGTCAAGACACAGTGTAACCTTACAGAATATAACTATATATAGAATTATAAAGAAAACACAACAAGTCCCACTTGAGCAGCACTAGGCAACAGTGGAGAGGAACAACTTCCTTTAATGGAAGAAACCTCCAGCAGCAACAGGTTCAGGGTGGGTGGTCATCTGCCTCGACTGGTGGGGGAGAGTGGAAAGAAGATCAAGCAGCAGAGAAAACACTGGGCAGGTGGGTAGGACCAGTAACCGCAGACTGGAATCATACAGCTCAGAGGTCAAGGATACCTGCAGAAAGGTACAGAGAGCAAAAAAGCACAACTAGAGGAGAGAGAAAACATAAAGTTAATGACATGGTGGGGAGTGGAGAGGCTCAGTGTATTGTGGGAGGTCCTCCAGCAGACTAAGTCTACAGCAGCATAACTAAGAGATGGTTCAGAGTCACCTGAGCCATCTCTAACTATAAGCTTTATCAAAAAGGAAAGTTTTA
>JAUMHL010000017.1:0-11122 GCA_032362345.1 Sandelia bainsii
AAGACTGATTAGGGTGAAGCAGGCAGAAACAAGGGACTGAACAGACAGGAAGTGACCAGGGATTTCAGAGTAAAACCAGAAGTCCAGGTGTGACCATGACACTTATTGATGATTAAACTTAGGGAAAACTTGTAGGTTTGTTTAAAAGTTGTGCCTAAAGTGTGAGACTTACTTACTAAAAAACATTATGTGGTTGTAATTAAGTTTCCTAGAAAATGCAATTGCAGATTCAGTAGTATAGAAACATGATGTTTAGAAGACATGGTTGGGTGACAAAGGATGAAGCTGCCACTAAGGCACTCTTTCACAATACTTCTATGCATTTGTTGATTGTAGTTATTTTGTGTCTCCTTTATGGGTTTTTCTGTGTGTCTTTGTAATTATTTTATAACTTTATGGCTGGTTTTATGTTTGCATGTAAGTTCTTGTGACTTTTTGTTCTAAATCTGTTCTTGTTGTTGTTGTCTTTCTGCGTCTTTTGTCATTAAATTGTACATCTCTCTGTAGACATGTCTGTGGCTTTACATCTTTTTGTGATTGTTGCATATTTTCTTGTTATTGTATCATTTTGTGTTTTTCTGCCGGATATTACATCTCTTTGTTGTCATTTCATGTCTTTTTGTTGTCATTTTGCATCTGTGAGACTGCAGCTATTAGACTTTAAAACAAGTCACCTAATACAGAGGCTCAGTAGGCCTGTTCAGTAAAACATCTATGCTCCCAAGCCAGGGAACTATAAGACTTACACTTGAAAAAAACTTGACATGGTTTAAGCTGAGGCCATGCACTGCCACCTTAACAGGCGAAAAAGTCCAGATGTCTGTCAGGGAAGTAGTGTGGACAGTGTGGAGTCTTTGTAGCTATCCACATGGTCAGTCAAGAGAATCCTTCAGCAGGTAGCTAAGAAACAGCAATGACATGCTGGGACAGAGGCAATAGTGCCGTCACTGGGAATGCCAATGGAACATTTGAAAGGTCTTGTTCTCAGTAAATTGCCAGAAAAACTGGATTCCTGTAGCTGTGGGTCATGGTGCATATCTATTCTGACAGGATGCAACACAAAAAGCAGTGAAACCCTAAAACCTTGAGGCTCTAAAACCAAAAGCCAGGTGTATTTTCAAGCCAGGTGCATCATCATGGTCACGAATAGGTTGCAGTGATCTCAGACTCTTAAATTTGATGATACTTTCAAGGCAGCATGAACAAAAGGAAATCTCTTGGGGTCTACTGAGTTCTATAAAGATTAAATAAAGTGAAGTAAAATATAAACAATCTGGGGACTTTAGACAAGGTTACAAGCAGCGCTGCTGTCCTCAGGAACGAGCCACTGCACTCAAATTCATCCCCCGTCCAGCAGTTAATTGTGCACCTATAAAAAGTGAGTGTCGTAGAGCCTATAGCAAGCTATCAGACCAACCGTCCTCTAGAGACTTGGGAATATGTGAGGGGTGAAACCCTAGAACATATTTTCTCCATTGCTGTCAGTCTATGAAAGGATAACTAGCTTCTCAGAGTTCCTCCTATATGTGAGAAATACAACCTCAGTGTGAGTTCATGCTCCATGTTTGCCAAAGACAGAGTAACAGCACATCCTTGAGATGATGAACAAATTAATTAGACTTCTGGTTGGGTGAAAAAACCATGCATTTGTAATGTAAGATACAATTTGACATGCTATTACTACAGAGCTACAGAAATACTGGAAAGCCTGTCAGTAAACCAGGCCAGACCTTTTAATAAAATGGCTAATAGGTGAAGTTCTCGTTTGCAGAAAACTATTTACAACAATGTATTAAAAGCTTTTTAATGGGTGGATAAAGCCCTTCGTTTTTCAGTTAGGCAAAAATTCACAGATGGGTGTAATGCTATTGGTTAAATTTTATTCCTCTTAATAACTTCTTAAATTGTGGTGATAATCCATTAAACACTACCTACTGTGTATATTACTATACACCAATCTATCCATCAAAACTCAAGGTCTTTTTAAGACATGATTTAAGGGTTAGCTGAGATGTCTGGTACGTTTTCATGATAATTTCGTGTTTATTCCCTTGGGGAAATGGTTTTGCACAGCTGCCAGACAACTACTACGGGGTTTAGTGTCTTGAGCAAAGACGCCTCAAAGTGTAGTGAGGAGGAGTGATGCCACCAACACTGGGGTTCATAGATAACTGCTCTACCAGCCAAAAATACTTAAATCAACACTGGATCTTGATGAACAAGCTATTAAAGGTGAACATCGTTACTAATTTATACTGTAGAATTTGTTCAGAACAAAATGACTTCACAGTAGTCAGTGGAAACCAAAATTATCAACCCACACATGGCTGTATTCAACATCACACTGAAAATCAAAGTGAAAAATTGAAATCACAGGCTCAGTAAAATTTGTGTGTGAATTTCATCATTGCAACTCATAATGTGTATGGCCCCTGCGTGCCTGTATGCAGTCCTGACAACGTCTTGGCATGTTCCTGATGAGCCAGCTGATGGTGTCCTGCGGGATCTCCTCCCAGACCTGTGGCTAGGAACTGCCTACACACTGCACCAGGAAGAACTCAGGGCCCACTACAACAGTGTAAGTTCTGACAGTCACTCTGAGGATTTTCCCCTGTACCTCACAGCAGTTAGGGTACCTTTCACTATGACATGGAGGTCTGTGTGGCCCTCTGAAGATGTGCCTCCTCAGACCATCACTGACCCACCACTAAATCTGTTATGTTCAATGATGTTACAGGCAGCACAACATTTACCACAGTGTCTCCAGACTCTTTCACACCTGCCACATGTGCTCAGTGTGAACCTGCTCTAATATGTGAAGAGAACAGGGCGCCAGTAGATCTGCCAATTCAGTGGAACTGGGCTGTGAGTACAGGTCAGACTAGAGGATGTCACGCCCTCATGCCACCCCCGTGGAGTCTGTTTCTGACAGTTTGGTCAGAAACATGCACATCAGTACCCTGCTGGAGGTCATTTTGTAGGGCTCTTGCTGTGCTCCTCCTGTTCATCCTTGCACAAAGGAGCTGATACTGCTACTAGATTGTTTCCCTCCTATGGCCCTGTCCCGCTCTTGTGGTGTAACAGATGGTGTCCTGGTATCTCCTCAGTGCTCTTGAGACTGTACTGTACGAACCTTCTTGCATCTGCACACATGGATGTTCAAGTTTGGGGTAACTGGAGTACCTGTGCTGCAGGTACTGCCTCATGCTACCAGTAGTTACAAGGACACTAGCAAAACTGAGGCATCCTCAAATAAATGTGATAAATGTACCAAAAGATGCTCAGTCTACATAGTAGAAAAAAAGAATTTATCACATGTTGGTGACACATTATTTAATTCTCTGCTTTCCATGTGACATAATTACTGCATAATTATGATATTGTTGGTCTTAAGAACATGGTTAATTAGTCCATATGTCATTTGTGTCAACATGTCACCAAGGGTCTGAAAAATCAGTATCACTATATCATAGCTAAATTATTCATCCTGTCTCTGTGGTAGTTTAATGCTGAAAACCTTTTCAGGAAGGTCTTGAATCTTGTGGGATTCTATATTAAACTTCTACAGAGAGGGATCATTTAAGGTGCTAAGGTTAGTGGTTTGCTATGAATGGCTAATTTGTAAAACCAAACTTTGTTAACCTGTTGTTATTTAAGCAATATAAATGTTGGGGTTCTCCAAATAATGAGAGAGCTTGATCAGTTCTCTAAGATAAGGGTTTATTGATCCTGGAGGAGAAGATCAATAGTTACAGCAGCACAGAGAACAGGCCAGAAGAGGTGGATTCAGATAGCTTTCAGCTTTAATTACAAATTATCATCCGCAGTCACAAACACAGGTAATAAAATCAACAGCTTGACCTTAGTGTGCTGTTATACACATATTATAGTATGTGTTGCAGTCACAGTTACAGATGCCAGAATATAATATAATGTTGTTTTTGTAAGAATTGAATTACTCTGCATCCATTCCTGAAGAACAATGTAGACCTGATGCTGTTTGTAGCATTAAATGAGCCTTACAAGCAGCACTGTTGTTAGGAATTTGTAACATTGTAGCAGCGTGTATCAGGATCAAAGAGGTGATGGCACTGAGAGAATATGAAAAATAATATGTTGTTTCCTGGGACAACAGTCAGGTACTACAGAAGGAGTTGTATCATTCAATTGTGATGTCAATCAGCATTTCATCCAGCAGTTCAAAGCCCACATAATAGCAGTAATAGCAACAAGAACACCTCTCATCTGCAGCAGCTAGCAGTCCTAACAACAGTAGCACCACACTGTTAGAACACACAGCTGGCATTAGAAAAGCTTAATGGTTTCATTTTAATTGGTTCTATATCTTTCAGTGTTCATTTCCAAGCAGTTTTCAGGAGGAGGCAGCAGAGGTGCTAAGATGACCGTCTTATATACACCTCTGGTTCTTGCTGAGTGCTGATCATCATCTCACAATTGGAGCTGGTACTTTTTTTTTTTCATATTTGTCACACTTATCATGATTCAGATAATCAAATACATGTTAATATCACACAAAGATGACCTGAGTAAAAATAAAATACAGATGACAATACAATGATGATTTCATTAATTAAGAGAAAAAAGTTCCAAACCTGTCTGACCCAGCATGAAGGTCTTCTCTCTTGGTACACTGAGAAATTCTATATGAAAACTAACCCTAACCCTAACCCTTTTTTATAAATCATAAATTTCACCTTTGTGTCACTTGTTCACCTTTATTTTTAGTGTGGAATGGGCTAAATTGTTGCTTCTTGTGGCCGTTGGGGTAAAAACACCCTCTACAAATATGGAAACCAGCGAGCCTCAGGCCTCAGAGGATGGTAATGAGCTCACTGCTGTTTGTACAAAAAAATAGGCAAAGAAGATGTTGCACTTGAAAACAGACTCGAACAAGTCCTGTGAGGTCCCGACTCATCAATTGCATTGGAGACAATTGTGAATGGGGCTACTGACATTCTGTAAGGCTTGTGCTCCATGAAGTCCTAATCAATCTGCCTCAGGTCCTACTTCTTTAAATCGTCCATTCTCCTTGCAAAATCAAACCAGTCTGTCCAGCCTCTCTGTCCCACGGCCCTCCTCTCACACCTCACACCTCACACTTTCACTTTCACTTCATGACAGAATCCAGAAATCAACGTGGGTCAGAGGAAAAGATGATGGAGGTAAAAGCAGAGGTAGAAGGATCTAAAACAAACAAGTGGAACAAGAACCGTGACAGGGCAGAGTTCAGGCAGGAAGTGGAAAAGTTGAGGATTGTGGGAATCCATGCAGGGACCTGTAAAGCCCTACGCATTCAGTTTGCTTATTTGGGCTTTCTTCAAGCAAATGTTATGCCGTATGTGCAGCAGAATGGCACGTACCCATCATCCAAGGTCCCTTACCCACAACAGTGCCTTGACATCTGCTGATGGAATTTGTCTCATGCTCAGCATGACAGATCCAAGTAATCTGCAGCCTAAGGACACGCAACATAGACCTTGCCAAACAAGGATGATAGACTCAGCCTTTCATGAACTAGCACTAAACCAGCAAATCACATAAACTTTTCTTTCTTTTCCTTTCCTTTCCTTTCCACTTCCTCAATATTTTCCCTTTTGGTCAATTTCCTCCCTTCCATATTTCCTTTCCTTCATTTTCTTACCCTGTCCTTTTTCATGTTTTTCCTTTGTCTTTCTTTTTCTTCTTACTGCTCTAATCCCTTTTTCCCTTCCCTTCCAGTTCTTGATTTACTTTACCTGTCTTTTCTTCCTTTTACTTTTCTCGCCCCTGTCTTTTGCATGCCACGTCTTCTCGTCTCTCTTCCATTCTTATACCTATAAAACAGTGATGTAGAATGTGACTACAGATGAAAGAATGATGTATCTATACAATGTTGGAGGAGCACACAGATTCACTGTGTCATTCTTACCCAAAACCCATAGGCCAGGTTTTCAGCCCGATTTCTTTATAAAACATCTATCAGTGACCAGATATTTTTTGTCGATTATATGAAATGATCTTTTAAGAAGCACTTCTGTTTTGTGTCATGAACACCCAAAAGCAGAAGGAAATTTAGTGAAATTGTTGGAGCCTGTGTGTGTGCAGATTGGTGGTCATTGTGCTGCACTCTCATTACACCCATAACCTCTCCAGCTATAGCAGGACTTGGACCACTAATGCATTCTTCCTACTCCCCTATCTCAGATTGTCTGCCTCTCTCCCACTTGCTGCTTCTCTCACCACATACAGCGAAACACCGTTAAATTAACTAAACATACAGAAAAATGTCTTCCTTCAGAGAGCTCTGTTGGTATAAGCTGTGTCCCCAACACACCTTTTTATATTGCAATCAGGGAAATTAGCCCAGGGCTACTGCAAAAAAAATAACTCTGACCTAACTGGGACTCTTAGCCGTGGGGTAGCAAACATTTTACACTGCTGTCTTTTGAAGTGGGTATGAAAGAGCCTAAATTTAACTTGGATATGAGTGCAGTCTTTCATGAAAACATACCTATAAAGGAAAACTCCAAATGTGTTTTCTCTTTGAATGCAGTTTGTGTTTTCTCTGCAACAGACTGACTGTTTGGCCTGCATAAATAAGTTCCACCTACATGTGGCCACCACCACCAACTGCTATAATCGCTGCCAGAGAGCTAACACCACCCACTTCCACCTCAGGGAATCGGAGAGAGACGAGAGCTGGGGTGTCAGTGCCAGGCAGGGAAAGTCAGAGGATCCACCTGGAGCAGCCTGGTGTCAGTAACGGGCCTCATGCTAGCTCTTGGATATGCTTCTCTACCTGCTGTATTTTTAGCCTGACAATACGGGGTGCAAGATTGAGTCAGATTTGGGTTGGCTGAACTTTCAGAACTTGAATAAACAACAACCCACAATCTGTGTGTTTACATACACTGAAAGGAAAACTACAGGTTATTAAAACTTTACTTCTGTTGGTTGATTGTAAGTGTGATCACCCACTTTAAGTGCAGTAACGCCATCCCTTACCAGGAGGTTAAAAAACTGTTCACACACAATGACTGTGTGACAAGTTTACACGCACTGAAGAAACTAGGTTATTGGAAATCTGCATATACACGCAGCAGATGAGTAATCTGATTTCTTCTGTATATTGGGCTGATTTTGGAAGCAGGGTCCACAGATTTTAACCGTATAGAGACAGAAAAGACCACTTCCTGACCACCTTTTTTAATACGTGTCAGGGAGGTGACTGACACAGTCACCCCGCTCCTTTTTATAGCACAAATTGTCTGAATTAAAAAAAGATTTAGACAGCTAGAGGGCACTTAGTGTTAGTTACAATTTTAATTGGAATTGGCTGGAATGATCTCCCCTTTTATCCAGATGCTCCTCTCTGCTAAGAGTAGTAGGGTGGAGAGTGTCAACAGTGTTTGTCCTGCACATGTAGAAACCTGGTTACACATATATATGGCAGAGTAATTGGAGTTCTCTGGGAGAAATCAACCGGTGGAAATCAGGGTTTTAAAATGCAACAAGTGACTGTCACAATTGAACAGGGGTAAATGTGAACAACCACCAAGATGGATTGTGATCTGATCAGTCAAACCACTTGCACATTTGACCATGTCTTTTGTTGTGTAAATGCTAACGCATTCTGGTGCATCCCCAACAGAGATGATATAGTAAATTGAATAGTGAGTGTCAGGATCTAACACCTAACCCCCAAAATGGGTTATTGGGCCTTTCTTGGAATGTGTGTAGTGGTCCTGATATTCCTGGGGAAAATCTCAAGGTCGCCTTACAAAAAAGGCAGAATTATACAGAGAAAGAGGAAGAGAAGTGTTCAGTTAAAAGAAAAGTCTTTAATTCAGTCTTGAAGTGAAAGAAGGGCAATCACACAGCCTCTGTAATGGTTGATAAGACAGCTGAACCAATCAAGCATAATTTTGATTGTGTTGCACAATCAATACAGTAGCACTGCATGAGACATGTCATTGCATTAGCTGTGAAAGACAATGCAATGCTAGTGTAAATTTCATATGTACCAGCCCTGCTCTGTTATAAAAGCTGTGTCAGCAGCTGCCCAGTTTTCCCTCGCTTAGCTTAAACTATCTCAATAAGACCTCATAAAGTTCCTGCTTCAGGTTCTTACCCACAGCCCTGTTGAACTCCATGTACACCTGAAACTCCAAGAGATAAATACAGAATATTACATTTCAGTACTAAATAATGATATTGCTGGGATCGCCACGGTGAGATGAGCAATCAAATGTGATCACACTGCACTAGATTGTTTACTTTGTACTGACTCCACCTGTACAGTGTGTGTGTCTATGTACTACACTGGCCAGGGCAATACACATGAGACTGGTGAGGCTAATGCAAAATAATAAAGTTACAGTCTGCAAAACCAAAACAAAGGAGCTAAAGAGTGCTAAAAAGCTCTGCAGAGCTGACAGGAACAGCAGAGTTTGATAATTCTCTGTCAATATGAGCAACATCTATCACACAGTGATTTGATACACCGTTAATATAAAAGGGTCCAGTGGAGCATTACACATGGTTTCCATAATTAAAAATGATCATTACAGAAACGTTAAGTTCACATTCCGGTTTTTATAACTTTTTTACATATTCAGCAGATCATAACAGCAGCTCTGCAGAAAAAACATCCCACCACGCTGATGTTGCAGTTGGGGGGTTGAAATTTTTGAAAGTAAAGTTACTGGCTGAGTGTACAGAGATGAGAAAGGAAGCACACAAGTACACAAGCAGTTCTCTTACTTTTCATGTGTATGAATACTATGAATGCCTTCAAGGACAGAATGTGCACAGCGTTATCCCCATTTATAATGTGTCCATTTGGACCAGGCGACCCTTCATATGAACTACTTTGTTTCAAGTATAACCCAGCCACCAGCAGCTTCTACAAGTGCAAGGACACAGTGTCTTTTCTCACTTGGAATAAGTAAGCCATTCTTTCAAAATAAAGTCAGATCCAATTTCCTGCATTAACTGAATTTTCTTGTGTGCATTTCAAATTTACTAATTTTCAACACTTTTCACTTACATTTAAGAAAACAAAATGATTAATAATAAAAAAGCATCTGGCTTTTTGTTCAGCAACATCTTCAAAGTGCATTTTCCACACAGTCATCAGAGCAACAGTGCCGAATCTGAAGTTCAGCTGTTTGAAGTCACAGGAGGGAAGTGTGCACCGCTGCTGAGACAAACGTGTTTACTTCCAGACCTCAACTTGATTATAATTCAAAGAGGCAGCCTCACAATGCTTATTCACTCTGGAAATATGACCTACATTTCATTAAGGAAGTTATGCTATGAAGTTAAAAATTAGACTGAGAAAGTTTTATTCCTCCTCTTCTTAGAAAAACACCACTTATCAAGCACCTTTTCTATTTAATTTTTAAAATCAAAGCTTTTGAAAACTCAATTAGTTACATCTCTGTTCTTGTCACAAAACAACTTTTGACTTAGATTTAACACAGGGTCACAGAGAGCACAGTGGTTCAGAGGGCTGCAACGTGTCCAGGCTGTACCCAGTTGTTCATGGCTGTTTTCTCGTTGGCAGCATTTTTCAGAAACAGAGCGTGGCTTAGCAAATGATGTCATTCGGGATTCCTGAGCCATCACACAGCAACATAATCCACTGAGCATCTGGTTGTTGGGTGTGTGCACGTATCCAGCCTGACTCCAGTCTGTTAAAGGGAGCGCTCTGCTTCCACTGCCGTGAACAGACACGATGAACGCTGGTTCACGGTTCATGTGGAGCAGGAGAAAGAAAGATTGTGTGTGTGTGAGTGTGTTTAAATTATATTGTTCTCTTAGGTAACTTCTTGTACTTTTGTACTTTAACTAAATGTTGCTGCATGTATTTTGTACTTCAGCTTGAGTAAATAATTTGAAGCTGTACTTGTACTTGTAGTGGATTATTTTTATTCATGTTTTAGGCATGTACATGAACATTTATTTGAGATATTGGGTTGAAGATTCATTCAGTATTTATGCAAGATAGTTTTAATGCAAAGGAGTCATATATTTGCCTCTAAAGCAAAATGTCACTCTGCAAAATGATCAGTCATAAACAAAGGCGATTTAAAAATATCCTATGCTGTTGTCACTGTAACATGTTTTCCTCTTGTTACATGTAAAGGCCCGACCAAGCATGGTGGTGTGGTATCATGCTCTGCACTTCTTTCTGTCTGCAGCACCTCACATACACAGGTGCATTTCTAGACTATGTCCAATCAATTCCGTCGACCACATGAGGACTCCAATCAAGACACATCTGAAGGAAAATTGGAGCAAACAGGATGCACCTGATCACAATTTGGAGCCACAGAAAAGGGTATGAAGACGCGTGAGAATGAGACATTGCAGTTTTTATTTTTCAATAAATTTGCAATAATTTCTAAAGACATGTTTTTACTTTGTCATTATGAGTTACTGAGTGCACACTGTGGAGCAAACCTAGCATTTATTTTCATTTAAAATTAAACTGCACTTTGTGAAGACAATGTCAAAAAATAGTCTTTAAATATTACACTACATTAACTCATTTGGTTATTATTACTATGTCAGCATTTAACATTATAACATATAGAAGTTGCTTAATTGTATATAACATCTTAGTGACTAGTAATTACAGCTGCCAATATAAATGTGGTAGAATGAAAATGACTCTTGTTACCATAAGAGTAAAATGATCAGCATAACATGGAAATTCTGAAATAAAAAAGAATTTAATTATCTGTCCTGCCATGTAGCCTCTCCAATGAGGAACAAGTGTTTAGCTTGACTATGTTTTTAATTGTCAATACTTTTAATTGCATCTTGGGATATTGTGAAGCAAAATTAATTTTGAGGTTTTTTTTATTTATTTTGAATTTTGGGGTAAATAAACAAGCAAAACAAGAAACTAAAAACTAAAATGATATAAGCCACAGACAGTGTATACCCATTCACACACAGCATATAAAAGTGTACATCTGTATCATTCATATTCATAATTCAAATATGTATATATATATATATATATACAGCTCTGCAAAAAATTAAGAGACCACTGCAAAATTATCAGTTTCTCTGATTTTGCTATTTAAAGGTATATGTTTGAGTAAAATTT
>JAUMHL010000017.1:11222-23971 GCA_032362345.1 Sandelia bainsii
CCTACTTTCATGATATAATATCACTGTAGTGTGAACTTTTTAAGTTTTCCATAAATTTCACCCGAAAGCCAAATATCTCTAACTTTTTGTGAGTAGTGTATATATACAACAGACAGATTTTTAAATGCTGTGCAGTGATGTAGGCCATTTATTAAAACATCTTCAGCCCCAGCATTTAATATGAAAGCCCCCATCTAGACCCAGCAAGAAAATACCTCTGGCACCAAACAGAGTCGAGGATGTTGAAATAAATTTTAGAAATATTCCTTTGATGTATGAAACAAGCCACCAGTATACTTTTCTGGAACATGCACAGTCAGCGCAGTGGCACTAAGGACAATCCAGTGGGACACACATTTTTGATTCTGTCCAGACTTTTGCAGACTTGATGGAATTTACATTGTGGATACTGTAGCATACTTTTACTTACTGACAAACCCTGAAATTACCTGTGTGGCTGATTCCGCTGCCTTTAACTGTTAACCCTCACACAACATGCACAATTAGCTCTGTGATTTCAATTCTGGGGGGTATATTAGGACCACACACACACATATGTTTGAATAACCCTGCACACAGGCCTGGGCTCATCCACTCACTCATACAGTTTGTGGTAGGCAGAGGAGTTTGACTCCACCCTCTGCAGTTCGGGGGTTGAGGTTGGCTCTCAGAGGGAGTGTGAAAAGTTCATTCCGATTTATTAAAAGGGAAAAAAAAGTCTAGTGTGAAGAATAAAGAGATGTGGTCTCTGCTGGGACCTGTATCTTCTACTTCATTTACATAAAGGTCTGTACATCAAAAGTCATGGATGCCCTCTTTAAAATATTCAAACGCAGTTTGTTACAAGCTCCATCACTGCTTCTATCAAACGCAGATGGAGTCGGTGTGAGACAGCTTTGTCTCTCTCTCCCTCTCCTTTTTTTCTCCACTGGTCAGCTCGACTGTTCTCCTGCCTGCAGGCCTGACAGACAGTCATTCTATAGGGCATCTCTCCGTTATCTCCCAGGAGGATATCACGCTGACAAGCAATAGCTGGAGTGAGCATGACAGTGGACGTGTTGAGGAAGATGTTTCCCCATAAAGGAGGAGCTCAATCCACACTGTGGAAGAAAAACTGCAGTTATGACACTATAAGGACCTCTATAAGGACATCAGCAGAACAATGTGTTATTCCATACTGCACGCATCGTGGTGCTTCTCTGCAGCAGCTAGCACGTCAAAAATATTTAGAACATATCACGAAAATGCTGTTTGACTACCACGTGGGGAATGAAACACACCCCTGCTAGTGCTGTTTACCACTTTAGTGTTTGTACATCTGTGTAAGAAAAAAGTGTGTGTGTGTGTGTGCCAGGTGCTCCTCAGTGTGGGTATGAATTCTTTTAGCCCCCACATATGCTCAGAGTAAAGCACAATAAATCAAATTAAAAAGTAATACTTCTGCTGCTTCTAGGCAAAGTAATCTCTAGCATGTATCATTACCACAGATTGCCCATTTATCATGCACCGTTGCAGGTTGAGCAGCATTGTCAAATCGACAAAAATCAGGAAAGGAGTGAAGTTAGACTGAAGCCATTACTAACAAACACATATTTAGAAAAACAGATGAGGCTTGGATGAATATTATTACAGTCTGAATGGCTATTTGCTCATTAATCACACTGATTAATTAACTTTACAGAGAGAGCTGTATTCTTTTATGGGACACTAATTTGTTTTCCTTGTTGCTGGGAACGTTAATGGTAAATTTATCACTAATTGTTTCTCCTTCCATTACTACGTTTTACAGAGTTTGATTTTAAATGTCATCATGAAGCCTAATGAATTTTTCACATCACGGTGAAAATGCACTCAAATATAACAACTTGTGTGGTGGTTTGTGCTTAGTAGGTCAGTGATCAATCCCTTCTACAGCTACCCTCATTGAAAGTATAAATTCATTCAGTGGAAATAGAAGCTGCGTGCCAAAAAGAAAATTTTACCTGTAAGCGTCAGTTTAACCAAAGACACTTTTTTTTACTTATCTGCATTTACTATCATAGTATTGAGCTACAGAATGGATTTAGGTTGTACAGTTTCTTCATTTCTTTACTTTTAAAATCTGCTGATATCAAAAACAATATCCCAGTTACTCTGGAATGACTTTTAAACAAGAGTCTGCTGTCCATTTAAGACCATGATTGTTCTCTAAGCTTAACCATGTACACCAATGAGCAACAACATCACCTGGTGGTTTTAAAGTTGTGGTTGACAGAGGTCAACATGGGCAATCTGACCAGTCTGTGGCTACACAACCCCATATGAAGCAAACTGCAAGCATTCGTCATCAGCTCCAGAGTGTATGGTTACATTAGCGTGATCAAATCAAATGACTGGTTCAAGATGGCGTAAGATAGAAACATGTAGGTGATTGCAGTCAACTTCCAAAATAGGCCTAGACTCCTGAGGGTTAGTGACATCTGGGTTAGCTTTAGGCATGAAATAAACATGGTAAGGTTACAAAAATTGTTGCTTTTTAGTCTTAAAAATGATGTTCGTCACATAACTTGGGTCACTTGACTCCCTCTCTGCATTTACACAAGAAGCAATGCGTGGCCTTCAGCATGAAGGATGGTCCCTTCAGAAACTTGCAATGTTGCTAATAATGCAAGCAAATTCAACCAATCCCTGAATTCTGCGCAACCTTGCTATTTTATCCAATCAGCGCAACTTTTTCACTAGTGTGATCTACACTCTATATTGTTTCTGAGTGCCTTGCATGTACAGCGCACCAGAGCTGCTGATGAGTGATTGCTAATGACACGAACAAATGACGAGAAGGAGAGAGGAAATATATGATTTTGTGGGACATTGAAGATCATTTGCATGTGCAGGAGACAAACAGAACTTTCAGGCAGAGGTGGGGTATCTGCAAAAACTACTGCTACAGACTGTGCAAGGCAGTTGCCTGATGATCTGCATGAACACATGGGTAAACACTTTTCTACCACAAAAGACACCTGGAGAACACCTGAAGGGACTGAAAAGAGAATTCACAATGATCACAATGAAAGGTACAATAATTCTGCCTCGAGCAGTCAGTGTGAAAGGGGCTGTAGTCAAGCATATTGTATTTTGTCATATAGTTTGGAAGACTTGTTGGTAATGACAATGCACTGTCAGTTTTGTGTAAAATTAATTGTTAGTCCAAAAGCAACATATTTGTTAGAGTATTCAAAGGAAAGAAGAACAGAGAATTCAAAGAGAAAGTGACAGAAATATGCATTCATTCTGCAGCACTTCAGAGCATACCTGTGTGTTTACGCTGCAGCTGCTGGACCAACGAACACTTGGATCTGTGCCTTTGATCAGACAGTCATGTATTTTGTGCCCTGCAAGGCCTCACTCCTGTTACAAGCAAAGGCAAACCTCCGTGCTGCCTTTGAATGTGCAGTTTTACTTCAGTGGATGAACTGTATGGCGCCTGTTTTGTGTACAGCTGGCATTTCTGTATTTTAAGTAATAAGTAAACACACTAATAATAAATACACAAGTATTTAATGTGTGTATTCATGAAGTCACACAAAGAAGTCTCTAACAGGTGTTTGTTGAAACATGCTGAACAATACTACAGTGTTTATTAACAATAATAATAATCATAATTGATACTTTATTAATCCCCTTGGGGAAATTCTTGTGAATAGGCAGCTGTATTTTAGGTGCCAAGTGTTTGGGGTACAGGGTCATAATGTTAATGTTTCTGTTTTGCATCAGTTTAGTCAGCATCCACCTCGAGTGTAATAACAGACACTGTATTTCCAGGCTGTTTTGACAAGAACCTACAGAGGCAGATCAAGCACCCTTTCCAACAAGTGCACACTGACATCTGTGAGCTCAAAAACTTTCACTTCAATTAATAACATATACCCTACAGATTTTTTATCATATGATGATGATATTTTTGTTGGTGTCAGATTATGTAAAATATAATGTTGATGAATGCTGGTTGGAGGGGGCTCCTGTGAATTTTTGCCTAGGGTTCCAACAGACCCTAGACTCGCCTCTGCTTCTGATTAACTGCAATCTGTCACGTCTGGTCACATCTTGTTAGGAGCCATGTTCACCTTAGGCTACGCTCCACTATGCGCACCTCGAGCAAGGGGGCAGCAGTTCTGCACGTTTAATTAAGGTAATATGGTATTGATTTCTGTTCCCTTTTCCTCTTTTTCCTCACAGCTGCTTGGCTTTAGGCGTTTCTGAGCATGTGAGCCACTAACACAGGCTTTAATGCAGCTGTGTATCATAGGTAATGACTTAGCTAATTAACTGCATGACAAACATTATCTGGTCATTTTTCACCCTGTACAAACTTAACGGACATTGGCTTTGCCTGCTATTGAAGGTGTTAAGTGTTAAGCTTTAAATCAAATACTAAAGGACTATCCCGAAAAACCTTCACACAAAACACATTTATTGCACATATCACTGTCTCTGGTGCATGGATCCAGACCAGTGTGTTCCACATCAACTTTTAATATCCACACGATCGTTTGATGCTTTGATGTGTGTGTGTGGGAACAAAATGAACAAGGCCTTAATTTATGCCTATAATATCATAGAAAATAATTGACCTTCATGAGTGTGAAATGAGAAGTGCTGGAAGCAGCCATTCATCAAATCCAGTCTCTAAAGTCTCTTTAGTTTGGGGGTGAGGGCTGGTCTGTGGTTTAATTGACCTCTTCCTGTGATGTTTAATAGAGTAAAATAGTCTTTGTGAGAGTTATGGCTAAACGTTATGTGTTTAAAGCAAATAAAAGACCACAGTATTTGATTAATGTAAAGCAAGCTCTGTATTTACATACATAAAAAAGCGCAACATCTTTAAGAGAATTCCGGGTGAGTTGTGAAGGAACAAACTTTTCTAGCTATACAGTACATATTTCATGAATACCACAGTGTCTTTACTTCAAAATATAGTGTAGTTCTAGAACAGAGCCAGATAAATCTGTTTCACAAATCAGCACATGGTATTAAGATCATGTGACACAAAGGGACAATGACTATATAGTGTGAAGGTGATTTTGAGTAAAATTTTAAGCTAATTTCCTAGATGAGTAATTAAGACACAAGCAAAGCGTCTGTGATGCTTTCAACATCAGGCTGTATAAAGAACAATGGATGAATCTTCAACGATTAAATCATCAGGTAACACACACATTGTAAATATGTAATATGCTAATTAACGGAGCGTTTCTGTTGCATTTCCAGTGTGTTCCCTACCTGTTTCATGCTAAATGATGCTAAATACTGCTGTTTGAAGAAACTAAACACTGAGTCCAAAACGGGAGTTGATCTGCTAGAAAAACAAACTTTAAATTAGAAAAATCTATATTTCTAAATAAAGTTTAATTTTGTATATTACCTGTATTTTGTTGAGTGAACTTAGACAAAACAAAAACAAAAACCTATAAAAATATCGATTTCTTCACAAAAGATTGGGTGTGGATTTGATTAAGAGATAAGTGGGGGTAACATGTCTTGGGTGGTTGCAGATTTGCAAAATTGGACCTGTGCAGGACTTGAACTATGAAAAATGGAGAAAAACTTAAATGAAATCTGTTTCTATTTAGAAATGAATGACATTATCCAAAAGTCACCGTATAGCTGTATAGCTTCCCAAACACTGCTCAGCGGTGGGTACATGGCTGCAAAGCCAGGTTTCATTCACAATGAACAACTGTCTCTGGTGCAGCAACTGGAATCTGTACAGTATGTGTGTGAACGCCACGGAATAATACAGTTGTTGCGAACAGCATGCAGTGAGAGGAAAATAAGATGATGGCAACAACATGGCTTGGACAGAAAAAACAAGTTGATATTTTTTGGTTGCAAATATAATGTAGCTAGAGAGCAGCCCTGTGAATACAGAATCAGTGTGAAGAAAGCCAGAGGCCTGGAGAGTCACCTCAACTGTCTGGCAGACACCTAGGGTGGAATGTCTATTTGATATCTAGGGAACCTGAGGTAAGTTGAACATGTTAAATAACAGCACATGTGCAGGAAACAATAGTGGTTTTGCAGTTGATTCATCAAAAATGAAAAAAAATGTTTAGTTTACCAGTCATCCATTTTCTGGAACAGTGTAAAAATATTGCAATCACATAGTAGTTATTTTTTCATTAGTTAGTCATTAGTTTTTCATTCCGCCTTTTGTTTCATCAGTGAGATCTGTAAGAAATTTGGATAGCTCCACTGATTCTCTGCCTGCATGCTTGTGGCATGGGCAGGCCTCTGAGCAGCTACGATTAAAAGCAGATTGACATTTCTATTTCTACATCCAAAAGGGACTGGCTCAGAACCAGGAGCCTTGTTGGCCAACTGCAGCCTGTCTGCATCAGAAGCTGGTCTCCTGGGACCCCGAATCATAGCTGCTAACTTAGAAATCAGGGTCAGGAAATGTGAAGAATTCAGAAGGGCTCTCAGAGAGAAGGCGCTGAAGTATACATTTTGGATATCGCTCAATCCAAGACGTTTTTCAAAGGCCATTCTCCAAGGAACAGCACAGAGCTACAGTAGTTAACATGGCTAGCACAAAGTGAAAACATGATGTACCCAGATGAAAATGTGTGAAATAAAATCCTGTCTTACACAACTTTTTCTGTACTGAAGCCAATTGCTTTACACCAGTAATGTTACTTGAGAGAAAAGAGGACACTGACTTTTTCTGATACAGTATATAGTCAACATGCATACTGTCCTTGTACGCTTTGGATTCCAGCAGTTATTGGTTTGGCAGATGGACCGACTGATGCACAATATCTTTAGTTCATGGACAGTCTGCCATCACTTTTAAGAGCAGCTCGTCATTCTTATGGTTACATGGTAACAATGTACATAGTGAACATAAAGATGCAGAACAAGTCATAACATGTGTTGCAAACTTCATGAGTGGTTGGCAAAATATATTGTAACTTTTAAGGTAAAAACATAAATTACAGAAACAAAAAACATAAATTACACTTACAGAAAAAGGTCTCTGCCCTTACAGTCAGTATGAAACATGTACGTTTAATACTTTACAGGCCCTAGTTGGCCCTGGCCCACCTAGAGTCACCTAATCACGATTCAATTTTATTTCAGTTTTATTTATTTACAGTGGCAGTAGTTTTCTGCACTGATTGGACATAAAATATGATCTGATCAAGTTACAAACAGCATGTGCTTAAACTGAAGACACAAATGGTTGTAATATTTCATGTCCTTATTGAACACACTCATTAAACATACAGAGTGGGGGTGGAAAAATTAAGTGAAACCGTAGCTGTGGATTAGACCTGCACTTTGAACCATTCTTCCTCACAGAACTGCTTCAGCTCAGACATATTTTTGGGATGTCTGGTGTTGAGGTCTGGAGTTACAATTGTGTTGTGTTATTAGCTTAAGCACATTGTGTTTATCTACTGTGACTTAGATCAATTCAATTCAGTACAATTCAGTTTATTTATATAGCACCAAATCACAACAGAAGTCATCTCAAAACACTTTACAGGGTAAGGTTTGAAACCTCAAAGGAATATAACTATATATAGAATAATGCAGAAAACCCAACAGTCCAACCTGAGCAAGCTTTAAGTGACAGTGGAGAGAAAAACTCCCTTTTAATGGGAAGAAACCTCCAGCAGAACCAGGCTCGGGGTGGGCGGTCATTTGCCTCAACCGGTTGGGGTGGGTGGAAAGAGGAGAGAGAAAAGAACAGCAAGCAACAAAATAACAACAACAAGCAGCAAATGAAACACTTGGCAGGTTGGTTGGGCCAGTAACTGCACAATCACATCACATTTTATGACGAAATAATGCAGAAAATCATGTTCCATTCCAATGAGTTCACATGCTTTTTTGCCACTGTAAATAACACCAAATCACAACAAACATTAGCTATGTACATATGGGTGCAGACTTTATACTGCTGTTTCTGGGAGGATACACTCCTCCACTGTAACTGTATGTGGATTTTGCCAATTCCAGCTACTTTACATTAAATCCTTTGGAACATTTCTCCAACTCTGATCAGTGGTGCATGAGGTTGCAGCAGACCGTGAATTCCAAAAATAAATCACCTGCTGGGTGCAAGTGAAATCAACAGCTTGTCACTATTCAATCAACTGTTCTTCAGATACACACAAAGGCACTTTCCAGTCCAGCCTGTCTGTATCTGTGTCTGCAGGAAACACCATTGACCTTTTTAGCTTCATTACTGTCAATCTATATATTTGAATATGCGTACAGTGTAAACATATGTGGTTCAACACACACACAAAGCACAGATACATACAGTACAGAAAGAACTGCACATTTAAGTCCATAATCAGCATGCGTCTGTTCTCTGCTTCTGAATCATTTTCTTTGCTCTCGCTTCCACTCCTATATGGATGTCAAGAATTTTTCCTCACACCAATCAATGTGCAGCAATAACTACCATTACATGCCTTCAAAACCTGTTCTAGACTGCTTCCTTTCCAAACTGTCATGATGAAATCCAAAAAGAACCACTTGACAACCTTAGAAAGGGGCTACAATCTTCTGCATATCCTGTTGGAATGGGATTCTTACCTTGGAAGCAATGCATCAAATGTGAAATGATGCTGAAACTAGCATTATCAGTAGGGATGGGAAAGAGGCAACAAATAAGCCCCTGTCACTTTGCAGTGTCACAAGGTGCAGCCTGTGTTTCATGGTTTCATTTCAGTGCTACAGACAAAAGTGTTGGTGCATAATAGAGCAAACCGCTGAGTTACATCTGTATATAGCTTTTTTTTAATAGTGACTGACACAACATTTCATTAAGAATCACACAACATTCCTAATGTGAACATTAACAGGTTGGATGTTGTCAGTGGTTAACAGCTTCTCTTCCAAATGTGGCACCTTTAGAATGAACAATCTGCAGAGGATGTGTTTGCAGTCTGTAGTCACATCGAGTAAATATGGTAAATTAGGCTGCAGTGGAGCAGGGTAGTATGTCAGGAGGTGGCCTGCTGTCTGTACTAAAGCTATTACATGCCATATTATATAAGTATATATATAAGTCTTTTTTTTAATGCATTTTATCAAGCTGTAATTAATTTCAAGCATGCTGTTACTGCACAAAAAAGAACAGACAATGGGCTTACATGCCATTGAACCCCTGGTGGTGTAGTCAGGCCCTCGGCATATTCATTTGGCCCCCTAGGAAAAGTAACTGGGGACCCCTGCCATAGGGTGGAGTCTTAATTGTGTCAGTTTGGAGCTGCTTTCAGGTCATGAATTTGTGTGTCCACATTCAAGTAGTTAACAACCAGTGTTCAGGAAGCTACTTTGAAAGCAAATGAATGTGAATGGTGCTTCAGTACAGTACTGTGTGTAAAATGTAACAAAACAACTGCAGATCATACTGTATACCTACTGTACTTACCAAGAAATACTACAGAACTAATAACTGACTTTGAAAATGAAACTCTTCTCAAAAGCAAATCCATTGCAAACTGTGACACTTCATTCATACCTTTAGCCAACATGTGTCAGGAACATTCTGCTCACACTCAACACTTACAGGTTTTTAGTACCACCACACTGGGAGGTGACTAACAAACTACTTTGCATGTTCCTTGGTAGCTTTAAATCAGCATTTTAGCTTCTGCAAAAACAAATCATGCATCACCCTCAACTGTCACCAACTACATGCAATTTATGATATGTGATGTCATATCTTATTATTCAAATTTGTATTCTTTAGTGTTTCGACACAGTCTACACAGGATGTGTTTGAGTTGCAGTCATCTCACATGCATCTGATGTAACAGACATGCTGCTATTATAATGGCTCACATGGAACTGTGGCACGCAGTGTATTTTTAAACTCCTAGTCTATTTCATGTGTGTAATCACAGCTATCGTGTGTTGAGTTCTGAGTGCTGCCAAAACCACAAGTCACAGAGGTGGCCTGAGAGCTTGAACTCATCCTGACACAGGTGGAGCACTGAAGCAACTGCTGCTCTGCACACACTGTGCCTCCTGTGTGGCTACAGTTTCACACATCACAGATTCTAGATTATAGCAAGGAAGATTAGCCTCACTATAACTGAAAGAATTCCTGCCTGCAGCTGACATTACAACAGCCTGTTTCATCAAACTGTAGCATCTTGCTCTTCTAATAGATTTTCTGTTTTTAGCTTATGTTTTTGTTTTTTGTACACATTGGAATGTTACAATATTATTTCAAGTTACTATCAAGTCACAAAATACACATAATTATGTGGAACTAGAATGAAAGCCAAAGTACAACCATGAGAACAAGTAACATTTAACGAGGGATTAAAAAAATTAAGTCTGAATTTAACAAGGTTTGTAAGTAGCACAATTTGTGCCCACTGGACTCCAAAGGAAAGCACCCTGATACAACAACCAAATGAGCACTCAGTCACACACCTGCAGAAGCACATTATTTACTATGTAACCCAGGTTCTCTGAGTGGAGAGTCTTTACATCCTGTAAAAGAACTGATACATCACTTGCGGTGGCCATGCAGTAACTGGCACATGTGGCTGTATAAGCACCACGCATGTGGAAGTTGACTGGAAGTTGTTTCAGAGTGGCCCATGAGCCACTCAGAGAACCTGGGTTACCATGTAACCATGTGTTCTTTCCACCCTACATAGTCCATATGTACAGGGGTTCTAGGCAGCACTGCCCCTGCAGGATGTGGAATGAGAGAGCTCTAATGAGACATCACCGATTGCTCACCCATGTGCTCAGATAGCAACATTCTTTACAAATATTCATGCCAGCTGCAACTGCGTACATCTCTGACCATATGGAAAACAAAGGGTTTAGAAATTATCTCGACATTAATGTAAATGGGTTGTCTGTCATGATGACACTGTTTGCCGTACTGTTTACCAATTACACAATATTCCAATTTAGTGAGGTCAACTACAAAAATAACAATAGAATTGATCATAAACAGAAGTTGCATAAAGTTACTTTGTGGAAATACATTTCTTGTTAAACTAATGTATAATCATAATTATGTATAATTATTAAATTATAATTAATTTAATGAATAGACATTACACAGACAATGGGAACATTGGTGGACACCAGCTCATTTTTGTTTCTGGGCACTAGAAAGCGTTAATTCATGTTGCTTCCAGACCATGATTAGCTCTTCCTCCATTTTTCAAACTCTGTGTTGTCAGAACATTAATTTCCTTGGTCAGTCAACCTGCCTTCCACTAAATGGTCAGTAGTATAGTTAATCTGCATGTGACATTGATGTAAAGTTCAGCTGTGTGGCCGTGCAGGTGGGCCGACAGGGAACCTACTTGCTGCTTTTCCTGCCAGATTGCCAGCTCATGTGTACCACGCCTCCCCGCCTGCCTCTCATTGAAAATGAATGATTACCAGGCAGCTGTCGTGTCTCGTCTAAAAAGCCTTTAAAGCTACAATCTGCTTGATTCTGGAGTCTGCTGGGTGTAAATCTGTTTTGTCTCCTAGATGGGTGCTGCTCTGAGGGGGCTTGAGCATCAACACAGCTCATTCCATGCCAAGCGAGCCGCCACACTGGGAAAAAAATAAAATAAAAAACAAACCACAAGATACATACTTCCCTCTCCGACAGGATAAATGGCAGCTCCAAAGTACAACAAGCAAAAACCACAACTTCACTGTGACCATGGCAACCAAGTTAGAGAGAGCACTGCAGGGTTTGCTGTCAAAATGTGGACTGGAAAAGGACAGGCAGAGAGAGAGAACAACACTGAGTGGGGAAAGTGGCAGAATAATGCAGCTGAGGACTTCTTTCATTCCACAGCCAGTGAGTGTGGGAGCTGATGAACACACTCACACATGCTTACACACACTGCTGGCGACCTGAATTTCACCCCTCGTCGAAATATTCCCACTGCCGAATTATTCCTTCTGTGACAAATCTATATGTGTCTACTGATGTGACACATAGCAGTGGTTTCAAAAGTTACTAAGCAACTTTTTCCTTATCTGCAAACTCATGTCCCAGTGTCATTTTTATTCACTCTGTGTTCTTACTGTATAGTCCTGTCACATCTTAAGCTTTCTTGTTCCTATTTAACAAACAGTCCAGCTCTACCGTCTCAGCGTTGCCACATGTTCAAGGTCAAAAGGGCATGAGGGTAAAAGTTCATCAAATCAAACGCAGCCAAAAGTTTATAAAAAACAGTCTTATCTAAGAAGTCTTTTGATGTCTGGAAGTGTATTCAGAATGCAAGTATATTCTAGGCACACATTTTAGGAGAGTGTCGCCCCGGGACCAGCACTATGAAATTGACATTAATGAGAACTGAGCTAGGGGAGGGAGATGGTGCTTCTCAGCTTTCCTTGACTCCTTTCTCCAGGATGCAGCTTCGGCGTTGTGTGTTGGTTCATGAAAGTCAACTTTTTAAAGCACAGTGTTGTTGACCTGATGCAATTGCTTATGTAATGTGGGAAAAGTCTCTCTTCTCTCTGTACTGGTTTTGTTAGATCCTAGTGCTGCTTTTGACACTATAGATCATAACATTTTATTACATAGACTGGAACATATCATTGGGCACCAGCACTAAGCTGGTTTAATTCATATCTATCAAATAGATCCCAATTTGTTTATGTTTATGATAAGTCCTCCATGCACACAAAAGTAAGTTATGGAGTTCCACAGGGTTCTGTGCTTGGACCGATTCTTTTTACTTTATACATGTCTCCGCTGGGCAATATTATAA
>JAUMHL010000017.1:56467-118446 GCA_032362345.1 Sandelia bainsii
GCATGTTATGTTTGCTAATGCAAATTTATTAATTTAAAAGGATAACTGATCATTAGAAAACCATGTGCAATGATGGTTACACAACTGAAGACATGTATCTTTTCATGAAAAACATAGTAATTCCTATGTGTGTCCAAACTTTTGACTAGTAGTGTAGTTGGCGGATAGACTCCAGTCATGAGAGCAGCCTCACAACTGCTAGGTCAGCAAGGATAGGTAATAGGATGAAACCCCGGGGTCTAGACGCTGGTGGGGGTGAAATCAGTTGGGTGAGGAAAATGGAACTATGGTTGAATGCCCGGAGTGCCCTTCAGGATAAGGTGGGGATGGGGTGGAGGAGGGTTGCGTGAGCATAGGCCTGAAAGGCAAAATGACAGAAACAAGGTGATATTTAAAGAGTGGACTGAGCAAATTGGCTTGAGAAAGCAGGAATAAAAAGTTATTGGTTAGAGATGGTGATGATCAATTGAATGAAAGGAATTTTGATAGAGTGGGAAAGCAGAAATGATGAAATAGATATAGTAGATAATACCAGCAGAGATAGAATATAAAATATCTTCCTTATTGAACTTTCACCTAAGCTTCATACAACAAAGACAGGGTGTTACTGTAATCATCTGGACCTATCCTTTTGGGTCAGTGAATATCTAAGCCAAATCTCACAGCATATGTCACATTTCACCTGAACACTGGAGCCATGATCACGCAGCATCCAAAACAGCAAGGTTCCTTCTCTGGGGAACATGAATGTGTTCAGTAAATTTCATGGCAATTGATGCATTCTATTTCTTTTGTCCAAGTACAATGTTAACCCAGATTGGGTCAGAGTAAAATTAAGCCATGAATATTCAGTAAAAATGTGACCTTTGGTTATTTTGTGTAAATGAAGGTCAAATTCTGACCTATTGATGTTGATCAAAATAACTAAGAATAATTCTCTGGGCACTATGAATAATTATGTCAATCTGTTGAATCTGAAGATATCCTGTATACAGTGTCCACAGGAAGCATGAATGTACTCAGTATGGCAGTCTGTCTATTCTTCTAGTTTGTAACACAAATATATGTGACTTGATGTTGGCACTACAACAGTTTTCAAGTGTGAAACAAATGTGGCCATTAGTGGGTATACGTTGTTGATGAACAGAGAATTTTGATTTTGATTTGATTTGACTGTTGTGGTACAGGAGAGGTCAGATGATTATAAAAATCATAAGGAGTAACCCCTCAGTAAATATGAATATTTACACTTTAATTTACCAGATCTTTACCAGATGATGAATGAACAGATGAATGAAATCACACTGCAATCAAGCCCTGCTGCAATCAAAGCCAAAACGCCAGCTAGTGGAAAAGACATTAACTCATGAAATGTGTCTTTAATTGCTGTTTATCAATGTATAAATCAGAGATATTCTTCCATACAGTCATGTATCAAAGTCAGTCCCCCGTCTTTTAAGTTTTTTATTTAGTTTTTGTGTAAAAATTAGTGCTGGGCAGCGATTAAAAATTTTAATCATGATTAATCGTGCTGTTACGGGCAAAATTTAATAATGAATGAAAATAAAACTTTTATTTAAAAGTACTGTTATATGAACAAAATTGCAATAATATTTAGTCTGCAAACACTTTAAACAAACACTTTTTAACAGCAGTATTCCCTTTACACAGTAGTTCAATATTTCTTGTAAATCTCAACTTAAACATTAATGTAATGAAATCAAAGAGAAAACCAAAGCCATTTGTCAGGAAATTAACGTTTATCTAGTTTATTATAGAAAAACTAGTTGTTCTCAGAGTCCAGAACCACCTGTGTGTAACCACAGGTCTGTACCTTGTTCTTTTATTAAACTAACTAAACAGACTCATGCTATTTATCTTATGTCATGTCTTATGTCAAGTTTATTATTCTCCTCTGATCTCTGTATCGCACACGGCGGAGATCCACTCTGCTGCATCAACGGTGTTGATTGTATTTAAGTGATACGTCAGACTCCAAGTTCTCAAAATTCTACTTTGCAGTGGTTACAAATAACTGTGGTTCTGTCAACTCCGCCGTGTGGAAGAGATTTAAAATGAAAATGTCTGTGTTTGTATTCAGACCCAGTGAGCAACAGACTTTCATCATCATCATAATAATAAAACTGCGTTAACGTGCTATAAAATAATTGTCGGCGTTAATTACTTAATGCGTTAACGCGATAATAATGCGTTAACATGCCCAGCCCTAGTATTTTTAGTATATTAGACTTTTCTGTCTAAAAAGAACACAAAAGCTCGACTGAGGTTTGCGAAACTTCATCTGAAAAAACCACAAGACTTCTGGAATAATGTCCTAGGGACAGATGAGACCAAAGTGGGGTTGTTTGGCCTTAATGCCCAGAGCCATGTTTAGTGAAAACCAAACACAATATTGCAACAGAAACACTTTATACATACTGTCAAGCACGACAGTGGAGGGGTGATGATTTGTTGTGCAGCCACAGGACCTGGGCAGCTTCCAGTCACTGAGTTGACTATGAACTTCTCTCTAGACCAGACCAGACCAGACCAGACCAGAGTATCCTAGAGGTAAATATGAGGCCATCTTGTCTGACAGCTAAAGCTTGGTCAAAATTGGGTCATGCAACAGGACAATGATCGGGAGCACACCAGTAAATTTACATCTGAATGGCTAAAAAATAAAAGAATTAAGGTTTTGGGATAGACTAGTCAAAGTCCTTACCTCAACTCAACTGAAATATTGTGGTGGGACCTTAAGAGAGCTGTGTATAAGCAAATGCCCAAAACTTCAATAAACTGAAGCAATGATGTAAAGAAGAATGGAACAAAATTTCTCCACAATGATGTGAGAGACTGATAAAGTTATTGCTGCTAAAGATGGATCTACTAGTACTGAATCATGGGGTGTACTTAGTATTGGCCACTATTGTATTGTGTTTTTTTTCTTTTTGGCTTAACTATGTTTGCCTAATAATGAGACCTGCTTCAATTGGATGATTTCTATTGTTTTTACACAAAGAAACCCTATAGAATTAAAAGAGGGGTTACTAACTTTGAAACATGACTGCACATTTGTCTGGAAGAAAACAAGTATTGAGTATCTTAAAACAACAGTTTAAGAAAGCTGTGATTTCTCCACAGTAAATTCACTTTGTGAAGAAACAGTTTCTTGGATAAGACACAAGATTCCTTATCCACACGTTACACAAATGTGTTCAAACTGAGTGTTCCATGCTGCTGTGAATCGCCTCAGGAAAGCTGGCATCACAAAAGTGCTCAGCTTTTTGAGCTGCCATGCAAACTTGTCACCAACGCATTCAGCAGTGCAATTCTGTTCTTAGGAAATATAGGGCTGAAGCAGATTATATAAGTGTATGTTTTGAAGGTCTGCAATGCATCTCCTTGATGCAGATGTGACTAGAATATGGCATTGTTGGAGCTCTGAGCAGAACTTCTGAAAGCAGAGAATTCCTCAGATGTAATCTCCTTTGCCTGGATGAAAGGCCCAGTCATAACGGACCATCTCCTGCTTATGAGGTCTCTGTGGAGCAGGTCTGTAGCTTAGGAGGAGATTACAATGGATTTACCACTGATCTCACTCACTCTTTTACAACTCCCTCACCCCCTGCTACCTTCACCTCCCAAAAGTACCACTCTGTGTCTGCTGCAGCCAATTGTCACCAGCTTTGTTATAGGTATGTGAAGCAGCAATGAGATCGAAAGCTTTAAGCTAAAGTGGAAAACTTGCTCTGCGGTCAATCAGAGGGAGCTGCATTTACAATCCATACAACACTGAGTGATTCTTTGTCTTGGCTCGGGAGTTTGTTGAAATCTGGGTCACTTCATGATAATGGGGTGAGGATGCAGTCATAAGGATGAGGTCACACTGGGGAATCGTTCAAATCCTGCTCTGCTGATGAAAAACCCGCCGTTTCTCCTCTGAAATGCAATATAGGTCATTCCTGCAAGGATCTGTATGCAGCACATACAGAGGAGGGTGGGTTGCCGATGAATAATTAAAGCAGCCGGATAGCTGGGTGAAATAATCCAGTGTTTGTGTAGCAAATCAACGTGATGAGCAACACCTAGCTGTGCTTGCAGCGTAGCCTCAAAGGGCATGTATCAAGGGAAAAGGATAAGTTGGAAGTGATTAGTCATGTTTATTACTACAGACATCACAACTCTCCATAAGGAGCAACAGCAAAGAGTGAGAGAGAGAGAAGCAAGAATTTCATCACTGTTCAGGTGAATTCATCATTACAACTCATTTACTTATTTGGCATCCGCTGTGTTTGGCTGCAGTGCTTCCATCAAAAAATATCTACTGCTTTCATCTCATCTAACAAATATAATTGATCAGAAATGCAAAGCAGGTTGGATTTGGGTTTATGGCTTTTACCGGCATAACAAGGAAACCTTTTATTGACTGTGTCTGCAAAACTGTCATTAGCCTTCTTATAATATTGACACTTCAGCGTCTTTAGACTTAGTCCATGTTAAGCTTCAAGTGATTTGTTAAAAGTTCTAAATACACATATATGCCCCTTTCTTTGAGAATTAGGCATGAACATAAATAATCTGATTTAATATTCATCACTTCATGAGATTTCTGTAAGTCTTTCCTCTCAAAACTGGTTTCAGTTGAAAAAGGTGACCTCATAGATTCCCATGCTGTGCTGTTTGTATGTTAAAGTCTTATTAAATATTCTTATTAAGAATATTCCAAAAATATAATGTTGTTCCACTAGCTTCTGTAATTCTGTGCAGTCACTGAACCTTTCTTTTATTTATCTTTCTGAGCTGGAATGACTTCCTAGGGATTATTTTATTGATAAAACATTTGCTATTGGAATTCAAACTACTTTTAATTTAAAGAGACCATATTATGCTCAGTGGGTAGAACAGTCGTCTCCAAACCCGAGGGTGAGTGGTTCGATTCTCAGTCCCACTAGGCTACATGTTGAGGTGTCCTTGGACAAGACACCGATACCCTGTACTAGTGCTGAAATGTTCTGTCTGACAGCTGTCCAAACAATTTCCCCAAAGGGATCAATAAAGTATCAATTATTATTATTATAATTGTGTTGTTGTTGTGTGTTTTATGCTGGGGCGCTATTGAAATAGTTTTCCTTGATTTCAATTCCAAAAATTGTTTTCTTTACTTAAACCTGTCTTTTGATAGTCCTACTTTTAGTGGTATTCCACCACGTTTTCATCCCACAGCGTCACATAATGACACTTCCCACTTCATGTTTCATACAGATGCTAAAAGTGCTCTGTGGTGTCACTATTTGAGGCACTGGGGGCACTCCTTGATGCTATGGGAATGATGGTGACCGGCTGTCAGACCCTTCGCCATGACAACCATAAACAGTCGGTTACAGGGTGGAAAGATCATAGTTTGATTGACTTTATACACAAAGACAACTGGTGTAGGAACAAAAACTTTAGTGTTAGGTTAAGTTGAAAGATAAAATATGTACTTCCTGGATGATGTCTCACACAGTCAGTTGACATCCTGTGACACTAGGGGCACCTCTAGCATTGATATGCAATGTCAAAACATGTGACAAAGAGTTTGGAGTGAGAACAGGCTGGGTAGTCATATACTACTTTTATATTTGGTGTTTCTTATCTCTTAGCTGACGTGGCAAGTTCTCTTAAATAAGTTATCATGTGATGACTGATGCAGATTAACACAGACAGTTTTGCTTTTTTTTAGATTCTGCAGTGCAGTTGGTCCAGCTGTGGTTAGAAAGGGAATTACTAGTGTAAATCGACCAATAGGACCGTTTCAAAACTCCAGATGCCTAATCAGTGCAGTTAGTCTTATTGTGAATGACTCATTTCTCTAATTGTTGTATTCTTCATTTGTGGGTGACACATGGTGGCACCGTACATCCCTGCTGTTTCCTCCTCTGGAGTCTTGGTTTCTCTTATTGGACAATTTCTGTCTTCACTCCTTTGATGTAATGTGGTATAATTAGCTCATTTTATTTGTTAAGGTGATGAAACTTTCTGTCTCGCTTCTCTGTTACAAGACTATCTGATGTGTCTGATGTGTAAGCGTCTTATCAGGCGTCAGAGCGCAATTCTTTCAAGCATATAAAGACCTCATTTACCAATTTTGAATAGATGATAAATCAAACAGTTCTATTTGTTTCACATAAACATCCACAGAGGATCCAGGCACTCCTTTTGTTTGTGTTGTCCATTTTCTGTTCTTTCATTTTGCATGTTTTACAAATAGTCAAACGTCAAATTGATTCAGCTTTCAGAGGTCTTGTCTACATCAAATACAAGTAGAACGTATGGCCAGTACAATATTAACTGAGCGTGAAGGCATCAAATGGGGACAAAGACAGATTGAACCACAGCACCCTGAACTGCCCTTCCTATCACAGAATAGATGAAGCAGAGGAAATGCTGGATTTCTTAAAACTGTTGACTCGAGAACTGTTCAGATGGGACCTGCATACAAATTATACCCTTGAATTTGTGAACTGAACTGAATGTTTCACTCATTTCCAGGAGACTTGCAGTATAATCTTATATTTATGTCATCACTGGTGAAAATATTTTATACAAGCATTTATTTTAAAGTTACTTTTATAACCTTTGTCTGTCGATACTCACAGCACATACAAATATTCACAAAGCTGTTTCTGAGGTCTCTGGCTCAATCCAGCTGCCCTTTGAAATGCAGCCTCTTCCCTCTGATAACCCAGAGACTCCAAAGAACTTGCCAACAGTTTCCTCCTAATTATTATGCTTGCTATCAAAGAAGGAAGTAAGATTTTGGAGGAGGATTTATTGATAAAAATTACCATAATTTAGCATAACAGTACACTGATTTTCATGTCAGTCAAGCAGAGGGGAATAATGGAAAGCACCTCAAAACACAAAAGAGCATACTCGTGCATGTGCGCACACAACTTGGAAATGGTATGGGTTGTCTGGCAGAAAGGCGTTCCAGTAATGTGATGTTTTTCTGAGTGAGTAGTTTAGGATTACAGTTTGTAATCCAATAATTACACAACCGGTACTAATGCCAGTAATGATACAATCTTCTTTGTTTTCATCACTGTGGGCTCAGTGGGGAAGACTCTATGGTTGATTCTGCCATCATGAAGACAAAGAGATGCTAATTTATGGCACCTCTTTGAGGTGGCATTGTTGCAAATAATGTTAATGATTGTAATGTATTTTATGTATAATACATCAAATGAATCAATAAGGATAGGTAACAAATGAAAAATACACTGGTAGTCAAAAAAATTATGGGCGAAACCTCAAGCCCTGAGGATCCCCACAAAGACGTATGGCACTAAAGGACCTGTACCCATTTAAAAGGTCCCATCTTTGAGGTAAAACTGAAAGAAATCCAAATTAGAACATACACAGGGGCACGGCCAGAGTGGTGGTCAAGTGTAGCACGTCACCTCCTGAGGCCACCATGTGCTAAAGTCAGGTACTTGGGTTCTGATTATAAATGAATATACAATGTTTAACACAAGCAGGACTGACCAGAATTGAGACCTAATCAAATGATTATAATTTTTTACCTCACCACAATTGTTTACTATTTGGAGTTATTGGTTATAATTTCCGAATACATAAAGTTGCATTTTTGGTGTTTCTTACATTAAAAAAACACATTATTAAATACAGTTTATTATATTTATATATATTGCTTATATACACTTATTATAAGTTTAAAAATCTAATCTAATCTATCTTTTAGCTATATATTCCTCATTTAGCTCATGCATCTCCCAATCATTTTTCTAGACCTCCTCATGACTGTACCACTGACATCTACCCGCTCCTCATGACAGGTAAGCATAATGGTGTTGTCATTTTTGTGTAAGGTCTAACAGACTAAATAAGGCTTGCATCTGCTCCCACAAAGACATCATTTATTCCCTTCACAAGCACAGTATTTGCGGTGAGCCCTAAAATCAGACTGGTTTAGTCTAAAATTATTTAAATCATTGAGATCAAAAAGTTTTTATTCGGTGAGGTAATGTTCAGGGGACAGCAGGAAGGTTTGGTTTGAAGACTGTCTGGAACATTTAAACTCTGTATAATAGGCTTAATCAGATTATTAAAATAATTTACTGTAATTGGGCATTAAGCTTTGAGGCGTCCTGCTGTTGCACTGGCTTCTCACAATTGAACATTCAACTATGTTAATTTCGCCAGGTTTAGACTTTGTGGGTTTAAGTGGTGCTATATCATACCTAGGATTGCATTACATGTCTGGTTGAAATTGTTCAAAAGCTCACCCACCTACTCAGTTCCAAATGTAGTACTCTTAAAAGCAAGTGGTCAGCTGCGGTCAAAATTACAATACGTAGGTATAAGCTTGTTACACCTGATGGATTAAGACAATGAGCTAAAACTAGGCCAAGTGTATGTGCCTGGCATTGACAGGCCTAGCTATTGAAAGGCTCAGGTTCAGGGAATCAATCACCGACATAAACTCAGCACCAAAAGGTTAGTGGGACAACAGATGCTAATTAAAATAGCCCAAAATTAAAGTTTGGGAAAGGTTAAAGAGAAGAGCTCAGAAAATTCAGTTAAAACATATAGTAGGTCTATAAACTAATAGAAAACAGACACAGGATTCAGCCTTTAAAGAAAGAGTTTCAAATGTAGAGAATGTAGCTCTCAATTAACGTGAGAACATTTAAATATCTGGAAAGAGTGGCCACCCTGAAAGAAATGCAGGCTTACTGAACAACATGTATCCTGCAGGGGAACCTTTAAATAGAGGAGTTAGAATCTCAGGTTATACCCGTGTCTCAATTATCATCAGTGTCCAGCTTAGGTGAAAAATTACGTCTTTATATATTATGCAGTTCATTCACCTAACTTTTTTCAATATCTGAGGTTCTGTGAAAATCATAATAAAGTTAATGTCAGGCTGGCTGCAGATGATGAGACGTGGATGTGACAGTTTTTCATTGTCCCTGGTAGCTGGATATAAGATACTAATGATGAAAACACAGGGTCGAATGAAAACAGATTCTCCCTAACTGCCATGTACACGCGATTTAAAGGAATGTGTGGCATTCGCCAGTTTTCTTCTACTTAAAATTTTCTTTAAGGTATGAGGTAATTGGTTGAGGGGTGTCACACATGTACATTTCTCTTTGGAAGGGTGACACACTTGTTTGATTAGAATTAAAGTGGCTTGATCTGAATGAGTATGGAGTTAAAATGTGATACAGAAATTTATTTAATTAACAAACAGCATAGATGATATAAGAAAATAATGCTTAAATCAATGCATAAATGCATCTTGAGTTTTAACCATATTTACTAATATTTCATTTTCTTTTTATAGTAAGAAAATATGTGAAATACATGTAGCCCATAATTATTCAGTCTTTTATTCTTTTTTTCAGTTCAGTCACAAGACGTGATTGATTCATGGAGTCAGTTCCTCACTGATGATTTAAGCATTCATATCAGGTAGGAATGAGGAAAAACACTCAAATGGTGTTTTGGTGTGACAGCAGTGATGGTCAACAGCTTGCAGTTTTTTAAAAATCTTCTTATTTATGTTGAACCTGGACTTCACAGTATGAGTACGATAAGTGTGCTGAATTATTTATGTACAGTGCTGCTAACTACTTGGCCTAAATTTTGAGTTTGCTTCCTATATGCATCTGAATATTAATGTAACATGAGTTCAGCAAGGACATGAAGTTCTGGCTTCACTTTTCATTTTATCACCATAACGAGGCAACAAAATTCACTTTCATAGGAGCCGACTTGAGAAGCTAAGGGTCACCATAAACAACAACGGCTAAGACTTTATGAGACCCAAGATATAAATAAGAGCTGCAGCAAAAAGCATTCTTGTTAGAGAACATATGTTTCACTTGTATCCCCTGTGTAAAGGTCACAGTGAGACAGAGTAATGGCTCTAGCATATTCATTGCCACTCGTCTTCATCTAGGCAACCATCTATTTGCTGCAGATGAGCAGGGGGGACCCCCACATCATTTATGATGGTGAAATTATGTACTCAGTTGCTGCGAGGGAAAATGCAGAGTTATGAGTTACAGTATTATGACTTCCTAGGGTCTAATGAAGGCATCACTTTGTTGCTGAACTGCATAACTGTTGCTGCTTTATGCCATATTTAAAGATATTATAGAACATTTGGACACCTTTTGAGAGCCGAGGCAGCTATACAACATGTTTTATAGTCATATTGTCACCATTAGTGTTGCCTTTTATTCATTTCCCTTTTGCATCTATAAACTGTGAATCCTAGATGGATATTAATTATTTTATGTTTTTTTCATTGGCGTCCAATGAGCTGTAAGAACACTGACAGCTTTCTGGCACTGCCTTCAAGAATTTAATTTCATATTTTCATAAAAGGACGAGTAAGCTATAGCTAATTAGAGCAGTAATCCAAGAGAAGTGAGGTGGTTGTATATCAAGATGCAAAACTGTACTGCTTTGTAATTTGCCCTTTTGGGTTGAGAACAGACTATGATTCACAGGGGAGGAGGGGGGGATTCTTTCTTTGGAAACTTACTGTGTTGGCCAGAAAATGATTTTTGAAAGCCAGAAAGCTCTAACAAAACCAACGATCCCTTGTTATATTGATGTAATTTTGTGCTTTGGAACAAGTTGCTCAGTTACCCATTACACGTTACTTATTGAGTAATTTGATCATTTTAATCTGCAATAATCTTTTTGGTCACTTGGGGGCATTGGACAACACAAAATTGCTTGTAAGATGTTAGTAAGAGTGTGTTGTGTTTATCCACGTGCTTGGATGTTATCACACTTATCTGTTTTTGTCACCACCACACTGTTGATATGGGCCAGGAAGCACCTCCACATGCTAGTAGCTCGTTATTTGCACAGGAAACACATGATTTTGGTTAGAGTTAGGCACAGTTGGTTAGGAAAAGATCATGGCAAGGGGTCAAAAAATAAAGTAACAATGTTAAAATCAAGTAACAACACTCACTAACGCTTTCAAACAGGAAACAAACTGGTGTCTTGGTTCAAAGTCCTGTGTTTTCTCACCCAATCATCCATCTACACCTCTTCCCTACAAAAACTTGGTCACTTTTAAAATTATTACACAGAGCACCACACTTGCTTCTTTCATATTTACTATACCCACTAGGTTTTGCCAGTTTACAGCATCTCTCCATGATAACAGGCGGATAATAGGATAAACTATAGGAATGTAACTATAGGGAAACTATTTCTCAGACCTTGATTTTTTAGTCACGGTTGGGCTGATACTTTGAGTTTTGTTTTGTGTTTCAAAACATGGACGATGAACATCCTGTACTTTCCCTGAATGCCTCATAACACGGATGACCTACAGTCCGTATTGTCCCTGAATGCAGCACACCAGACCTGCAGCTGACAGACAGCTCACACTATGCCTTTTATATAGACACAATTGTACTCTCTTAACGTAATGCCTGTGAACATAGGCAGGTAACAGGTCTTCTTCTCTCTACTAATAACTATTCCAGTAGGTAGTTTGTGCCTTAGTGAACCATAACTATATGTGCATGATAATGATATTTTTGGTCTGTGCCAACTTGTGAGAGAAATGTCTGCATCATCATTGTGCAAGAGTCACTGTGAAACTGCATACAGGGAAGCAGTAGATTTATAGTAAGTGATAATGTAGGCTAATTTGATAAACTGTTATCACACACAACATATAAATAAGACAGATTCCTTTTCTACCTCCTGCTCTCTCTTTCCTTTCCTTAATATTATTTCTAACATCATACATTTTCATTGGCTTTTCTATTCAAAATTTTGTGTTTACTCACTAAACAGACAGCAAATCCTTTTCCTGCTCTGCTTCCACAGATTAAAGAATCCACTTTTCAGCATTTCATTAATCTTCTGTACAGTAATTCACCACGATGGAAGTGACAGACTGCTAAGTGTCAGGAATTCTGAGAGCGAGAAGCACAAATGTCTTTCTTGGCAAGAGTACAACAGCACTGAGTCAGTGCTAAAGGTCGAAGGTTCAGTCTGTTCAGATTCTTTAAGTGTGTCACGCAGGATGCAGCACACCACAAGTCAGTAATGGCCGACGGACATGCTGAGATCACGTCATATGAAGTGGCAAATGCAGTAACAGTCTGGCATGTCCTTGAGGTTTGAGGTAAGAGAGCAAATATCAGCATCAAACACAGTAACACATCTTCTACTCATTGTATCTTCTTTTATATATAGTACAGCACACTGCTTGTATTGTGTTGTTGATATTCTTTGTAAATGTGTCTTGTAATTCCATGAGGAATGAGCCATGAATGTGTCATTTATTCATTCATTCATTCACACAACTGTACTACAATGTCAACAAGAAGTTATTTACTAATGAGCAGGCATAACTGCCTGCTCCCAAGTCTTGGGACCTAACATGTACCTTTGTTTAACTGTCTAAACCAGAGCTATTCCAGTCACTGTGACCCAGGAACCACCATTCTGACTCAGACTCACACCCAACAAAGATTGCTGTTGTTGGGTGTAAGAAAAGGGGTTGAGAATAGTTTTTTTTACCTGCCATTTCAGTGTGAGGTGAATTTCACACTGTCTATTCTTGGCAATTTAGTAGTGAATTTGTTCTGCAAATACATGTGCAATATGTTCAGACCCCACAGTGTTAGTTAATGACGCTTAATGACCACAACATCAAAAACTGGTGCTGCTGGAGCAAGTGTCAGGGAATCTTTAGCATCTCATACCATCTTTAAAGGTACCTGTTGATATCCTTCAATGTCGGGCCCCAGGAGTGGCACTAAATGATGCCAGGGGAGTGATAGCGACTGTGGGTCCTGTCCATCATCACAAATATCACAAGTGCTCAACTACAGTTTTGGAAACACCATGATTTGGTTGACTTTGGTTAGGGTTAGGTGACTGACATACCCATGTGTGTCTTACAGAAGCAAAGCATAGGTATGATACGGCAAAGGACTGTGGGAATGAGAATGGTCTGGCATGTCACGTTAGGGACATTAGCGTAGCACAGGGGATGGATCAGATGGGCACTATTTCAATCCTGAAGTTTATATATTTGCATGAATTTGATTATTCTCAAACAATAATAAATGCATGGAAGTGTTTAAAAAATAGGTGTAAATACAGATGTAAATAGAATGCAAATGATGGTGGGGTACACTCTGGACTGATCGACAGTCTATATGAGGGCTCGAACTCTAAATGAATACATGAATACATACATACTGCAACACACAGAAAGCCTTTTCAGTGTAGTCACATATACCTGTATGCATACATTTACACAACACTGTCAGTAAAATCTAATATTATTTATTGATTGTTATTACTCGTGCTGTTAGAGTAACCTCTGGATTCTTCTTGTTAGACTATACACATTTGATTGCTTATGATTGGACAAAGATACAGATCTTTTCCAACTGACAACTTTGTATAATAATAATCAGCTTTTATTGTCATTGATTACATTTACATGTTCCAATGAAATTTGACTTCTGCATTTAACCCATCCCCCCTCAGGGAGAGCAGTGGGCAGCCACAGGCAGCGCCCGGGGAGCTAGCGCTAAGTGTCTTGCTCAAAGACACACCTGGTATGGGGGATGGGCTGGGGTCTGGGCTGGGATTCGATCCTGCCACCTTCTGCATCCCAGTCTAATGCTTATACCATTGAGCTACCAGGCCACCATTGTAGCCTAAGGTATCAGGTCAAAGTGGGAATGTTGGCCACTTAAGACACAAACTTAGTACTAGCTCCTTTTACCTCATTCTTTTTGTGTGACAAAATCATCTCAACTTTGTGGGGCTTTCAACTGCCTCTCATGGTCTTCCTCAATTTCATTTTGTCATTTAGGCTGTTGTTCACTTGAGAAGTCTGTCTGAGTCATTGTGCATTCATGTGCTGGTGAGAGGCTCTGAAATCTGAACTGTGAAATGTGGACTTGGCTGCTCGACAGGCCTGCATTTGATGAGACTGTTGAATGAGAATCAAACCCAGATGACAAAAACTAAACAAACATGGTGGAAAGGAAAACATGAATTTGACGCCCGTTTGCTTTGTAAATGGTTCTGTTTAGGAGTAAACTGTTGTTATAATAATCATATGTTTATTAATATCATAGAACACTGAGTGAAATCCACCAGTAAGAGCACAGGGCTGTTAACTGCAGGAAAAACACCTCTTCATTGCTATTAACATGCCACTTCTTGCTGCCTAGTTAAGGTGCGTGTGTGTGAGTGTTTGGGACGTGTGTGTGTCGGGGGTGATCATAGCCAGCAGGGAGGCAGCTGGGGCTCTCCTGAGACGTGAGCCAATGACCCTGAAATCATGCGCTCCGAGGCTCCCGAACAACAGGCCTGACCAGCTGAAATCAGACACCCCCCGCCTCCCCTTCCTCGAGCACCATTGCTGCTGCTCTCTCCGGTTTCAGGCACCAAGATCTGCTGGGGGACAGGCGGGAGAGATGTGGACGTCATTTAAATCCTACAGCCCACCCCCCCAAACTCCTCTACCACCACCACCATTGTTCACATCACCAAGCTGGTACTTCACGCCTGACATTGATCTGTACTTCAAAACCACAACAGAGACCCATGTCCCATTCCTCAGCTGACACAAACGATTTGTCGAGATGGGTTCACCACCGCCGCAAGGGCTGACAACCAGCAAACCACCTACCACCCCCTCGCCTCCACCCACCTTCCCACCCTACATGTAAACTGCGAGCAGCGTTGTTGTTTTGCAATGCAAAGTGGGGTGTTGCTCTGTGCTTTTCTGGTATTTGAGCACATGATCAAAACACATGTGCCACACACAAACACCCAGGAATGTCTTTTCCCATCAGCGTCCATCCACAGAAAAACAAAAGATAGACTTGTGATTGAGGTGGGGGGTCAGTGCAATTCAATTCAATAACTGGTAACTACAGTTGATTTAACAGATGAAAACTGATAGAAGCTTTTTTTCCCATATAAGGTGTGTTATGTTGTGGACCTTTTCATCTTACTTTTTTCACATTTTGGTACTAGATTTGGCATAATTAGGATAATTACTTTTGTGCTGCTCTTATAAAAACATCCCCATAAACCAAAGTTTGGTCTTAGCTCATTCAAAGACACTGTTTTTACCCATGATGACAGATCAGCTCCAGATTTAACTGCTTTTCATCTTCCTGCTGCACGGAGACGTTTTCTGTTTGGTTGTCCAGCATCAGAGTCCGACCTGCTGTAATGCAAAACAGACATTTCAGTCTTCAGTTCTATGTAAAAAAATCACAGTATAGCTATTGACTGTATGTGCTGTAAACAAATTTGATTTCCACAGTGTCATTGTTTTTGCATCACGCCCTGCATCCTGCACATTCTTCAGGCACCACAGAGCACCTAAAACAAATGTAATTCCAGTAGGTGAGATCACGTTTGACGTCTCCGGACATTGAGAAAATGGCTTATGTGTAACACACAGGGGAAAATTGACTTAACTAGAAGTTTACTGATGCATAATGCACAATGAATGTATCTCTTTTCAAACAGCAGTCTTCTCTTGGACTTTTGAAATGAGGTTTGGGATTTTATCTTTTTTTTCTGACTGAATTTGTTAATTAAAACTGAGAACTTTCCATTCTCTTAATAAACTTGTCTGTTTAATGTTTTATTTATGAAAGCTGTTAAACTTATGAATAACTAAGACTCTACATTATGTTGGTTGAGAAGAGTTTTGAGTGGCAGCCTTGCTAATGTTCACAACTTGCATCTACAACCTGAAAACAAGATAAGATTGAAGACTGATTAAGTCATCCTCAAAGAAATGTCTGAACCAAAGATGCTCAGCATACACAATAAAATATATCTAATGCATGCATAGCACCAGAAGATATGAAATGTTGAATGCATGCAAACCCGACAAATTTATGGATTTTATTCTTGTTATCAACAGCTAACTGACCTGCTGTTTGACATTTGACACCAACAGGACATTCAGCACTGGCTAAAAATGGGAAGCTGAATGATTTGTACACTGAGATGTACTAACAAGAGTATCATTCACACTATACATTTCACTTGCAAGCTGTCAAAACTCATCTGTAAAAGCTCTCAAAAGAGATGAGACTAAAAATGTGTAGCCACGTTGACTTATTAAATTAGAAATGTTTATTTGCAGATGATCCATATAGTATGAATCCACATAGAAATGACGGTCTCTACATTCATTTGTGTTCCTGTGCTCTTGATCCTGGTCATATCTTTAAATGTAGTATCCAAAGCTTGTAATGCCATGTGACACGCACCAGACAGTGCACCCTGCAGATACGTAACACTACACTTCAAAGACAGATCACAAACCCTCTCAGAGGAAGACTCTTTGAGTAAAATGATAGGATGTCACATGCTGTGGGCGTGAGTGATGGGTCCAGTGTGTTTTCGTGGCATTCCCAGACTCATCACCAAGCACCACTGAGGATAGGTTTACACTGTTGGAAAGAAGTGTAAAATCGCTGCTACTGTAACAGAAGTTAGCACCATCACTGTGTTGTGTAGAATAGCTTTTTCAAATGTCATTATCAGCACTGAATGGTCCAACACAGTATCTATCTCTGTCCTGATTTAGTTTAAGGTCAAAGTATGGAAACTTGAAACTGAAACTGAAAGTGGAATTAATAAGCAATTACACAAAACATTACTTATTTAAATACACACAAGAGTTCCACTGCCACTGGCAAGTAAAGCATAGTAGATGGTTAGTAGAATAATACTGCTGTGTAACTGACATTTCAGTCATTTCTCACTTTTCTCTACTTGTGCCATGTCACATACTGTAAAAGTGAAGCAAGATGTAAAAGTGCAAAATGTCACACTGAGAAACCTGTGTGTTGTCTCCTGCTTGTAGTTCCATTCTACTCACTCCCAGTCACATCTAATAATTCAGATTTTAAAGTACGTGACTACAGAGCACTAAAAAGTACAAGGAAATTCAAACATTGCCACTTATCTCAGTGGCGGCCACTGTTCGAGAAAGGTTACGTAGCTTTCAGCCCTGCTGAGCAGTGTGGCTGGTTTTGACAAACACGGCTGGATACTCAGCTGTAGTCTCAGCAGAGGGAAACTGTTCTTCAGCTGTGCCTCAGGAAAGACAAACATATACATAATATACATCTTATGGTTTTGCAGTTGACATGTGCGTCGGTATGGAAAGGTTGTAGATCCTTGCTGCTAACAGCATTTCATAGGCTGCTGCAGGAAAGAACAACTATGGAATTGTACTATTTACAGTATATTTCTGTAGCTCAGGCCATCAGTTCTATTGGAATAGAAATCTATAGAAATAAAGCTAACAGTATGTCTAATGGGGCAAACAATCAGATGAAGCAAGCCAGCAGGCCAGCTAAGCTTAATTTGAATAGAAAACAAGAGCTAATGGTAAAATTATTGAGCAGACTATCCAGTGTAAACATGCATCACAGTTTACAGACACAGTGGTTGAACTTGCACCTACTACACTTGCTGTAGTTGTGAGCATGCAGATATTGAAAAGTGCTGGCTCAGTGTGAGCGGAAGCCAAAAAGAAAGAGAAAGAAGACTGCAGTGAAAGATTTTTTAGTTGTAACTTAGAATTTCCCTTCAGCTGGAAAGTGACCCCGAGGACCATGGGACTCTGTGTCTGCTGAACCTTTCCAAGAGGAGGGAGTGTGATTTATTGAGCTCCAGATCCAAGCAGTTCCCAGCGAGGTGATTTACAGAGTCCAAGGAGATCTCAAGTCAGACTCAGACTTCGCTCTGTTTAAAATCAGCATATCAGACATTTCCGAGCAGTTGCTACTTCCTCCCACTGACGACAATATGCATATGAATAACACGATCCTAATTTGCTCATAGACCACCTCTATATGTGTAAACTGGTCTTAATGGGACAGCTCAAGTGGCTCTTAGCTTTGTTTCTGCACCCAACAATACCCCCCCACAAACAGAGCGACGGCAGGGGAGCAATATTTCAGCCATGCATAATTCATGTTAAGCTTGACTTTTAACAAGGTGCTAAAAATCCTGACATGTGGCCCACTCAACGCTCGATATCGCAACATAAATTCTTAATACTTTTTTATGTGCTGCGTCAGTCTGGGGTGTTTATCTATAATAAAAATCTCGAATTGTAACTTAGCGACATTACATTGGTGCCCTGGAACTCATATAGCATGAATAAAAGTGTGCTCCCCGGGCTTTTTTTTTTCTACATCAAGATCAACATCGGCTCGTTTCAGCACCTCGCCTGTTAGCGCTTGCACTGAGTGAGAAATACCAAGCGAAGGCACCCACTTTATTCTTTTATTCAGGACTATTTATCTGAATGCATGGTGAATTTGTGCCTCAATGCATTTTAATGCTTTTTCTTTCTTTTGTCTGTGGCTCATGCCAGCACTATCATTACAGCATTAATCCAGCAGCAAAGCGTGTTGTTTACCAGGCTGCTTTATGCTGCTTTTCTTTAACCAGGAGGACCACGTACATGTGTGGGTGTAATATCTTAATACTGTCATAAAGGAGCTGTTCTCCGCTCACATTCCTCGTTTCGCTATCTCTCAGCATGACAGCCCGCTGAGTAACTAGATGATATTGTCTGAGCTCATGATAAGAAGGCGGAAAAAATAAAAAGTCTCAATTCTTTCTGGACCATGAAAATGATTCCATGTGGATGGTCACGTCTTTGTCTGTCTCTGTGTTTCAAATGTGAGTGGGTATGCATTTCACAGGACGGGATGAATATTGTGACAAGTGTCTCATGGCGTTTGGAAATGACATGACCTATGAGCAATGTGGCCCTGTTTTGTGGTTTCACACACATGGAACAGTTTCTGTTGGCAGCAGAGTGAGTGTCCACCACTGTGCTGCCTGTAATGAAATATCTGCAAGGATGCATTTGACGGAAACACTGTGATAATATGGATGTTTGTATGTTGTTTTATGAAGGTCTTTGTTGGCAGGTTGGCAAAACATTTGGTGATAAGAGACGTGGCAAGATTCAAACAACTCAGCATTGTTCATATGCTTAAATACATATTACAGTATGGATCGGGCCACAAACTGTATTTCTGTGCAAAACTTAACCTGAACCCAAAAAGCATATATTAGTTCATGCCCAAAACCAACCCAAGTGCAACGCAGTTGCGCTTCTGCAGTGCTTTTCTACCTTGTGCGCCCCTTGTGCTTGGCTCCGAGGAAGACCAGTGGGTTGACACATCTGACCATTTAGTGAAGCAGATTTGAGTGCTTCAGTAATATCTGTTTGTTTGGTGTAGTCATTTTTTGAACTGTAATTATGCCTATTAAATCTACACAAACTAGACTGTGATTTTTAAATTTCTACCCAAACCCAACCTGAACCCTCCAGTACCAATGATTTTGGTTTGGGTATCTACCCTCTAATAGATATACAGCACTATATACACAAAAATACCATGTAATAAAGTCAATAGCAATAAATATCTGTTGTGAACCCATGCGTGTTATACACACAACCTAATGTATGTGCAAAATTACCACAATTCTTCTATAAGTTATAACACTAACATGATTTAAATCAAGGTCCACTTTGTCTCTCTCAAACTTAAATGTTTGTGGATGCTCTTCATTAACAAATTGAATTTGAATTAGGCATCACAAAAATAAAATATGAAACTTCAGTCATGTGATAACAACAACAACAATAATAACTCTTTTCAATGAGGAAGACCATGAGGTGTGGTTGAGTTAAGAATAGTTTGTTCAGTACTGGTTACAAGCCAACTTTTATGCTCATGATTTTAGTTACAATGAAATAATCTTATCTTTTGAAGTGAGGCTCTGTAACTTTCACTTGACAGTGTCTCCTGTGGTTATGGAATGAGGTAAATTGGTAAACGTAGTGTGAGAGCAGCACTGAGCCATACACTTTGCCAGTACCATCACCACCAGTGGTAGACTGGTGATCTGTCCAGATGTACCCCGCCTCTCACCCAGTGGCAGCTGGGATAGACTCTAGCACTCCCACTACCCTTAAGAGGACAAGTGGTTAAGATCATGAGTGGATGGATCATTATTCTGACAGAGCACATGCTGAATCAGCAGAGTACAGGTCATAGCAGACCAAGTAAAGCTGTAGCAGAACAACCTTTCACTGTACTGAACTGAGGATAGGTGTGTCTTATTACTTAAAGGAACAGTTTGAGAATTTTCAAACTGGTTGTAATACAATATTGGGGAATACCTACAGGTATTTGTGCTTAGTAACACGCCTTTACACCTAATGCTGCAGCATACTCTGCAGTTACAGTATGTAATTATTATAATGGTCATCAGAAGACTGATCAGAAGAAAAACGAAAAAGAGCATCCTGTTATCATGACTATGATAGTTACACACACAGATGTCTCTGCCTAATTAGTGGACTGATCTGAACTAAGAACGCGCTGTACTTAATAAAAAGCAGTGACCTTGTGACAGAGCATCGCCAGCTGTTAGCATAGGTCATGGACAACTGTTCCCTGCTGAATTCCATTGATCTAGCTGTGTAAATATTGCCATAGTTTGCTGCTTAACACTCTGCAGATGTTTTCCAGGAAATCCCCCTTATATGTTAGGATGAGAACATTTTAATTCGAGGTGCTCCAAAGTCCACAGGCTAAAGTCATGCATAGGTAAAGGCCTGGGGTTAGACCTCCCTCCCAGCCATTCCAACACTGTACTGTCTCTTTGACTGACGTTTATCGTGCGTGTTACAGAGGCCTCTAATGCTAGTGTGCAGACACACACACATCATCCTCTGTCTCGGGTTAAAGCCTAAAAACATAATGTCTGAAGAAAAGCTGCACCTGCCTATGAAGCCCAGCTCCAGCTCCCAGAGAGCTCAACCATCATCACGTCCAGTGGCAGCAATGTCAGTTGTTTCTGTTGGCCAGCTCACCGCCCGCTCTGTTTTCCTTCAGCATTTGGGGCCAGCTTACATGCAGTGTTCACACGGGGGCTTGTTTCAACCATCTTTGCAGATACTGTGTGAAACACTGGCCTGTTATAAGATTAGAGAAACATTACAGCGCACAATGACAAGCTCTTCTACCCAAAGTGCTGTATTTTCGAGTTGGAAAATTGCACTGTAAGTAATAATCAGAGACATTTTACCACAGATAGACCAAAGCAGTTATTCCAACTACACCCTGAACACAGAAGTTGTTAAATTTGCAGCTCAAAATGCCTGAGGCTCTGCTTTTATGATTCACAGTCCTAACAATGAAATTACATTCTACACTGTTTAACCCCTAAGTCCATTTACATGCATGTTACTGTCCAGATTATATGATGTGTGTCATATGATTATTTTTGTGGGGAAATTCTTGTGGACAAGCAGCTATGTTCACAGCTTTAAGGTTCAGGGTTCAGTTCCTTGTCCAATGTCACTTGGTCAAGAGGAACAGGGAGGAACCAGGAGTTCAAACACTAACTCTTGTGGTTCATGCACAATTGCTTAACCGACTAGTCCACAGCTGTCCCCGAGTAGAGCACCCAGTAGCAGGGACCTATTCCAGAAAGCAGGTTTAGTGGAAAACTCTTGAGTTTCTTTGTCCTAAAATGAGAGAAACTCTCAATTTTCCAGTTCCATAAACTCTGAGTCAGCTACTTATTCCTGCTTGCTGATAGGTTTTCTTCCACAAACCTGGAGTCTCTCTGTCTCCTCTCCTCCTGCTACTCTGACACGTTTCATTTCCTCATTCATACAGTCATTATCAAAGGAGCACAGTTTATGTTTAGGAGAGGAAGATAAAAATCCCAGGATAGGTAACAGCCTCTTAGTTTGTTCCCTGGTCTTATCTTTGCTAACATTGTCTCTTCCTCATATTTAAATATCTGTATTACACATCATGGATTCATTCTCAGCTCAGTATAAAATCTAGGTGTCTCTGTGGCTGTGGATATAGCAGTCATCAGTACCCTGCATGTTTACATTAGGCTATGTTACTATGATCTCTGTGCATCTGTGTGAAGCTTTGGACACGATGTTTGGATACTTCGTAAAATGTGACAGTAGTAAAATTGATTTCAAATCAGCCTTTTTTCCACAGCTGCAGTGTTTTTAAGGCTAAATGTGCATTAATGTCACAAAATACTTCTGGACCCACTGGAATAAAATGGGAGATCTGCTTTTTGTTTAACCATTGCCATGGCGAATGTGCGGGATGAACACGTTTCATGACCGACCACCACTGCAACCTCCACATCGTTATCACTGAAAGACAGCTTCGACTGTGCGTGCACCTCTTTGCTTTATTTTTCTATAATGTAACTTCACCTTTCTTTTTCTTCAGCTACATAAAGGACACACTCCTTCCTGCAGTGAACGTTGGCACTGGACATAAATAGTGCGCTGCACAATCATCCATTATGAAGGTACTTCCTCAGGATACTGGGCTTTTTAAAGCTGAACTTATCATGAGATAAAAGGACTTGGTGCAGGTTATGACTTTGTCCTCATTTGCTAATTAATATCTGATAAAGTCAGTGGCTGTACTTTTAATTAAAACCATGAGCTGATGTGTTTATATGCTCGTTCTATGATTTCATAATGTAGTTCCGTTTAGAAGCTAGGCCGTGCTATAAAATATAAATATCTCTGTAGCTGTGTTATTGAATATTATTTGCCTTTATATAATATATTATTATTATCATCTAAAAAGTAAAGCTTAGCTCCCTGGTCGCCACTGCTCTTTTCTTGGCGAGAGGCAAAGTAAGTCACAGGTCAGAGACTGAAACAGACTCATGGAAAAGAAAAATGCTAATCAAATAATACAGAAAGTTTGAAAAGACATAACAATGCAGAATGTCTGTAAGTTTAAGCATAGAAATAAGCATAAATGGGGCATGCTGACAGTTTGTTGAGGTATGTGACATGTCCCCTGATCGTGACCTTTGTTGCATGTCATCCCTTCCCTCCGTACCGTCTCAGCTGTCACTCACCAACAGTCACTGTCCAGCAGAGCAGAAATGCCACCAGAAATAATCTTCAAAAACAACCAAGAATTAACCATGTCAAGTCAGTGGAGTGTTTGTGGAAGTCCACACACCGTGCTCCGTATTGAGCTATTCTTATTCGTGCTCCGATGCTGGTCGATAGGTCGTTGACAACTGGAAGTGGCTGTTGTGCAGCGTTGTTCTGTATATTGTCCAAATTAGCAGGGCCAACATCTGATTTCCAGTCAGAAGCAGTCATGTGAAGTGGTGGCATATTAATTGGGTTGAATGTATGCGTGTCAAGCAAGATGACTTTGAACAGAGTGCACAGAGTGATTAGATGGAAAGCTGTCTGCTAAAGTGTGTGTGGGTAATGTGTCAGAGAGGCCCTGTAGTCACACAGCAGGATGTGAGCTGCATTGAGTAGAGCTGCAGCTACTTTAATGACCAGTTCACTAGGTAGATGATGATTGCCATATCAGCTTGCATGCAACAGCTTGTAGTATAACTGATGATTATAGACCTTTTAGTTGTGATTGTAGTTAGCTTTAATGCTGCACTAATCAATATTTTTATATTGTCTTAGGATCAAATCCAGTATGTAATCTGAAAGTGGTGACTCATAGTGATTAATTATTATCCACTCTCACATTTCTCCTCTGCTCTATTATTTTTTGTTTTTGTTTTATTTACCTCATCATTTTGGTTTCCCCACCAGCACATTTTATTTTTAACTAGAGTTACCACATTGTGGATGTACTGAATGCCTCCACAAGCCAAAATACAGTTTACATGCTAAAACTCGTATTTCACGTCTAGAATATAATTAGAATCTATAAAGAATTCTATCCAAGTGGATGTTTGTACCAGATGTAATGAAATGCCTTCAATGGATTTATGAGCCATTGACAACAATGGGACATAAATGAAGTCACAGTGGCCTTGACAATTGACCACTAAAATCTATCATATAATCAGTTCATCTCTGAGTCAACATTTGTGTCAAATATGAAGGAATTCTCTTCTCCAAGATATGGAACACAAACATGGGACATGTTGGATGTACAGACAACCTGAAAACCTCTGCCTCCACCCACAGGTGTCGCTGGTGCAGAGGCGTAAAAGAGCAGTGAACAGTAATTTAGTCAAGATGTGAGTGAATCCACTTTCTGAATCACTTGCTGCTTTGGCGAGCTGTGGGACAAATAAAATCAGATGCCCAAATGGTGAGAGACAAATGCTCAAACTTTTTTTTTTTTCACTTTTAAAGGCAAATGTGAAAAGACTGGTGGCTTGTTCTGCTGCCATGCCTCAACTTTGTTTTCATTTCCATTTGCAAAGATTAATAAGTTATATTTGCTCTATCTTCTCCCACTCAAATAGATGACAAATACATATAATGTAGAAAAATGACACTTCTGGGCCATCAGTGGCTCTCACAAGATGAAAAATTGCTTAGCAGAATCACGCACCAGAGCTTGCAGAGGCTTTTCAAAAAGGCAGCCGTGCAACCGCTCAATCTCCCGTCTGCTGCCCTTCCTCGATGTGAGCTGTCAAATTTTGATGGCGGCCCATCGTATTTGGAACAAATTATGTGTGGAAGTCCAATAGAAAATATGCTGCCTCCATTTTGACATGCCTAATGAAAATGAATGACCGGCTAACATGAATGGAATCGGACACCTGACAGTCTATTGTCTCCCTCCATCAGTGCACAGGAGTCAGCTAAATACGGTAATGCACAACTCTCCCAATGGAAATGAAGATGTCCCGTCTAATGGGAAGCATAATGGCTGAGGACAGATGGAAGACATCTTGCTTTAGCCTGTATTCCCCTGCTCGATAATGAAGGCACGGATTGTTGACAGATAAGAGTTGGAGGAAGAAAACTGGAGCGAGTGGTGTGTCACTGTTTAGTGTCCAGTCCTGAAAGAATGTACAGGAGATAGAATAAACCATGCCAGAATACTGGAAGGTGTGTGGGTGTGCATAATGTACTATCATATAACTGTGTGAGTGTGTGATTTGTGTGTCTGGGAGAAATAATGGTGGGTTCTCCTACTGTTCTCTGCCTCAGAGCATCAGGTCAATACATGCTCACCAGGATGTGAGGCCCCTGGCAGGCAGGTCATGTCACTAGCTGTAAAAATAGCAGCTGGCAATCCAATAGCTCTGATTTATGAAGCATGTCAATACCTAGACTGTAACAGCGCATCGGCCAGGAGATGATTGGTGGGCCCTCAGTTGGACAATAAGCACAGCCTTGCTGCAAGATTGACACTTTCCCCAGCACCATAAACCCATCACCTCAGCTGTAAAAGGACTCAATTACTCATGGCAATAACTCTCAACTTTTGTTTTGTTTTGTTTTGGGATTCTGTTATTCTCTGAGGAGAGGGGACGTTTCACATTTCACACCAAACTTTTTAGAGCAATTTTTGAGCACTACAACTCTAAATCAACTTCACTATTTGTTAAATAAGCCATCTCATGTCTAAGCCTCTTGGGATTTTCCAAATCTTTACTAAAGTGCACTAAAATTTTAATTTTACATCATTAGAGCTTCACATATCAAACTATTTGGTTACATTTGTAGCACTTTGTGTGATTTTGTTGCACAAATGACGTTACCATACACATGTGGCCCTTTGGGACCACAGAGCAGATGTATACATGTAACATGACATGAAACATGAATATGAACCATCATAATAAAACAATGGATCTGATTAAAATAATCTTAATTGAGTATTAAGGCCTGTAATGTGAATCTGGCCTCATTTACATCAGCCAGGTGCAGTATGTACAGTACAGTGGGTTTAACCAAGGGTCTGCTGCTGCTGCTGCTGCTGCTGCCAGAAACAAAGTTGATGAGAGCAGTTAGATGGAACCAAAACATGAATCTGTGGGCTATAGAAACAAATCAAACAGCTGAAAGACATTTACATGCTCCACAGAGCTCTGGGGAACTGCAGGGTTGGTAAAAAACACTACAAGCAACTCCATTTAATACAAAAATATTGATTTATAAACCTGTTTATATATTTCCCTTTGAAATACAATGTTTGAGCAGGACATAACACTGACAGGAATTATTCTCAACCAGTATAGACCAGTGGAAATCAAGAGACAAAGATATCAACATCTGATTTCTGAGTATTTGTGATGGTATTTTTTTATAAAGGTTGAAATATAATGTTAAAATAATTGATGTGCACAGTTTACATCCATGCACTGTCATATATAGATTCTAGCATAATAGATTTAATACCACGGCACTTACACCGATTTTCCACAGGTATTCATCAGTCCAAAAGTTAGAGGTTGGTAGTTGGAGTTGAAGGATTAGAAAACAATCTTCCACTTAGCTGTCACACCTGGAACAGAATGATATGATGCACTAACTCTAAATCATATCCAGTCGAGGTAACTATTTTTTGGAATTGTATTAAATATGCTGAACACCATCTGTAGATAACAGGAGAGGTTAGAAATGGAGTGTGTGCGTGCTTCTTGTTCTTATTTGTTTGTGCCTGTGGGACAGCAGGAGACTTACACCATCACTTAATGCTTTAGTCAGCTTTAGTGTCTTGTCAGTGTTTTTACCCTTTTTTTCATAGTTTATCATTGTGGTGTATTTGCTCCATGTTATCTTGTATTGATTCAGCAAAAGCAGTGTTCAGTCAGTTGCATGTGCAGTAAGTCCAGGGAATCTTAAGCTGCTCTGAAAATTTACATCAAACAAGACACGTTTAGGCAGACAAATAGGCCTAGAAGTATATTTGACACTGAAATCAGCCAGTAAACAACTTATTAACTAAATAAAAGCTGTTGAAATACCCTTTATACTTGATCCATTAATGTTTATTTCTTTGTTGAACTGAGTCAGTATCATCACTTAACCTTGGTTCTGTCATACTTTCATGGCAAAGACCAGCTTTGTGGACAAAATACAGACGTGAAATCAACACAAGATGATAAAAATATATAAAGCTGCACAGCACATTCATGTATGTTTCAAACTCAGATTACTCATGTAACTCATTTAATTACAACAAAGAGCATACTTGCAGATGACCCCTGATCTTGCACTATAGTATTATGGTTGACTTTTTTTTTTAGTCCAGCATCAGTTCTTTGCTTGGGAGATGTCTGGACACAGGGATGTACCCTTCTCCATAGCAACCGACCGGAGTCAGGGCTGGGAAAGTGCTGAGCAGAACAATTGTCATTTATGAAAAATGGAGACACAGTGGAGATGAGCAGAGAAACAGCAGGGGGGGCTCACACAGTAGAAAGAGCTGTCATTCCAACAGTGGCCAGTTGTGATTCCTAAGTTCTGTTTGAATAGAGTTGCCCACTAACTGTCGTACTTGCTTTTGTGTTTTTTCCCAGCTGCTAACTTTGTTCTGTACCATACTGTTAACATTAGCAGCTAGAGAGACATAACATCACTAAAATAAAGGATAGTGCTAAGAGACTATAGATTACAGTGTGTTCAGACATGCAGATACAAAGTAGATGGCAGTAGCTAGCTCCTCGGTAATGTGTAGTTCTAGGGGTGTGTTGGGTAGAGCATGTTATATCTCCTTCTAGACAGTAATTTACTGACACATTCACCACTGCCAGACACACCAACGATGGTGGCAGATTAATTTGTGCGAGTCGTGCTTGTTTTGTTATGCAATATTTTAAAGACACATTAAAAAATTGGGAAACCAAAACCATAACAGTCACCATTTCCTCAGTATTGTTTATAATTTCTTCATGTTTGGTAATAAACTGACTCTGCTTTGGTTTCCAGGTGAAAATGATGCACTGCACATATCTGAATAAAGTTGACCCTTTCTCAACTTGCTGCTGTAGCTGGACTAATTTTGAATCTGTTGTGCTCTGCAGGGGGTACACGGCTGCAAAGCCAACTCTCACTGACAATGCATGATAGCTGTTCCTGGCCCAGGCCTTTTCAATCCATGTGTGTGAACGTCCCATAATGCTACAGGAAAGTTGAGAAAGGTTTAACTTTATTGCAGTATCTCCTGATGCAGTGAAGTGACAGCAGGGTCCGGGACCAATCACAATCATGTTGATTCCAGCAAGAAATCAAAGCATAAACTCAAAGGCTGGCTGCAGTATGTCAGTAAAGTATGTCTTCAACAAGTTACCAGGATAAAGAAAAATAATAACATGTAAAAAAAATCACAGCCATTGTTGGTTTGTGTGATGGCATATACATCAGTAAACTGTCCAGTTGGAGCTGAGTATGGAAATTATGTGCTCAACACAACACACTCCCAGAACAACAGATAGACGAGATGCCAGATGCTGCCAATTCATTTGTATCCATATGTGTGAACACACCATAAAGCTTGATTTAAGAGTCATATTGTGTTGTGTTGTGTGGTGTGAGGCACCCTACTGTAGCTTACTGCTTGTTGACAATTTCGGAGTGGTGTACAAGAGTTTTAATCTTAACTGGACTTTAACTGGCTTTGGTGTCTTAGTGATGGTGTCTTATTCAAAGGATGGATGTATGTTTTAATACATTGCAAATATGTTCTATCTGTGCCTAGTTCATGTTTACTGTTGTAGTCTTAATTTCATTGAATCATTCATCCAATTAATGACAATGACTATTACTCTACAGTGGATTTGACCAGAGATTAAAATGTTACAGCTATTGGTAATGCCCTTAAACAACAAGGACGGTTTGAAGGGAGAAAAAAAGAGGGGTAAAACATATCTTTGTAACTATTCTGCATGTTATTAATTCATGGTGTTTAACATTCTCACCAGTTCAATAATGAATGGCAAAAGAACACTTTGGCCACTCCAACTGTCAGCTCCTAAAAAAGATCCCCCATCCTCTGTTATTATATGTGAGAGGAAGAGTGGCGAGGAGACGGAAAACATCTTGATTCCACCAATGCAGAGGCCTCGCCCCATGGTGAGCTGCAGAATGGAGTGGTGGCATCATTCCATGCATTATTCAGGAGTGTAAATTAACCCTGAGTAGGGATACTCCATCAATCAAAGGGGGGATGCCATACAGGGTGCTGGATGGGGCATGCAGGAGGGGTGGGGGGTGGGGGGGTGGAATGCTGGTAGTGCTTGGTAGGGTGGTGTGTAGCTGGTGGTCTGTCAGATGGAGTGTAATGGAGAGGGAGTCCAGAGTCACCACTAGAATTAGCCACCCACTATTTGAACAGGTGGCCCCGACTGTCATGTGTGGCATGTGGACAGGCTCAGGCTGAGGCGCTGTAGCCTGGACACGCCAAACACCGTCTGAGCTCGAGTGGAGGAAAAACAACAAGTGGGGTAGGATTCAAGGTTTTACAGTGTTTATGCTTCAGAAAAATAGTTTAAATCACCTGTGAGCATAAATAATGTTGGATCATCTTGACCAGAAAGCTTATGTTATCTTATCTTATCTCATCTCTGTCTTTAACTAATGTAACATGTGTTACTAAAACCAGATATGGTGGTTTCATTTTAATTTTTCAATTTTTACCAACTTTTTTTTCGGACAAGCTTTCCAGAGAAAAACGTTCTTTGGTTCATTTGAAGCAGGACTTGTCCAGGCCTTTTTGCAAAACACTGACTCATCCGCACTCTCTCAACCCCTAACCAGGAGTTGGGAGCACATAGCAGAAAAGAGTCCTTTGTACTTGGTTACTTTGCACAAGGGAAACTGATGTATGGTAAATGTTACGGATGTGGTTTCTCACTCATAGATGAGAGTTGAGCCACAAAATGACAAAGTTTCAAAGTTAATTCCTGACTCTGGAAATAGCAAAACAATCTTCATTTAGTAGACCTTCTGGAGATCTTCTTTATCAGTTGATGGAGATGCTAGTTGAAATGAGAAGATGATAGTTGAGGGGCCGGTTTGGGAATGACTGACATAAGCATTTACCTTAAAGACTTTTGGGCCTCAATGACTGGCCTCAAATAAACACTATTGTACCATGATTGTAGACTCTAATTGTTCATGTAATCTTTAGGAATTATCAAAGATATATTTGATTATAAGATTAATTTATTATGTTTCTGTTTCAACCCATTATATTTCTAGACAACTTAATTGCAAGCTTCCTAAACCCAACCACATTCTGAACTTTGGAGTTGAACTTAGGTTTGCTGTTTGACAGTTAGCATTTGATGTAAAACATGGTTTGCAGTTTAGTTGCAAAGGAACGTAATTTTTAGGAGACAAGGTTGCACATTTTCATTTTGAATCAATTTGCACTACTGCTGAATTTATTTTTATATGTTTTCTAAATCTATTGTCTGTGTACTTGGATGTGATAAATGAAATCATCATATACAAGCTTACAAGTGTTTTTATTCTTCATTCTTTTTCTTTTTTTCTATAAACTCCGGGACTTGCTGGGATTTGGTTGATTTATTTAGTATATTTAGTTTTGGTTTATTCATCCCTTCAGTCCAGTGTGGGATTCAGGAAAATATTTAATTGATTGCACAATGGCTGTGTGTGGACATTTCTTCAGACATTTTTGCACCTTGTCTAGGACAGCTGTAGATTTGTGGTGCGTGTGTATTCCTTGTGTACCTTCTTATGTAAAAGAATTGGATTGGAAGTCAGCAGAGACGGGTTAAAATACAGTGTTTTCTGGATTATAATGCTGAGCAGCCCTTGAGGCAGCCATGATGATGTTTGGAGATATATTACCATCTAGAGTGTGGACGATGTTTTCAACTAGACCTTCCCTTAATTTGAAAAAATAAGCTCACTTTTTCACTGTTGTGTAGCAGAGGAAATGAAGTTCTCTCAGAGGAACATTAAATTGCACTCCTGTGTATGCACCACATTACAGATTCAAAGCATTATTCAATTGAGAGAAAGGCTATTAACTCTGCTGCTTTCTGGGATGCGGTCCAACTCAGATCAGAATTCTGGTACTGTTAAATCCCCATAAGGGTCCCTGAGACAAGGCTGGCGCTTTTCTTCCTGTCGAGGAGCAGAGGACATGGGCATAATGACTTTAGGCACGGTGGTCCTGTTTGGACGATTGTTTGTTTAACAGCATATTCGTTGGCTCGCTGCTGATAAAACTGGCGGGAAAGCTTGTAAAGCCGCGCTGGCTGATGAATTGCTCTGGAGCTTTCTTGGTGATGACTATTGTTTGGATGTCCTGGCTGACACTCCATGCGTCAAAACGGTTAAACTGACTTTGAAATACGGGTCGAGGCAGGGATCCCAGTGACACCAGGGAAAATAATGCTTATGTGCATGACATGCCTGTTTTTATCTGTCTTGTCATTTAATAAAGCCAGACACATAAAAGATGTCTTAATGATTGGGTTATAGGAAGAACACTATGTACAAAAGTCTGTGTGTGTTTTGTTCTGAGGTAAAAAAACTGACAATGACAGCAATTAAGATCAGCACTATGTGCTCCAACACAACTGTCTTCAGCAGTTTGATTAAGCATCTTGTCGGCTTATGGCCTATATCTGCCTTCAACTCTCTTTTTGATGTATTTTCCTTCCCCGTTGTTTTTTCAAGGAGGAGAATAAAAGAAGACACGAAGACAAATTTCCTGTGGGACCTTGAATCATCTTTCATGGATTCTGTGGGTGGCTGTCTTCCTCTGTGACAAAGAATCTTCCACAAGTGTTATTGTCCCGCATCAATACCAATTCTTACTTGTTGAGATAAAATTGGTATTCACGCTGTGTCAGTCAATTGTTTCCTGTGTTCTTTGATTGATTCAAAGTATCACAACTCATGTAGCTTATCTTTGTAACCTTCAAGTGTCTTTCTGTAAGTTTGGAACAAAACACAATAAGCTCCGACCCCTGACATTCTAACACTGACCTGATACAAATGTATAGCTTAATTCTGTGGTATCCATGATAAATCCCTTTTATATTGCTATGGGATAAATGTGGAACATCCCAAATGTCAAAACCAGCAACCTCTTTAACTTACCTCTTAGACTAGCTAGTCTGTCCATTCGCAAAGGAAACACAGGAACGTTTTGCTTGGGTGACATGAAACTTGTATTACTGCAAAATAAAAATTGCATTGTGTTCTGTGGCTCTAGAGGAGCTTTCTAAAGGAAATGGCAGTGATCATGTCACTGGCAGCTTGATCCATACTAATGAAAAAAATTCAACTTAACCCCTGCTGCCCTACTTTTTGAAATATTATTCTGGATGACATCTTGTAAAATCTGTTAACGTTTGGAAAGCTCTTTTTAATTTTGACCTTTCTTCTTTTCTCCTCCCAATCTCCCTCCAGCTACCAATGCTCTGCCACAAGCAATGCCCAAATGCTTGTGTTTGAATGTTTCTTTTTGCCTGTGCTGCTTACGTTTTTACCTGGATTGCCTATCCTCTGGTTGTTTTGTACATTTTTCCTGCCTGTCTGTCTGTATTCCTGGTCTTCAGTTACCTTCCTGCACTTGGACCCTCTCCATCTGGTGCTACTTACCTCTCACACTACTGGAAACAGTGGTCGGAATCTGGCACCATGGACCCAGTAGATACCACACAGCAATTCTTGCTGAACAACATTCCAAAGTTACCCCCAGCATTCATTGTCTTCAGATGTCAAAATGTCAAAATGCCTCCAACCTCCAAGGACAGAAAGATGCAGCTCTGGCACTGGTACCTCAACCTGTGTTATCCATGCCATGGCTGAAGAAACTAGCACCAAACATAGAGAACATGGTTGCTATTGGACATGGTAGTCACCAGCCTCTGAAAACTACCTTCAACTTTCCTGGGCACCCCTGAGGATCTAAAGCCCCTGGGCTCCCCTTCCCAGGTTTCCTGCTCTGCTGTGCTCTGTTCAACAGGCCATTTGCCTATGTTATCCTCCCCCATGTAGCAGCAAAGAGGTCAAGCACCAGAAACACTGGATGCTCCATTTCCCATAATGCAGCATAATGGGCAATTTGAACCACACTCTGCATCTGTTCTCCAATTTTCTATGTAGAAAATTAGTAGTCTTGAAGCCAGACCAAGATACCTGTCAACTAGGTCATTTACACACAGCTGTTTACATAGTACTCCCAATGACTATGTAACTGACTATGACATATAAAATTACCATCTCTTTTACTGTCACTTAAGAAATTAGTGAGTTTTACAGTTTCCAGCATCAAATGGAAGATGCACATTAAAACTACTCGCTCAGAAGTACTGCAAATAGCTGCAAAAGTGAGGCACTGATCAAACAGCTTAGACAGAGAAACATTTTAGTCTTTAATTCACAGATCCTCCCTGTCTTTCGTGTTTTATAGCTCAGAATTGTTCATGTCAGTCTACAGGCAAGTTCAGGAGGATGGTGTTAGTTGTGTGGATGGGTCTGATCCCAAGACTCCATCTGGCCAAAAGAGTTGAGCCTCTGGTCTGATTACACCACAACCAGCTGGTGACGGCCTGTAGCAGTGATGTACAAATACAAGACCAAGTGTCTCAGAGTGTTAATAGGTAATTGCTGCATTTAGTGCCTTTGCATTAAATCCATGCCTACAGGATTTCCCGCAGCATCAGGTGGTGTAAAGTCTTCTCACAATTATCCTTAGTTTGCTTTTATCCTCAGATTTGTCCATACTAGTCCTGAAGTTATTTACATACACTCCACAAAATTTCATTTACAGGACATATTTATTAAGGCCTTTTAGTTTAAAATAACTGAATCTTTTTGCTACAAAACACAATGATATTTTAGACAATATTGGGCTTCCAGCTTCATGGAAACTTGTGTGCATGTGTGAATGTGCATGGTGTCATTCTGCTGTTTACTTTGTGACTGATATGACAGAGGATAAAATGATAGCATGCTTGTTGTTGCACAACTGCACATATATGATGGTGCTACAGCAGCACTACTACAGGGTTAGATTCAAACCACTTATCCAGCAGTTCACGAAACACCAAAATTACAAAGCTGTGCTACCAACTGAGCCACAGTCCCAGTCCCCAGACTTGTAAAATCCTTTAATCTTCTGTGCAGAATTTTTACTATCGATATGTCTTCAGAAATTGATCTATACAATTAACCAGCCTTCCTGGAATGCATTTCGTTGTCTCACTGACGCCTGAAGCAACATGTCACTACTTTTTCATTTCATTTCCTGACTTGCGGCTAAATGGGAACAAATCGCTGGAGCCAAAATCCAAAATCTGGTGAAAAGAGTTAAATCAGGTTATTGGAGGCTGTTACTGGATACCAGCAAATAATAGACTATGGTTCTTGTATTCAAAAATCACCTGCGGATGTGTGTTTGAGTGCAACATCTTCAAAACTACAAAGATTCAAAAAATAATTTTAAATGCAACAATGATTCAACTATCAGTGTATTATATACAATGCTTTTACAAATCTATTAAAAACATAAATCTTAACATGTTCAAGAACAAAAATATATCTTTAAATTCAAAACATAAACTAAAGACCTCAGTATGGTTAAAGTTATTTGTCTTGTGTTCTGATGATGGGATCAAAGGGCTGCAGTCAACAAGTTTACACTGTGCCAATTTAACACAGTGGTTAGTTTTTAATGTGTTCAACCTGCTGTATGTGTTTAAGGAGAGTGTGTACACCATTATGTATCTCCATTTATCTGATTTTATAAGTCAAAACCACAAAGACATGGAGGCATTTGAGTGTTGTGTCAGATACAAACACTTCTGTCTTCAGGTGTTGTTGGACAGTGAACTGGTTCATATGAAGCATCCTGAGGCTTTCTCTTGCTAAAATGTCCTTATCAGAATTCCACAGTGCAGGGGTGGGATCTGGACGTTGCATCACCTCAAGCTTTGGTCGTTCCCGTCTGCTGTTATGTCCACGGTCCTGTTTCACCAGATAACACAACTTTAATAGAGGCTTGCTGAAGCCCCTGACACTCACAGTGAAAGAGGTTGACATGGCAACATGACTGTGAACACAATGGTTTTGACAAGCAAGGAAAAGCTCCAACAGTGGCCCCTAGATAAGAAATAATACACATTCTTTAACTATTCATCAGCCCACTGACACAGGAGAATTTGAATGCCTTCAACACTATTAGAGCTGACAAAATCTGAGTGTTTGGTAAGAGTTCAAATGCAACAGCTGGCATGGACCTTGAATTACGCAGACAACTGCTCATTGATTTCATTTTCTCAAGGCTCTGTTGCTGCCTGAAATGTCTTTTGGGGCAAAAAGTCCCCTTTCTTCACTGAACGAATTGCATCAATTTGCTGCAGATGCCAGCTGGCCTGTTGGACAAACCTCAACCCTAAAGTTCTGAAGTCAGTCTCCTGGGTTGCTGAAGCGAGAACACACCATGCCAAATACATGCACTGTCTATCCTGAGTTCTACTGTGTGAAAGTGGTGGAGGGGGGAAGTGTGTGGAGGCTGGAACATCAGGCCAATTGTGTGTCACATCAATCAGGGGGATGTTCATCCAGCAATCAGTCAGTGAGCCGGTGGTGGCATGGGCATCAATAAAGCAGGCTGACAGCAGGGTTGGAGAGACTGTAACGGTCCTCTTCCTCCTGGAGTGTGCCCCCAACACACAGATGTGCAACAGATAGAATGGACTGACTGTGCCATTCAAATGAATGACAGTTTACATTTCATCTGTTCCTGCTTCCTATTCAAGTATTAGAAAAGTCATTTGGCCACAGACCTGGCTCACTGGCAGAATAGATGTTTGAATAATCTATTGGAGTCAGACCAAGTTATGTTTACCATCATCTCCATCTCCATACACCCTCTGCTCAGTATCAGTTTGCTCAGCCATTGCTTATTTCCCACACTGATGCTACACTGAAAGAGCATTAACTAACATATCATAAACTAGGTAATTTGTAGTTGGTTGAAAACAATAAAAGTTTCTGTAGTGATTTCACATTAGATTTTACTTAAATGCTGGTCACTTGAAACTAAATGCGGAATAAAAGTTTGATAGTTTACCCACTAAAGCATGAGTATTATAGACATATCCTGCTGCTGTGGTCCGGCAAAATCAAGATTTAAAGGTGCAATAGTTATTATAACACGAAAAACCTTGCTATGACACACTGAAGGTCTTTTCCTATCTATCTGTTCTAAATCTATCTGCACAGTGCTCCCTCTGCAGCGAGGTGCCAACTCTGTGCCTCTTATTCAAATCATGTCATGAATCTCAGTAGGAGTCCCTCTGAGGACAAAAGCACGGAGGCCGGGACCATGAAAAGAGATTACCATTCCACAGATTTGAAGTCTGAGCAGTGCCGTGACTGTTTCCAACTAAATGGATGAAGTGTTTGTTAACTTTCTTGTTTCAATACTGATTAAAATAATAATAAGCACCTGTATGGAGCGGAGACAGCATTACAGTGCATCATTGCACATGAGTGGCATTCATGTGCACTGAGTAAAGAGCTTGTTAAGATGAATAACTACTGACAATTCTGTCCTGAACTCATAGTTGGAAAAGTTTCATGATCTTGGACATTGTCCAAATGTTGACAGTTTCTTGTCTCCATGTGGTTATTAAGTCTCTGTGGCATTTAGAACGATTTCCTGTTATCAACGTATCTGACCTGAAGGAACTGTTAAGTATTAGCATTTATGGTGATCAACAGCTGACTGTGTTGTGAGCAGATTCAAATTGACCTAAAATAATAATGGAATTACTTTTAAATCAGGGCACGCTTCTTATGGAAGGCAGTGCAAACATACATACAACAGTATACCCACAAATGTCAGGTCGTGTGCCTCTCAAAATCTGAAAGTCTGCAGTTTGCAGGGGGCAAGGTAAAGTTTTCCATTGTGCTGCACTGCACTGATCCACAGCACCAACCTAACAACACAGCGTGCATTCTTCAGCAGAATTCACCTTCAAAGGGAAACTGATAACACAGCGCCAGATTTGTCATAACTATTTGATGTCATCTGAATAATGGTGGACCTGTCGTCATGACAATAACCATATATGCTCAGTTACACTTGTGGTAGCACAAGTTGGTTTAATTTTAGGCACAGAGACAAGTGGGTTAGGGTTAGGCACAAAAATCAGGGTTAGGTAAAGTGAAAAGATAAAGTAAGAGCCTGATTTACTAAAATCCCCAAACGCTAAATTGAGTGCACATTATTGCAAATGTGGGTGTTTTGCAGGTGATCTACCAAGAAAAATTGCGTGATTGACAACAGTTGCAAACATGGTGGAAGTGGCCGTATTTAAATCAGGATTTTGTGTGTTTCACTGGTGTCTGTAATGGAGAGTTTAGAGAATAAGCAGCATAAACAGAGGAGAAAATTCCACCCAGAGGAATGAAAGCTGTTAGTAAGAGAGGCTAATAATCACTTTGATGAGCTACAGCAAGAAAATCTCAGTATTGCAGGAAGAAACACTTGATGGAAAGCTCACTCTTGTAACTCTTGGGAAAACAGCCACATTAAAGTCAGGTTTGGCCTCATTCAGTGTGTCCTGGGTGCACAGAAATCAGAGTTGAACTGAGTGTGTTGGTGTGTCAGGTGTGCAACAGATATTGCTGCTGAAAATGTTAAAGAATAATTCAAAATGTAAAAAAATTTGCACATTTTATTTTCTCTTTTTGAGAATAGCATGAGCAATGACTATGTGATTGCTGTATATACAGTATGGAGCTGGAGTCAGGACATGCTGTACAGTCTAGGCTTTACTGGAAGGAAGAGAAACAGCTTGTTTGGCTCTGTCAAAAGTGAAAAGATACACATATCAACACATCTACAGACCACCACTACATAGCAGTCATTTAATCTTGTTTAATTCACAAATAAACAGAAATGTAGCTGCACTGTGAGGTTGACATGGTCAAAGTGAGGTTACCAGATTAAGTACCATGTGCCTGTACAGATCTCAAAACCCAGAACCTGTTCTCAGTGTTGTAACCAGAAGTGTTTGTCTGCCTCAAAAAATAGTTCCACTGCACAATTCTGACAAATTGTCCTTCTTACAATTCTTGTTGTGCAAAAGAGAAACAAAGTTTTAATTAGTGAGCTTTATGCCTGCAGTCACACCAAAATTCACACGACGCGTCCTACGCTTTGCTCCAGAGTTCAATAAGATTGAACTCTGAGGTGGGACTGAACTGTTTCTCTTCTTGTTTTGTAACTGCAGGTGGAATAATGGAATACAAGCAGCATAGAAGAGGAGATGCTGTTTGGCTGTGACGGGTGCGAGGAGAGTGACAGAGGTTAATGAAAGTGAAATGTTTGATAAATTGTTGTATCATTTACAGCTTTGTGGACTGTTGCTGTTAGTCCACTAACCATGCTCACTAGCTCATTTTTAATGTAAGCCACCTTGCCACACAAGGCCTTGAAAATGCATTTATTCAGCAGCTTCTTACTTTAAGACGTGTCCTACATGACATTTTTTAACTTTGTTTTTGGATTTTAACAGAGGTTTGTGGCATGAAACAAAAGTTCTCCAGTGAAGACTCAAACCAGAGAAGTTGCAGTTATGTGATATGTGTTGTCAGCATAAGATGCACCAGATGCTAAAAATCTACTTTTTAACTAAAGTTAGAAAAACTTTGTTTATATTGCATATCAGGCTAGTTATCGAGCCTCTCTCACTTTATTTCAAAGAAACAGCTAGTAAAAGAGATATGCATTTGACCAGTTATATGGATAAAAGCTTTACAATGTGAAGAAGAGTGATGGCCAAGTGATCAGGAAACACCTCAGCATGGGGTTGACATGTGGCTGACAACACACACAGGTGCCCTATCCAAACACACTGCACTGTCCCATCCATTGTGTGTTCTGGCCAGTTGTCCTAAAGGGCCACTTCATCATGGCCTGTCAATGGGACAGAGCTGCTCACTGTCTGAGTGCAGTGTCCTGAGACAGAAATGAGTCCCCCGTCAGTCTCTTTTACACCACAGAGCCACGAGCCGTCAGAGATCTGACAAACAGGATCAAAAACACACAAGTTTACTTACCTCTGGTTCTGTCAATACACACTGAGAGTTTTACTTTAATTAGTACTTTGTCTCTGAGATGCCTGTCTACTCCCGAATATAAAGAAAGTGAATGAATTATCATTGATTGAAATTTAAAGGAAACATACCTACTAATAACTACCCACGCTCTTAACACTTTGTATCTCTACTTCTTTTCCACACAAATATAAATGATGAATGTAATGTAAATGAAACACCTTTGATTATGGAGGCACAAAACCTCAACCTGTCATTCAGCAGAATGCTCAATGTCCTTCAAGATGGTCTTGTTGCCTTTTTGCCTTTGACCACTTTTTTTTTGTCTGCGATACTAATAATGTTTAATAATTGTCACATTTAGTTTTATGGGGTTTCCAAAGAAGCCAGTGTACAGTGAAATAATGTGAACCCTTTGGAATTATCCAATTTTCTGCATTCATTGGTCAAAAAATATGATCTGATCTTCATCTTAAGTCACATGTATAGAGTCACTTGGAAATGTCTGCTGCTGCTTTTATAACATCAAGCTCATCAGCTCATCATGCTATACTGCTTAGTAAATACAACTGCATACCAGTATGTTCTGCTCTTCCTGAACACTGGTGTTTAGTTAGAGACAAACAGGCAGTTTATTTGTTGCTGTAAAATTAAAATACAAGAAAGACATCATTTCAAAATGATACAAAAGTAAAAAGAAAGAAAAAGAGAATCATTTGATTTTTATTTAAAAAAAACCCCAGCTTATATATCATGTAAAATACAGTTTGACAATTTACTATTGACTACTGTGTTAGTTCAATGCTATATTGGGATCTTTTAAATCTACTTTTAGTGAAAATTGGCATCATGACAAGTGGTCGACCGACTTTTAGTCACTATGCTAAGCTAGGCTAGTTATGTGTTGATCTGCCTCAATACACAGGCATGATGTTGAGTACAGTCTCCAGTTTCTGTCTCAGAATGAAAGAAAGCAATATGGATATTACTTTAAGTCCATTACTTGTTCATAATATCAAATAGAAATAAGGGAAATGAGGAAACCAATTAACCTTGGCAGACCAGCACTCACTACTAACAGAGCATCATAATCCCAATGATGAGTTTCATAGAATACAACCTGTTCCACCCTAATGATCCTGGTACTGAGATCAACACCATCTTTTATGACAATTTTGAGAAGGTTGTCCAACATGTTTCATCCGTTTTGGAAAAGTTTATTAATAATAATAATAATAATAATAATACTAATAATAATAATACTGATTAAATGTGGGTACGTTTTCAGGTGGAATTTAAAAAATATATTATCTAGGGCTTAAGAGATTAGCAGGACTGAAACAATCAAGTTACTGTCACTTTATCTCATACACTATGACCCATTCATGGCTCAAAGGATGAAATAATGTCTGGTTATAGCATATTGAAAACAGAATCCTTTATGAGTCCCAGGAATATACATTGTCTGTTGTAATTTCTCCAGAAACCAGTTGGTTACACCTTTCCTCTAATCGCTTCCCTGAGAGTTACAAACTCACAGAGCTTCATATTGCAACTCATTTGGGAGACATTTTGGACAATTACTTGTGTGGGATGTGGTAATGCAATTATATCTCTACACGCAGCATTGCTGAGGGCTTCTAGAATTATGGCAGACTTGATGGATATCTCTATCAGAGAAAATTCTCATGATTGCCATGTCGTAGTCAGGAACAATATCTGGACTTTCCTCCCACACAATCTTGTGTCCCAAAATGAATCCATTACATTCTCTTTACACTTATTGAATTATGAGTGACGGATAATTTGGAGTGGATAATGAGGTAAATAAAAAAAAAGCTGAATGCTACTATGATAAATATTTGTTGGCCTTCTGCTGTGTTACAATGAGCACAATTAATCAGATGCAACAAGAGGGTAATTTTCTGCATCCCAATAAACTCAACACTAATTCTCAAGTTTGAATTAATAACTTTTCGTCTTTGACAACTTCTACGGTTTTGACTCCCACTGTGACCCAGAGACTTGTAGTCAGTTTGACATCTGCGCCTTTATTTGCTGATATTGTAATAGGCAGTTTCTGCAAATTCCAGCAAGATTTAGATCACAATTTGTTCCATATTGTCTGTGCAGCAGTTTGAAGCAGCTATTTTGCAAACTTGGTGTGCTCCTCCAGCACTGTGGGAGGTTTGCCACCGAGGCCAAGCTGTTTGTCTGCTCTCAGGGGCCTTTTGAAGTTCTGTCTCTTGCTCCAACACACACACACAAAACACACTTTCTTATGGTCATGTTAAAACAAATAAAAAGTCAGTGTGATGTCAGCTTTTCTTTAGATTTGGGTGGTTTTATGATTTTGCTTTTCGGTGAGTGGCACTGTGTCTTTCCATGCTCAGCTATGTTGGGCATCAGTCATCACAACGACCATCATGGTATTTGCCAGTGTACAATGGTAATAATCAGTATTAAAGAATGAGGTGTATGATATAGACATGCATTTTGCCCAGAAGTGAAACTAAAGCTATAAACTGTTTAGATAACTTATTTTAAAATGTATGTCTTACATGTTGTTGCAGTTTGTTTTACTTTGTTTACCTTTCATATCAGATCATCTAAATTGTAAATGAACATGTGACTGACAGGTGTATCCAGGTGTACCCTGTGAATCTGATCAAACAACACCTCTAAAAGACTGCTCTGGGTTTTAGCCTTAGGTTTTAGCGGTGGAGACTGTATTTGTTGATAGAAGGATAAATTAACATGAAAACCAGAGAGATATCTTGAAACTTTGGGCACAGCCAGAGCAACAGTTTGGAATGTTCTGAAAGAAAAAGAAACCACTGGAGTACTGAGCAACCTATAGAGAACGGGTCAGCCAGGAAAAATGACAACAGCTGCGGATAATAGAAGCACTGTGAGAAAACGCCCAAAACAATGGTGACATCACCAACAACCTCCACAGAGCAGGAGTGAAGGTATCACAATCCACCATTTATTTAAACAAGGCTTTATGAGCAGAAATACAGAGGCCAAACCACAAGATGCAAACCCCTCATCAGAGGCAGGAATCAGACAGCCAGGTTGCAATTTGCAGAAAAGTGCAGAGATAAGCCACAAACGTCCTGGAACAAAGTTTTATGTACTGACGAGGCCAATATTAGCCCCTACTATGTGATGAAAAGAGCAAATGTGTGGAGAAAGAAAATATCTGCTCATGATCCAAACCATACTATTTCATCTAAGCACAGTAGAGGCAGTGTCATGGCCTGGGGCTGGGAATAGATGCATCTGGAAAAGGCTCACTCATTTCTTTATTGATGATGTAATTCATGATTGTAGCAGCAGTATTAATTAAGATGTGTCCTTAGAGTATAATGACATTAACTCTGCATTGTTCTGAATGCAGCATTCCCCAATTCAGTTTTTCTGTTGTTTGAATGTCTTGAAACAAGGCAGAGTAAGGTTGACTGATTCAAAAGACAACTTGATTCATGGAAATTAGAACATTGGAAACAGGTAATTTAAATGAACCCCATCTGCAGATTTTTTTCCCTCTGTTGTAAGAAAATACAATTTTCATGTTTGAACAGATAAAATGTAAGGATGGTGATTTTTTTTTTGTAGCGTACACCAAAGACATGGCTGTTACTGCTGCCAGAAACATAAAACCCATGATATCCTGTGTGTAGGATGTTGTGTTTTCCCCCAGAAAATTGTTCTATTACCCAACGATCAGCAAATTTAAAACTTTCATGAACTGGTTACATCATTTTATGTTCTATAAAGAGCAACAAAATGGAAATGTGTTTATTAGCAAATGTCCCCGATTGCTGCTATATATTCCCTTAACAACCTGCAAATAAATTACAATTGGAAGTGAAGGCTACACAGATCAGCAGCTCCTCCACACTGTGCAGCTGCCAATAGTCGCTGACTCCCAACAGTCCTGCCAACTGCTGCTTGTGCCTTCTCTCTGGCAGACACGTCTTTTCAAGGCCCCTTGCCACTACAGCCTTTGAACACAGGCTGCAGGACACACTGTACTGACAAGATAAACTCTCCACACATTAAAATGACACAAACTAAAATAATTCGTGTCTTCTGATCTTTTGAAACGACTCTGTTAATTAGATGCATGTAATGTTGTTTATGCCATTTTTACATGCTACAGGATTTAGTTTATAATTCAAAGTCTTTCTGTTGTTCGCACAACAAGGCTGCTTTTATCTTTGCTTTGTTGCCCTCTGATCAATACCATGCTTCTCTCTTTGATCGCTGATCCTATACACGCATGAAGTCTGCATTTAAGCGATTTTGGTACTGAACCATAGATATTGCCAGCGGGTGGATCTGAACTCTGGGAGAACATATGGGGTAAATTAGGCAGAGTTTGCTCCTGGACGGGGTTCAACTGATCCACAATAGGGACCTGCGGGATTGGTGGTCTCAGGCCATTTGGCAGGGCAATTGTGGGCAGCCTGTGAGTTAGCGACATGAAGGTATCAGGTGTTAGCCAGCAAATGATCCAGGAAAGGTGAGGCTAGGATAGCAGATTGGCTGGCTTGAGCCCTGTATGACCACTGTTTGCTGACAGAGAGCAGAGACAGAGGAGAGAGCATGATACACCAGTTCTTAAAAATGCATTATATCAGTAATGTTGTACAGTTATATTCTATAAAACTTACATTTTGAAAAGGTGCAGGCAGATACCATGTTTAATATACCTTTAAATATATAGTATGTAATTATTTTTGAGTAAGGCTCACCCTTCTAACCATCAGAAAATGTAAATTATTTCTGCTCCACTACCAGTTTTGGAGAATTCTCATTTATTGCATTTTAAAACAATGATTAGCTAAAAGGCTGGGCAAAGATTTACTGAGCATAACAACTTATCAACTTGACTTGACTTGAACTCTAATTCCTCTCCTCTGTCTCCTAGTGCTGCTCAATGGGGATTTGTTGAGTTTTCCATATAACTCCATATAGTTGTATATGCTTTATACATTATTGTGTAACATCTTAACTTTACAATTTAAAGTTCCTTGAGATGACTACTGTTATGATTTGGTGATATATAAATAAACTGAGATGACCTGAATCAATTCAAACTTCCCATTACGTAGGCTCACATCCTGGCTTAGTGTAAATGTTTGCCATTACTTCACTGCAGGAAACCAACATTCAAGCCCAGCGTGAAATGCTGTGTGTTTAAACCAGGGACATTCAACAAAATTACCACGTTAATTATTGTAACCAAGCTGAGGGGTCCTGTAACATTACTGAAGTACTTATTAGAAAACAAACAACAATCTTTTTGTTTTTCGTTCCTCAGCGCGATCAAATCATGATCGTTCCACAGCTGTAACTGTATGTTTATGATAGTGTCCAGTAAGCCAGTCACCGTTATGGCGCTACTTCACAAGATTCCTGCAGGTTCTTTCAAGAGATACCTCTAGGGGTCACATGAGAGGGTACGGCATGGAAAGGACTTTTAGCTTCTGTTACTGCACTCAGAACTACAGCAGTCACAACATCAAAATGAAGATGTGCATCTCAAACACACTCCAAATCATACAAAACTGCTTTCTGAATATAGACCCATGGCTAACATTAGTAAGCCAGCTAAGAACACATCATATGTAGAGACAACTCTAACACTGTAGTGGGCGCTGTGAACGTGTCTACAGCAGCGCATAGTTAGGCAGCTGTAGTAGAAGATAATAGACAAAACCACACGCTACAGTTATGTGTCAGTGAGTTCTACTTGATGGTAATTATTATCTAATTATCTGTGCACGGTGGAAGGGGGCGGAGAGGGAAGAAGGTCAGTGACCCAATCACCAATGAGGAATCTGAAAAAGACAATTAGCACAAACCAGCCCAGTGCGGGGCTCCTGTGTGCAGTGTCTCCACCTTCTGCAAGAAGGATGAATCAGCCCTTACATTCCATCTCACTCCTGGTAAGACTGCTAACAAGACAACTGCTCTAAGTCAGAGTAACAGGGATTAGTAACTAATGTAATTTCTGTAAATATGTTACTACACTGGAGACTGGACACACATTTGCAGTTTTAGAAGTTCCAAGCTTGGGATTGTGGAGAAAACTGACTAATTTAAAACACATACAGTAGCGACATGCAGTAGACTTTTTTCATTTTGTGGTTAGATGTATTTTAAGTCAAAGCTGAGTTGAGCCCACATAATATCATACACATGCAAGTGGATCTAAAGTTGGCTGGCTGGTGTTGCATTTGAGGTAAAAGTAATTTTGAGTGAAACATGATAATATATTCCATGAAGCCTTCCATGAAGGTTAAGAGCATGTTCTTCTCTGTGTACTGTGACGGCATACAGTAAAGTCAAAACACACATCTACATGGTTCCATCCATAAATACAAAGGCCTTCAGAAGAAACATGCTTGAAGCTTTTATACTCATCTAAACATGCCTTTTAGGTTTATGAGTCATCCACAGTTTAGAGTTCAAACTTTGCTTTCAGCGCATAAAGGGATTCAAAACCACAGTTTACAGTTCCCAGCAAGGCTATCCATCACAAAAATGAAACCATGGTTTGAGCTTTTCAAATATTCACTTTAGTCTACAGGGTGACATCACAAGTTGTCTACATGTTGTTTAAATTGAGGATCAAAAACTGGAATGGCTTCTCAGTGAAATCAAGGGATGTCAAAACAGTAAGAGTAAAGCTGAGGTGCCCTGTGTGGTTCCTACCATGAAAAATTACAATGATGAGCCTGAGAAAGATTATTGATTGATCTTTGTATTCCAAAGTGTTTTCAATGTGAGTTAGTCCTCGATCCTTGTCTTTGTGAGGGAAACCTTATAGGTGTAATATAAAACCCAGAGGTTATCGTTTAAGTTAAACATTATTCCACCTTGAACCCTGCAATTCCAAACACTTCATTAAACACAGGCTCATTTTACAGGTGACGTCTACTTTGGTACAGCTTGGATTGTGATGGTGCAGTTTTGACAATCATGTCTACTGTCTGACAACACAATGACGTTGCCAGAAAGAAGTTGCGTGGGGCAATAAACAGCAGCAGTCAGATGATCAGACTCCCAGTTTTGCAAAATTAATGTGGAAAACCAAAGGAAGCCACCATTAAGATTATGAACTAAAATGTCACCAGATCCACTATAGTTCATAGAACATCTTTGTCATTATAGAGCCCAAATGACAAAAGTAGAACCTTTTATTAACAAGATTTAAACATTAAAGCAACATTACCAATGGGCAAACAGTGCTGTGTATTTTGTTCTCGTGTGGTGCATATGAATAAATGAACAAGTTTGAGGAGCTTCACAAAAGAAAAGGCAAATAGTATTACAGTCACATTTTTCATGAGGAAGAAACAACCTATGTGTGACATTGCGGCTTCACATGTGCCGCATACCTTATATTGGGAACCACTGCTTTGATTATCTGGATCTGCTTGTTGTTGTTTTTTTGCATATTTCTACATCCCCAATAGTTACTCTGGTGAATACAATATTATCATAACTGAAAATACAGTATATTGTAATAAACAAGTTTTTTCTGGAACAAAACTGTTAACGTTAAGGTGAAGATTGGTTCCCATCACTGACTCCAGACCCCACAGTCTGACCTCTGATCATCATGCAGCCTTTGTGTGGATTATGTCTCGCCTTCATCTGATACCTCGGAGCATTCAGCCCTTTGTAACAGCTGGCATTTCACTACCAGACCTCCTACAGTAAAGTTGCAAACACTAAAGAAAAAGTTGAAAATTACCATTTTCTTTGTGGCAAAATTGCTTTCTCTTTATTTTGGAGGTGACATTTTCGTCCTCATGCATCATTTATATGCCCCCTAGAAAACGGGATGGGAAAAAAGGAGACATATGAGATGAAATTATAAAATACCAGCGCTGTTTAGATTAAAGCTTGTGTGTGTGAGCGTTGATAGGTACCACTCCTGTCTGATTTCATCTGCCTCTATCTGTGCATGACTGGATGTGTGTAATGTCTGTTGCGTTTCAGAATGTCACAAATATACATGACTGTAAACACTGGTGCATTCCAAGCAATGTTGTAGGTCCTGGGGATAATTCTGCCTTTCAACTGCTCCCCATTTATTTCATAGCTGCAGCACTGTCATCTCAGCCTGGTCAAGATGAAAAGCATCGTTGTGTAAAGAAATAGAAATGAAAATCCTTCTGGACCCAGCAGGATGGGGAGGTGTGGGTATTATCTGTGACTCAATGGTACTTCACTGGGATAAGATCTAATTCTGGGAGGAAAATTTCTTTATATGGCCACCTGCTGTCATCAGCTTTGTCCCAGGATCACAAGTTGTTCTGGGTGAGCGGTCTCGGGACACGGAGAGAAGAATGCACTCAGCTCCCTGCTGACATTTAGATCTCTTTATTTTCTCTTTCATTCAGCCTGGAGCTGGCTGGGAAGGAGGGTGGGTTGGGAGGGAGAGGGCATCCTGGTTGAAGAGTGTGAGAGATAGATGGGGTGGGTCACCGGGGGCTGCTGCACAACATGAGCAAGTGCACACACTTAGCAACATGAATGTCGTGACAAACTGCAATCACAAAAAATAAAGAAACAGATTAATGCACACAAATAAAAGATAGATGTGAAATAACAACAAATATAAAACCTGATAAAAGAAATATGCAAAAGTTCTTCAGCTCTGTTTTGGAACAACTCATATCACAGGACCTAAGAGGTCGTCCTAGTTCATCCACTGGAAGCATGTCAAACAAATAAGCTCATGCACGACAATGAAGTTCTTCAAAAGCAAGACTCTTAATATGGAAACTGACAGGAAACCAAGATAAAGACAAACAACTTTGTGCTTCAGTTTCTGTTGGAGTCAGGTCTTATTCACAATGCATAGTAGCTAACGCTGACTCAGCTTTTTGAATCTGTTTGTGGAAACAGGCTGTTATGACGTGGTCTAGCAAACCAAATGTCATGCAAATCCATTCATATGATTTCTGTGATACCTTGCTAATTCAGAGACAACAAAGCTGGTGTCAAATCCCTGGCAAAAGTCTCTTCTTTAATATTTCAAGTGGTATCACGCCCATAGTAATGGCAAAGTGTAACACTGGCGTAGTTAGTGGTGGAGACCAAAACATAGCTAAAAGAACACATTTCCATTTTAACCCTTTGGGCAGATTCTTTTATCCAAAGTGACTTACAGATGAGGTGCACACACAGGAGAATTGAACCACTGACTCTGTTCTTGACTCTTTGTCCCTTTGCAAACAAACATTGCAAGTCTTTGAAGGAGACTAGGAGATGAATGTAGTGGTTTTAAAAGCACAAGAGTTTCTTTGGAAAGTAGTCTAGCAATATAAAGAAACATACTGAAATTTGTTTCTTGATAAAGCAGCATCAATATGCTTCCTGGAAGTAAATAAAAGAAACACAATCACACAAGCTAGAATTGAATCAACTAACAGCAGACCACTTACTTATCCTTTAGCTCTGTGAGGGGAGGGGTAGAGGGTAGCGTGTTGGTCTCACTGAGCCTCTTGTGTCTCTGTTACAGAACAATAGATTCTTGCAAAGAAGTCAGCTCAGAGCCAAGAGACAAATCTCACCAAAAGACACCTTTTGTTTCCCCTCGAACCAAATCTGCTGCTCTGTGCCACATAATTGATGGCCAGACGCATGTTTCACTTTCCTTCCTGTGGCTGAATGAGAACAGTATCTTTGCCATTTGTCTTTCCCACGCACATGATCGTAGGCTTCATATAAAGTGAGCCCTCATAACTCACACGGATGTTGTGACTGGTAGATAAGAGCTTGTTGAGTGTAAAAATGTTGATATATATATAAAGCAATGTGCTGCTGGCTGACTGCAGCCAGAAAAGAGCGTTTATTTTCTCTGTCAGAAATAACACCATCATCCATCTGCACACACATGAAGTTTATCACACCAAGTGTCAGCTGGCAGCTGATCCTGACTGGTTTCATGCATACTTCACACACAAAGGGACACACACAGATTACACTAAGCACCAACGTAGCCTGTGCTATGTCCGGAAATATGTGCAATGTAGGAAGAGGGATTAGGAAAACAGGAAGCATTTAGTTTTAATCTCAGAATTCTGAGACCACCAATAAGGTAAATTAGATTTTTTCTTTTCCTTCAGAATTTTCAGTTTGATATCATAACCTCCAGTGGAGCATCGACACTGCAGTCGCTCTGCTAACATGCTCCTCACACTACACCTCCTATGTAGACACAGTGCTAGTCCTGCTCTGGCAATACACATGTGAAAAGCCTCATTTAAGTTTTTAATTGTAGGTCGGAACTAACAGTTATTTACATTTAAGCTTCATTTATCATTTGTTTTTGATTAGTGGATTAAGTGATTAAGTATTAAAAATGCCTGTCACAGGTTCCCATGATCCAAGATCAACAGTTAAATGTGTCTGCTCTGTTCTGCCAACAGTCCAACCCAAAGATGTCTCATTTAGACTGATCAAAAACTCCACATTTGAGTCACCGGTATCAATTATTTGACATCTCCGTGTGATGACTTATTCATTCATTACATAAAGTGTAGTTTTGTCCAAGCACAACTTGTTCTAGAATAAAGCTCCTATAAATAATACATTAAATAAAAATGTACCAACACTGTGACAGTAGAATCCAGCACACGCCAGTATGTGTCTCTTACTGACACTAAAGTTACTATTTTGCATCATTATAGAAGCACGGACGTGTCAACTGACTGCAGTATTAAACCTGCAGTGTGTGTAGAGAGGATGGAGTTGGATGGGTCAACAACAGGCAGCACAGGAGGCAGAAAATCGAGTAATATCATGCAAAGTAATCTGCACCAGACATTCTTATTTGATTTTTTTTGTAGCCAAGTCTTACCCAGGTGTCTCTGTGCCTAAAGTCAACCAAACTGTCATGTTTCCACAGATGTAATTGAGCATTTGTGATTGTTGTCACGACAACAGATGCAAAACGGAAGCCGTCATTTTGGTGCTATTTTAAGAGACTTCTACTTGCACTAAAGGGCAACTTTAGCATCAGTGTAAGATGAAAAATGGAGTTAACAAAGCCACGGAATCTCATTTCTGAGGTGATTGAAGAACATGAGATTACTGATAATCTCTATGATACAATGATAACTTTCAGATAATTACTTTCAGCTCACACGTGCTTAAATGTTAAACTTACTTTTATCTTGCTTTTTACTCATAAAACTTAAAACATGCTCCACAACTCTTCTTCGATGCTCCATGCATTATTCATAAGATGTTTTCAGCTGCTGTATATGTACAAGAATAGAAAGAATGAAAGAAAGAAGATGACAGGGGAAACATAAAAAATGTTCATTATAATATAAGTTAAATTATGGTCATTACTTGTTTTAAGTCTTACAGCTCTTCCTCTGTCGTCCTGTGTGCTCTCCTCGTGTATGCATCCACATGTGACTCTTATTGTGTTCATTTCAAGCTCTCCACTTTCATGGCCGTGGAACAGAGAGGTGTTTCTCTGGGAGCGGAGGCAGCGGCCTGCAGCCGTGGCCCTGTGCCGGGATCGCCTTACCCCATACAGCTCGGCTTTGTTATCGGATCTCCTGGGCTGAAGGACACAGTGCATCATCTAACCCGGCTTAATGCATGCAAGATGTCCAATCAGCGCTGTGTTTGGTCATTACGGCCACGCCAGGCCTCCTTCCTGCAGACCTTCACGGCCGGACCCAGGGGACCCCCTCCGATGATCTCAAGATCAGATCTCTGTTTCCCCTCACATGAGATTTCTGGATCAGGATTTATTTATGTTGCTGGCACAGATGTGGGTGCCCACCATACGTCAAACATGTTGAATATTCCATTCAAGTGGAAATGCTGCTGACTCCAATATAACACCCAACACTGCTTCATGGGAGCTGATATCTGTGGATTATTTATGGTCTCTGAAGTTTCTCTACATTGAGCTTGAAACGATACACCTACAGACTCTGCAAATATGTGATCTCATCATTTTTTTCCCTTTTACACAGCATGTGTAACATTTCTATTTTGAGCATATTGTCTATTTACATTTAAAATCTGACCAGACGAACTACATCCATGTTAAAAAAGTTTTCTGAAACTGAAATTGGAACAAGAAGTCCTGAAATGGTCTGAAACTGCAGTTTAATGCATTGTTAAGTATTAAACTACTGTACACACTACCAGTTATATTTCAGGGTTATGCAGGTCCCTGCAAAAGCATTTGTCCGTGTCATACAGCACATATGTTGAGTTCTGCTTGCTTTAATTTTGATCATATTGACAAATGGCTTTTGGAAAAGAGGCGGAAAAGAGATTGTGTGGGCCGGGGTTTACTTTAACCATTTAGCCAGTCATCATAAGGAGTCATGTGAAACAGAGTTTTAAGAATCTAAAGACACAGACTTGCGCACCAGCCTCAATAATGTAATTACAGTGTTTTGCAGGCAAGTACTTTTTACCAACATTTGACCAAAATGTGATGTCATTTAAATTTACATCAACATAAAAAAAAATTGAAACATCTTGTTTTAAAAAATAAACCTACTAATATCAATAAGGCTGAGTAACAAACACATTTATGTTGTTTAATGTGCAATTGTTTAGAACCAACATATTATTAACATTAACACAAAATATAAAATAAGCAAAATACGGATATTATTCAGGGTAAAATAAAACTGATAAACCCAGCTGACACTGGGTAAATGTTGGGTTACACCAGTCTATTGCAGGTAGAGACAAACAACCTAACTACATGTCTTTCGACTGTAGGAGGAAACCAGAGTATCAAAAAAACAAAACAGATATGCACAGATAAAACAAACTCTACACAGAAAAGCCCCTGCAAGTCGACCAGGGACCTTCTAGTTGGGAGGTGGTGGCACTAACCACTCCCCCACTATTTAAATAGAATAGTGCAACTATCAGGTTTCATTACAACCGTTTCATTAGTTTTCAGTCTATTTGTGCTGAGGCACAAGCATACAAAGTAACTCAACCATTTGACTGAGACAGAAATTGTGCTCTGGCAGCTGTCTCCATCAAAACTGCTGTTGATGATGGATCATGTGTGAACACAGACAGTGTTGAGGTTTGATGCTCTACATATTACATGTTAAAAAACTATCTTCTTTCCCCACCATGGCTCATCCACTGTTTTTTTTTTTTATTCCTTCCTCTGCAGAATGTCAGGTTTGAGATATTGAAATGTGGGTTCTTGTTATCAGATCAGCTCCATCAACAAGCACATTTTAGCTTGTACAATGTGACAGCTAGAGTTCTTGTCATTTTTTTTGTCAAACTGGTTTGAAGACAGTCACATCTGAAAGTATTGAATATTAAGACTAATTGTCTGTTTTTGCAGTACACCAAAGACATTGATTTGATGGTATGTACACCTCAGTAAATCAAACAGGGAAGACAGCACCTTTTGTATCAGATGACCTAAATTTTAGGCAAGAACGTGACTGACAGGTGTATCCTGTGAGACTGAGTTTTAAACAATAGCTAGTTTTAAATGACCGCTCTTGGTTTTCACCCCTGAAGACTGTATGTCTTGTTAAAAAAAGATAAATCAACATGACAGACAGCTGCCTATTGGACAAAAGCAGCAATTTTGAATGTGAAAGTGAAAAGTAATCAGAGGCATTGCACAAACATTGGGCACTAAGAAAACCTGGTTACTGTAAATCCACGTATACATGCAGCAGATGAATGATCTGTCTTCTCCTTTACCTTGGCCTTATTTTGGAAGCATGGTTCACAGATGTTAAGTGTATAGAGACAGAAGAGACTTATTCCTGACCTTTTTTTGATACATGTGTTGGGGGAGGTAACTGACATTGGTGTGAGAGAGACACACAGACATTCACAGAGCTCCTTTATATAACACAAACTGTCTGAATTAAAGAAATACACTGTGAAAAGTTACTTATTTATATGTACATGACACTTTGTGTTGGTTTCAGGTTTAGTAGGATTTTAGATGTACTTGATTTAAAAACGAGGCAATAAAGCATCAGTCCGTGAAATTATGCCCACTTACATCCAGCCGCACTACTCTGCTGAAAGTAGTGAGTGGTGAGTGTCTGCAGCCTTTGTCCTACAGCAAACGCTGCCTTTGTTCTGCCTGCTTACTTGTATACATGGCAGAGTTCATCAGAGTTCTCTGGGAGAAATCTACCTGGTTACCCGGTAACATGACAGTTAAGAAAACAGCTTACTCTACAAAGCCAATTGTAACCTGCTTACTTGAGTGCATGTAAACGCACTGACTGTCTGCTAATTTACAGAGAAATATATCAAAACTAACTGGGAGGAGCTTCATTATACAGCAAAGACACTGCCACTCTGCCAACTCAACACAGGACTTCAGGTTTTAGACTGGACAAGTCAATCACCAGACCTCAATCTAACTGAACACGTATTTCACCTGAAGAGGAGACTGAAAGATGAAACACAAGTTGGTGATGTCAGTGAGTTGGAGGCTTGATACACAATATTAAGTTTTATTGACTTAAATTTACTTTAAAACTGTCTGTTCCAATACGTTTGCTCATTCAAAATTTGGGTCATCTGATACAAAAGGTGCTGTGTGGTGCCTTAAATCAATTAAGTCCACAGCAGCAAATAAAGACTGAAATTCAGAACTTTTATCACATATGCATTTTTTTTATCTTTTGTACAGCAAAACCCTATGAGTCTTCTCATTCCACTGCTTTCACAGGTGACTGTACACTCAGCCTCAGCTTAAAACAAGCACTGTCTCCATATTCATGCAAACAGAAAGTCAGCTGAACTGAGCAATAATAATAATATATCACTTCTTTTTGGAGAGGACTCGTGATTTACAAAGCAGCCTCACACCACATTCATACATACTGCAGCAAATAAGACACATCATTTTCCCCAAACGTCTTCGTGATTTGATGGCAGCTCTGAATAAAATATCAGTCTGCAAAGACAGTGTTGTCTGCAGTATGCCTACAGAGCTGCAGACCTATTTCCAAATCAAATTGATGTTTTTCCAGTTGCTCCGCAGCAGCAGTTTTTCTGGAACTGACTCTGTCTTTTCAGCAAAGGAAACAAAAACACAAACTGGGAGAAGTTTCCTAACCAGCCAGGTAATCCGAAACAGTAGCAGGCCCTTGAAAAACACACGTGCACGTGCAGTGAAGGAAGGCATACCAACTGGCGGAATCAATCACATACACACACACACACACACCCCACCTGATTATGGAGTGAAGCAGACCATCAACACAACATACAGCCGCTCTTAGTCAGGTTTGCTGCCACATCAATCACCTGGGTGCTATCCAAACCAAATATGAGAATACAGAATACCATCAAATTAGGGTTTGTTTTTGAACTCAACTAAGCACATTTCCCTGTTTGTGCAGCCAGACATTGAGTGCTCGGATCCGGTTGGATGTGTTGGGTTACACGCATGCCTTTGGAACTCGCTGGCCCCTAATCTGCTTAATGCCTCTGGCTTTCTGGGATGTTATTAATTAATAAGACTTATAATCAGAGCTGAGTTCTGTGGATGGTTTGCACATTTCTGCTACATCAGTTTCTACATTTCAGTGCTTTCAGTGATGTCACCGCCCTGTAATTTCACACAGTTGTTACCGTGTATCACTTGAATAATTGTTGTTAAAATGGGTGTTCACCAAGATGAGTAAAAAAAGACATTTACTTCTAGTGAATTCTAGTCTTACAAAGTTTCTTTTGTCTGTGTTTTGAGTTATTTGTCTCTGAGATTCCTGCCTTTTAAATGAGAGAGAAATACAATTATGCTTATTCATTAAAACTTTAATTTAAAAGTTTGTGCAGGATTAAACTGAACAAGAAAATGCTTTGATACAAATTAATGTCAGATGTTTTTTGTTGCCTTCAGTAATCTATGGGGAATATTTTGAATTTTAAACAAAAGTAAAGTTACACAACACTAGTACATGCATAGTGTCTGCACATATATTGACAAAAAGTCAAACTTTATTTTAGAGATCTGTCATGTCCTATAAGTTTTACTAGTGAGGAGTTTAACTCTGTAGTATAAGAATCATCCTGTATATATACTGTGTATAATTCCTTATAATGACTTGAAAGTGACAAATCAATCATTTTCATAGTTTGATCCAGGAGATGATTTTTACAACACACATGTAAATAAAGCTAAATAAAACATTAGCAAATATCATCATTATTACTATTTATAGTTAAAATAGATTTAAAGCAATACAATTCAGAGAAAGAGAAAAAAAGAAAGGAAGGAAAGAAGAAAGAAAACACTTTTGAGTTTTTAAACACACTATTCATTGATTTACAGGTAATTATAATATATTATTTACACTATTCAGCTCTTGTCAAGCTGTTTCATCAGCAAAACAAAAAATTGCATTGGAATGCAATCCATCCCGTGATTACGTTTCCTACAAAAATCATGGTTGCACTTTAGTTGCACAGGAATGTACATTTTAGGGGACAGTGTTGCACAGTTTAGCTGCTTTCACACATGCACTGAAACTCTGAACTTCGCTATACTTTATCTGAGTGAGCTGTACATGAGAACGCAAATGTCCAAATCAGTCGACCTGGACATTAAACAGACTTTAATGTTCATGTGAGCCCATGTGTGAATACAGAAGGTAACTTTCCAGTGTTGCCTTCCAGTCGATCCTCTCAGCACAACAATAGCAAGTATGGGAAATATTTACCACACTTTCTGCTGTTATGGTGGCTCTGCTTCAGTGTGCTGTAAAACACACACACACACACACACACAGATTTCTGTGGTGTACGTTTTGTGCCACATCAAGCTGTACCCAGGGACCACCCCTCACGGAAACCCAATGGACAATTTCCCCAAGTGAGAACATGTCTGACCTGGACTATCTCCTGCTCCGCACAATGTTTGAACCTGATTCTTCAGACATTATCTCAAGTGCTCATGAACACTCTGTCCACATACTTTTGTCTCTTGGTCTGGGGCTGATTTTTTTGTGAGTTTCTCCCCCTAGTGCAGTGAGTATAAATCTTGATGCTTCAACTGTATTTTAAACTTGCCAGGGTAGTTACCACCCATCATCATGCTCTTGCAGGTGATGTTTTTTTTTGTGTGTGTGATTTAGGTGAGCTGAGCCTTTTAGTTTAAATTCCATTACACACAGTATAAATCAGATGGCTGCTTAAAACAAAAGTGAGCCTCCAGCTAACTCTTTTCTTTCCTGAGTGAAAGTGTCAGCACACGTCAGCACCCTTGTAGACTCATGTATGCGCAGGTTGCACTTTGCTCTCGGTAATGTACACAGTGTGTAAATTGCCCAGCTCTCTCTCAGTCCTGCTGTTTGTCCTTGTTTGTTGACGCTAAAGCACAGTGTGACTTGTCGCACCTGAGCTTCAAGGAGATCCTGTTACCTTTCGAAGGCTGATGCAACTTTAATGGCTGGCTTTTGTTTGGCAGAGTATACATGAGTATTCTTACTGAAGAGGAGGGGGGGGTTCCAATTTTTCAGAGTGGAAGGGGGTGTTCAAAGGATCCACAGGCTTAAAAGTCAAGGAGACAGCTGTGTTTACACAAATGCCTTCAGATGTGAGGGCCAGTGCTTGGTGGCGGGGAGGCAGGGGGAGGTAACAACAGGCCCTGAGCTCCTCACCACAAAAACAGCAGCAGAAGAAGAAGAGAAACAATGCTCTAAATTATTGTGCTGTGACTCAACTCAACACAACAGGGATCAGTCGTACCCTGACTTGTGGTGTTGAGTGAATAATGACAGACAAACCCAAACTATATGGAGCACAATGACTACACCCACAGCAACGCACTGAGGGCCCAGCCCCACCAGCTCTGCTTGTTTTTCAACACTGTAAACAAAGATACACTTTTTGGGTGTTTGAGTCACTTTTTTATGGAAAAGCTGGAATAAATTAACAGCTGTGATGGATTTATCAGGAAACGCTGAGGAGCACTCACACTTACCTTTTTTTTGTATGCTTCCTCAAATTATTAGCATGATTCAGATTCCATGCTGCTCACAGTTGAGGTGTAAATTAGACATCAGAATGTTTGCAGTCATATGTAGTTAGGGACCAGGTCAAAGGTCATGCAGCTTTTCAGACTTTAGCAGAAAATGAAGTAGATGCATTCTAATGGCGTCTATTTGAGATATTTTGTTAAACAGGTAGTAGCTTTGTGTTAGACTCTTAGCTCAGAGGCATAAATGTTTTTTTGCCCACTACATGTTAAGGAATTACAACTGCATGGAAGCACACAGCACACTACAGAGCAACAATTTAAAGTATAAGCTATCAGTGTATTACTGGGTAATACTGGGCACTGGCAAGAACATGGGCACTGTAGCTTATCAAACAGGAAACAGGGAGACTTTCTGATGACCACTGAGATGTACAAAAGATTGGAGCAGCAGAAGAAGGTGGTCAGCTAATGTTCATTAGCTCAACCAGCCATGTATTATGATGCTTAACCTGACCCCAACCTTACCCAAACCCTGATCAGGTAACTCTGCTAATCCTGGAGCTGCACATTGTAGTGGCCCTTTGAGAATCTCCCTGTTTCTCTTCTCACATATTTCTTATAGCATGAACACGCTGCTCTCAGCAAACCAAATCTGTGACAATCAGTAACATGTTGTAGATGCACAACAACTTTGCTCGAGTCATCGTAAGTAACACTGATATATGCTTTGTATTTGGATGTGGATGTGGGCGATTTCAGGCATTGCACTGCTGGGCTTCATCTTGGCTGCACGAATTGCATGTAAGCTTGAAGGAGCCCACATGAAAATTGCAAATATGGGCCATGCTGAGGCCATCATCCCACTCGATATGTGTTGGGTGTGGCCAGATCTGGGCCACAAAAAGTTGCTACAATTTTAAACGTCATGTCTCTAATATTTGGATGCAGCATGTAAAAAAAGCAACTGGGGCCAAATTATGTTGATTTTGTTTGGTTTAGTGTAAATAATCAAAGTCATCATAATGAATGGTCAGCTTAATAGGATCCAGTTTGAAGGGCCAGTTCAAATTGCTTAATACTCACCGTAACAGCTTGATTTCATAAAACATAAAGCTTAAATTGCATAAACTGTCAGATTCTGTCAAAATCATCAGCAAATATTTATAATATTCTCTGTGTGTAATAGTGAAGGTTCCACCAGATGAAATGTTTTATGTTTTTTACACATGCTTTACATTCTGTTGTTCCTCATCAAACTCAGCATAAACACCACAAATCTGAGCACATAAAATTGCAAAGAAACATCTGTTGTTTGAAGATTCTGTCTGCAGACATGTTAGCTTCAGGTCAGTCAGCACAGATACTGTACTGCACAGAATAGACTTAATTGTTGGCAACATGCAAATCTTACAGTAGAAAAAACATTGTAAATTCAAGCAAATAACATGTCAACTGACTTAAATTCCAGAGCTCTCAGGCTTCCACAAGTCACAGGAAGTGACATTATGAACATCAACTTAAATTTACATCAATAAAAAGTAATTTTCTTTAAAACATACTTATACCAGGGATTATGCTATAAGTCTAACTGATGAACTGACCAGATAATCAGATAAAGCCAGACATCATACCACACAAGCTATTACATCTGTCAGTAAACGTATCTAAACCATACAATGTAGATGATGTCTAGTTTTTTGACATGGTTTTATAGTTAGATTTAACCTCTCCCTCAGCCCTGTCTCCTAAAAATTATGTTCGTATACAACTAAACTGCAATCCCGATTATGTTTTTGTAGAGAATGTAATTGCGACCCGATTACGTTTTCTGTTAACATAATGATCACATTTTCACAGTTAACATATTTTTGTCCGCCAAAATATCCGATCTGCATCCGGTTTTCTGTCAGCTAGAATATCTGACGTTACATTTCAACATCCAGACATGTGAGTGTAGAGATATTTAAGTGTTTTATGGTGGGAATCAGACATCAGAGCAGTGGGTTAGTGTCAGTGAAAGGCTGTGGGCTGGTTAATGGACAAAAATGTCATTTCACACAGTCACTTCACAAACACAATGTCTGCATTACAAATTAAAGCAAAACACGATCTTTTTTTTAACCCTAACCTCAGTACTTTTGTTGCCAAAACCCAACCTCACAGGGGACTTTGGTCTCGAACTCTGGTGTCCTGCATGTCAGTCCTGCAAAGTAAACGCCCACCATCCTCCCCAACTACCTCCTTGCAAATCTCTGCGCATTAATAAATGTAGCGCGTCATTCATTCATTCACAAAAATACGTTTCAGTACAACGTGACAATTGCGTTCTACAAAAACGTAATCGGGTCGCAAATATGTTCTCTAGGAAAACGTAATCGGGATTGCAGTTTAGTTGTATACGAACGTAATTTTTGGGTGACAGGGTGACTAAACTGAAGCACTGACTCTCTAGAAACCTACACTTCAAACACATGTACTTATTAGCTTTTATTATTAGGTTGTATTGCACTATTAAATCATAGCTTCACTCCCACTTCAGATGTTATCACCCGATTTAATACATTTAGGTCCATAAATAATGAATGGCTGTAATTCCTGAATGGTTAATGTCACACTTCTGTCAAACCTCTTGAATTAAAGCTGAAAGCCTTGACCTTGCTCACATTTCTATGTGTTTCATGTCAGACTCAGTGTGGTGGGGTACAAAGGACAACTGGCAAAAAACGTATTGTCATTCCATTATTTATTGACCTAACTGTGGCTGTTAACTACTGTTATAATGCATCATGTAATATCATGCAACGCCCTTCATTGTCATGGTTACAATAATGAATACAAAGGAAGTTGAAAGCTAATTTTCATTTGACCTCTATACTGATGATAAACATCTATATATATATAAAACGTTCCAGCAAAGACGCCACTAGTTGTTTTATTCCAACCATCATGTGTTTTATTATAAAAATATTTATATCTATTGTAGTGGAATAACAGTATGATATTTGACATGTAGTGAAGTGGATGAATGAAGTAGTAGAAGACAGAAATATATATATATATATATATATATATAAGTACAGTACTTCACAGTAAGATGAAGTAGCCAGGCTGAGCTGTTGGATTGAACATGTGTGCTTTTCAGATTCACTTGTAAGAGCTGGAGTCAAAGTTTAGTACACCAGTAAGATAGACATTTGTTACCAGCCGCCACTGATGTGGAAGAACAGCCGGGAGGAATGGACTGAATTTGTGAAGCTTTTAAGTGGAGAGAAGCAGGAGCTTTGTTTGCATGTCGTCTTTAATGCTTCCTCTAACAGCTTGATTATAATCACCAAAGTCTTTTAAAACCAACAGTAAAAATTTCTACTTGTACTAGTGTAATATTTCACCCTGATGCAAACATTGATAACTAAATAAAATACTTTAATTGATTTAATTTACACCCAGTTTATGTCTGATGTAAATAATTAGATTGTTTCGTCTTCTTCAGTTTTTGTTCCTCTCTGTAAACTCTGTTAAATTCTCCACATAAAAATTGAGTAAACCATCTGTGGTTTGAAGGATTCTGGCTGTAAAAATGTTAGTTTGGCCTTCCTGAGAGAGAGATGCCATGCTGGACGGCCCCAGCCCTCATTAAATAAATATTTTACTTTGTCAATTTGGCTACACACACAGCAAAAAATAGACAGGGTCATGCTTTTTTTATGTCCAGTTATGTATTTGCGTTTATTGAGGCTGTGCGTGATGAGACCTCTGCGGCTACAGAGAGGAGTAAAGCCCTAAACTCTGTCATCAAAACACATCTGACAGTTATTCAATAAGAGGACAGCGAGGGGTGTTAAAGATTTTACTGGAAAGGGATTTTCACTGAAGGCAGGCCACATAAATCTGGACAAACAGGGCGCACCAGCCTGTTCGGATGACACAAATCGCCTCCTCGTTAGGATCAATAAAGCAAAACACAATGCTGCAAAAGCACAAGTGCAAACTGTGAGGCTCCAGAGGGTTCAATAGCCCCAAAGAATGCGTGGGAATGGGGAGCTCAGGTTAGAGGAGAGCTTCAATCCCACCAACTCTGCCATGAAATATAAAGGGAGAGGCAATTGACCCATGAACCAGGCTGAAAGAGAAATCACTTGTTCTCGTAATGCCTGCCTTCCACATCGGCACAGAGCTGGCGGATATACGGCTCGCAGTTGGGCAACTGTGCAGAAAAGGAGGATGAAGAGAAGGGAGGTTTGTCCAGCTCCTACTGGTCTCCAGCTGGTGTGCAGAATGATGATCGGCCTCCTCAACACCCCCACCCCACTTTTTTCCCTATCCAAACAAGCCCTATCGGATAAACACAAACATGGCTGCATCTTGTAAAACTGAATCTGAGACAAATTAGTCAGCTCATTAGGCAGCTGAGGTGAGTTTCCTGAATGAATTGCTGAAATGGGAGGGTTTATTCAGCTCTTGTTTATTTACTGAGAACAGCCCGCTCATTTGCATTCTCCTCTCCAAGTACAGGAAGGCTGAAGTGGCTGCTTATGTCTTCTGTGATAGAGGAGCTTATCCGGCTCTTTGGGAAGCATCTGTGGGCTGCTGTGTTCCAAAAATTCCTCGCTACCAAGCTCGTCCTCTGAGTTCCAGACCCAGGCAGTGTTAATACAGAGTGGCAAAGATATTTAGGATGTATTTAGACCTAGTTAAAGTCAAAATAGTAAGAATTACTCATTGACTAGTATAATAAAACTATTGCGACATACCTAAAATTCTGTTTTACCTACTGCATTTGAATTTCCAGATATCTACAGTTACATTGTGTGTAGACAAAATAGTAGAAGAAGAAGATCTTTAATGGAATTTAAATTTTAAGATACAGTATCTTCAGTGCAATTTTGACTAATCATAATTATACAATTAAATATATCTTCAGTCTCGCAAAGATATACACTACCGGTCAAAAGTTTTAGAACACCCCAATTTTTCCAGTTATATTGCAATTCAAGTCGTTCAAGTCCAATGAATAGCTTGAAATGGTACAAAACT
>JAUMHL010000017.1:118546-133257 GCA_032362345.1 Sandelia bainsii
GTCTCATTGTTGCCCCTTTAGTGCACCTGTTGTTAATTTCATTAAGCTGACACTGATTAACAACCCCCTCTGCTACTTAACTGACCAGATCAACATCCCAGAAGTTTAACTGACTTGGTACTATACTATGATTAAAAATTGTTTATTTTAATTTAAGTTTTTGAGCAGTCTATATGCAGATAAATAGATATAGATACAGAATATATACAATTTGTGAAGGTATATATTTACCTTCACAAAAATAGACGTGCTGGAGAAAAACTAATCAGCCTGAGACCAACAACAAAAACCCACATAAATTTATCTCTGATGAAAATGGCCTATTGACCTGTGTGATAACATAACACAGCATAACAACAGTTAGCATAAAACTTTAAACTCACCTTTGACGTGGAGCATGACTTGTTTCATCATCAGGATGTTTCTCTCTCTGTTGTAGACAGTGCAGGTGTAGATTCCTTTGTCTCTTTCTGTGGGGTGTTTCAGGGTCAGACTGCAGTCTCCAGTTTGCATCTCTGTTCGGTGGCTGTAAAACCAGGACTGTTCTTCAAGTTGGTCAGAGCCGTTCGGATACACATGGACCTTGTTGTGATAACTGTCCGTCCACTCCACTGTTACGTCTTCTGGCAGGGGAACTTTGGTTTTCCAGGGCAGCAGGACAGACTCCACCCCTGAATCCACCTCCACCTGTTGGACTGAGAGAAGAACAGAGCAGAACATGATGGGGACACACAGCAGCAGCAGCAGCAGCACTGACACATTTTAAATTTCTCTGAAATATTTGTAGTAAAACATGTTTGATTGGTTCCAGTCTAAAATTTGTCCCATTGCTCAATTGGACAGAGACAGTGTTGTCTTTGGTGTCTCTGTCCAATCAACAGCACAACTCACTGTTTCTTCAGTCACTTAGTTTGTCTTCACACATCATCCATTTTAAAAGAAACTCAGAGAAAAGAGACTGTTAGTTTTGCGTTCACTGTGCAAGTTCATTTGAAAGAGGAATCAGTTTCCTTTCTGTTCACACTAGTTCATTCGCACTGTTAGTCAGTGTTAACAATGGAAACTCATTAAACCTCTAGGCCCAACTTTTTCAGTAGCTTTATTTCTGATACAAATATTTATTTGTGTAGGTATTTCTTTTATGCACTGGGAGCGCCAGATGCTCTTCCTGATGGAACCCTCCCCATCTATCCGGGCTTGGGACCAGGACGCAAGCCTCGAACCCTAGGGTTTATAGACAGTTAGAAATTACTGACTGCTTTCCTGTGCTATGCTTCCCTGTGTTTTTCATTTATGAAATTTGACTACTAGCAATTGCCGACTATTTTATACTAGTTTTCTATTTCAGCATCCTGCCTGCATTTGCCTCAGCTCAAAGAAGAGCAACAAAACATAAATAGTGATTATAAAACATAACCTCAAATAGCTAGTATGCTGTATCTGCACTTTAAATATCAATTCAACAACTATGGACACTGTAAACTCTGTAGGTCCAACACATTTGCCCTACTCATTGTGTCTCTATGTACGATGATTATGTTCAACACATTTTGAATGCTGTTAAAACTGAAAGTCAGCTGTTAATATTATCCTTTGTTCGCTTTAGCCTTTAGCTTGCTAATTAGTATAATTTCCGTTTTATCAGTCACACTGCAGTTAAACCAGTTTAATAAATGATACACTGACTTTTGTCTTTACAGGAAAACTTTAGTTGGTCTCTGGATAGAGAGTCCAGCCCTCAGCTCAGCTCATGACCCAATCAGAAATTGGTTCTAATATGGAGGAGGAGGTGTGATGGCACGGCTTTGCTGGTGACACTGTCACACTTAACACACTTAATTTTACAGCGACATCCCATCTGGTTTGCACTTAGTGGGACCATCATTAGTTTTCTGTAAGTTATGTAAAAGATAAATGTCCAAGAAGGAGGGTGATGGAGTGCTGCATCAGATGACCTGACCTTCACAATCACCTGATCTGAATCCAACTGAGATGGTTTGGGATAATTTGGACCGTAATGAAAAGCAGCCAACAAATCCTAAATAAAAAATATTGAAAATAATAATGGATGGATGTTTGATCAAATTAAAGCTCATTAAGATCCTGACTGAATGAGTTCTACATAAATTGATCTTTAACAAATGTGTGTTGTTGGTGTTGAACCAGCTCCTAGCCTGCTTCTATATGAGGACAAGACAAGAGACAATGAACTGGTCGGAGGAGCAGCACCTGGACTGGACTAAACTGCTTCATAGTTATTGACTGACTGGAAAACACAAAGTTTGATCATCAGTTTTGCGATCTAGCAGAAAAACGACTTCCTGCGTTTCCAGAATCTTCCTGCCAGAGTGATGTTTGGTTCTTAGTTTAGTATAAAGACTTTGAACTGACCTTTGACCTGGAACAGGACTTGTTTCTTCATCACGATGTTTCCCTCCCTGTTGTAGACGGTGCAGGTGAAAGTGTCTGTGTCTCTCACTGTGGGGTGTTTCACGATCAGACTGAAGTCTCCAGGTTTCAGCAAGTTTCTCTTCATCTCTGTTCGGTCCCTGTAAAACTGGTCTTGTTCTTCAGGCTGGTCAGAGCCGTTCTGATACACATGGACCTTCATGTTAAGTTTGTCCGTCCACACCACTTTGACATTAGCAGTAAGGCAAACTGGAATTTTACAAGGCAGCAGGACAGACTCCACCCTTGAATCCACCTCCACCTGGTAGGCTGAGAGAACAATAAACATCAACATCAGCTGGACAGACAGCAGCACCGATGGTAACAGGACCTCACTGTCCATCCTTCTCTTATAATCCCAGACCTCACTGACCTCTACACAGTCATCAGGTACTAATTCCTTACTGATTCATTCTCAGTGTGGTTCTGATTGGTTTCTCACTCTCAGTCTGCCTTCACAGCCAAGGAGCAACAAAAGGAAACATGGTGACCATCGGCATTATGGGTAATGTAGTAGTAGAGACATACCTGACATGAAGTACTGACGAAAATGTACTAAAAGACCCCCAGTAACAAGAAGAACCAGGAGAGCTTGGGCCCAGGATGGAAATTGTTCTGTAGAGAACAGAAAGAACAACATGACCTCTGACCTGTATCTACAGTAGATGCTGTGGTTTGTTACTGACCTTTGACCTGCAGCTGGACGTCTGTCACCCTCCGTTCTCCTTTAGTTGATCTGATGGAGCAGGTGTAGGTTCCACTGTCAGACAGTTGTAGTTTTATCAGATTCAGACTGAGGTCTCCAGTTTCCAGAGCATCAGTCCTCATCGAGGTTCGGTTTCTGTAAAGCTGGTTTTGTTTTTTAAGATCATCACCTTCCTGCTGACGCTGGTGGACGGTTGAAGGACTGAGATCGTAGCGGCTCCACACTACTTTGGGTTTGTCCATGTCAAAGGTGGGAAACTCACAGGGCAGCAGACAGTGGCCCCCCTCATACATGTCCACAGCTGAGGCATGCTGGGAAACTGTGAGGACACACAGACAGATAGTGTCCATCTCAAAGCATCCATCCATCTTTAAAGCACTTCTTGGTCTTGTACCTGCCTGTCTGTCTAACTTGATCTTGTTGTATGAACCAGTGCGTCCTCTCAGATACTCTGGTACAGGGTTAGTGCAGGACAAAACACATGGTGAGGAAGCTTTTAGTGTGTATGTTTTGAAACGTTGGAATAGTCAGAACGAGGAGCTGAGTACTACTGAAAGTATCAACATTTTCAAACGCTAACTAAAAACGTTTGGGGGGGGGGGGGGGGCGGAGGAGTTACGATGATGGAGCAGAGAATGATCTGAATTCAAATGCTGGACTGCTGTAGGAATAAAAGTGGTTCTCCTCCTTTGTGTCCTACATCCTGGACAGCGCAGTCTGCGTCCCGATGGAAGCCACTCAAACACAGGATGTAAGATGTTGTCTGTTGTTCACAGAGAACAGACAGGGCTCTAACAGGATGACCAAGGCGTGTCCGGTTTTGCAGGCTAATGGAGTTAAACCAGCAGATAAAGAAAAAGTGAGCACACTCTCAATGAAGGAGTGGTAGGAAATGGTGAGAATGTCTTTATTAACTCCAAATGAACTCAGCTTCCTAAGAAGGTACTGGCGCTGGTGACATTTCCTCAGAATTTCCTCAGTATTAGAGGAAAACCTGTCAAACTTGTACCCAGATACCAATACTCCTCCACCATGTCCACCGGCTCACCCTGGATAGTGGTGGTAACATCCTCTGCCAGCAGCCTCTGCTTGCTAGAGAATGTCACAATGACTTCTTTAGTCTTGTTTACGTTAAGTTCAAGACAAGAACTTTCACACCAAGTGACAAATTCCTGCAAAGCAGAGCTGTGAAACAATGTGGGGGCAGAGAGCAAAGAGAGCAGGACTATGTCACCAGCGAACTTCACCAGATGACCGTGAGGCTGACTGGACCTACAGTCATCCGTGTAGAGGATGTACAACAGAGGCGATAAGACACAGCCCTGCGGGGAGCCAGTGGAAGTGTGGAGGACATCTGAGTAAGAGTTATTGACAAACACCCTCTGTGACCGGTTAGTGCGAAAATCAATAATCCATAAAATGAGCTGGTGGTCCAGATGAAAGCTGGCTGTTAACTTCTCAGCAAGGATGTGAGGCTGCATGGTGTTAAATGCAGAAGAGAAGTCTGCAAACAGGAGCCTGGCGATGGTATTAGGGCACTCAAGATGTTTGTGAATGGTGTCGAGAATAAATATCTTTGCATCATCCACTCCCCTGCCGGCCCTGAATGCGAACTGAAGTGGGTCCATCAGTGGATCAACAATCCTGGTGATGTGGCTTTTAACAATCCTCTCCATAGGCTTCATTACCAGTGAGGTGAGAGCCACAGGCCTCAGGTCATTCAGAACCTTTATGGGGCCCTTCTTCGATATGGGGATAACAGTTGAATGTTTCCACTTCCGGGGCACTGAGCTACAATTCATAGAAGTTTGAAAGAGATGCTGGAAAACACTCCCCAGCTGTTCAGCACAGTGTCTTAGGGTCCGCCCACAGATGTTATCAGGTCCAGAGGCAGTGTTAGGTTTAGTCCGTATGAGGGCCCTCACCACCTCCTCTCTGCTGAAGGAGAGGGTGGATTCACCGGGATGGAGTGAGGAAATAAAAGTCTCCAGCTCAGCACTATTGTTCTTCACAAATCTTGTAAAAAAGGAGTTAAGGTCGTCAGGAAGAGATGTAGCACTGCAGCCATCAACCTGGATAGGTTTGCGAGTACATGAAACAGAATTCACAGCTGCCATGTTCCTAAGGCCTTGCCAAGCAGAGCGGAGATTCCCCTGAGTAAAGGACAGCTCCACTTTGTTTTTATATTTTAACTTGGCCTTCTTTATGGCACACTTAACCTCCCTATTAACCTCCTTTTTTTCCTCCTCAGTGCCAGTGAAAAAAATCTTCTTTTTCTTATTTAGAATCTGTTTCAATTCTTTTGTTACCCAAGGTTTGTTATTAGGGAAAATTAGAACCTTTTTGTTTGGAATTATGCTGTCCACACAGAAAGAGATGAATGCTGATACCGTGTCCACCTGCCCATTGATGTTACTAGAGGGCAGTAAACAATTCCAGTCTGTTGTTTCAAAACCCACTTGTAGTGTGAGATCTATCAGGTGAACAGTGATTAAAATCACCCAGCCATCGTTACTATCATGTTCATTCAACCATGTCTCAGTGAACGCTAGAATCGATGCAGTCCGATATTCATGCATATGGTTGATGTTAGCTTGCAGTTCATCAGTCTTGTGGCGAAGTGACCGTACATTGGCCAAAATGACTGAGGGAAGTGTCCGATGTTTCACTTTCTCACGCTTCAGTCTGGCTCTGACCCCCCCCCTTTTTTTTCCTTCCCCAACACCATTATCCACAGGATTCTCGCTGTAACTAAGTCAGCTCGCACTAGCCCCGTCACCCAAACGTGCAGCAGAGACACAGAGGAAATAAATAACGGATCAATAAAGCTGGTTCTAGTCAATGGAGTGGAGATAATCAGATCAGACAGAGGAAGGTTTTCTTACCTAGCTGGACGATCACAAACACGACAAACATCCTAAATATCTTTCTTTAACATCTCTCTCCTCTTGATGACAGTTACTCAAGACACATCAACACAGTTTACTTTCAGTTTCAGCATCTTCAGTTTTTAACCCCTTAAAGCCTGACCCACTAAATAATAGTTCAAATGTTTTTATCGGAGTATTTATTGGACCCTTTGATCATTTATAAACACATATATATATAAACTAAATTGTGATTAGTTTCATAGTCTTTACATAACAATACCATTATCATTTAGCTAATGAATATAAATACAAATATGTCAGAACTGAAATGTGCATTTAATGTGTGTTGGTCTTTTAATGGTTTGAAAGTGAAAGTGAAAGACGGGAAGCTTGAAACTAGGCATCCACAGGCAGCGGATGTTAAAAAAAAACGCCAACTCATCTCTGTCTTTACAGAAAGTTGCACAAAGTGTTTGTTGTGTGCCAAATATTAAGTTGGGACTGATTTGATTTTTTTCTGCTTAAGACTTAATAAAGTTTGAACCAACGCTGTGAAGATATGTAGAGTCTGAATCCTCTGTTCTTCAGGTTGGTAGAAAAATGTCACAACATGTGTGAACTTTGTGAATTTAATTTTCTATGTTATCATAAATGACAACAGGTAACAAAACTGTGATGATGTTTGTGTCTTTAACAACATATTCTACACAGCAGAGTCCAAAATGACCCATATTCATTTTCAGTGTCATTTTATCAACAGCTGAATGTTTCATTGTAAAATCTTTAAAGCAAAACTTTTAATGAATATAATATATAATATATAATGAATATTTTGCTAATTTTCTGTTATAGGTTATCCCATTAAATCAACAGTTCTGACTATAAAAATCTAATTTTAATTGTATTCATTGTGATTTTCCTTTTATAATCTGCACTTTGTTTCTATCTCAGAGTGAAGTGTTACTGAGCCGAAGAACAAATGTTATTACCACGAAAACATCAGTGAACAAAACTGTTATGTCAGAAAACAACCTGTCATTTTTTACCCGTGTGGTTCATCTCTTAAAAGACCATCTTGACAGAAATTCTGTTTATTTCCACGACACTGTAAATGGAACCTACATTAATAATTACATGGTAATAATACTGTAAATACACTGTAACAATACTGTAGATGAAAACACAGTAAAAGTACTGCAAACATTTTTACAGTAACTGGTTTACAGAGAGGACTTTAGTTTCTTAGATGTTCCCCTGAGGTTCCCTGTGACCCCCTGGACTGTTCCACACCTGTTGTTAAAGTGATCTTTGTTGGTCGACCACTCCTGGGGAGGGAACGGTGGTGTTGAATGTTCTCCATTTGTCCACCATCTGTCTGACAGTTGACTGGTGCAGTCCAAACTCTAGAAATTCTTCTGGAACCTTTTCCAGCCTGGTGAGCACCAACATCTCTTCTTCTGTGGTCTTCAGAAACTTTCTCAGTTTGAACCATGACTCACTTCTACAAACCTGCGCTGTTAAGATCAGACTTTGATAGTGAAGAACCCAGATTTCTGTTCTTTATATAAGTTTAATTTCCCTTCAAATGAATTGAAGCCACACAAATATTTAAAACAAATATTTCAAAGTGGATCATTTTAGATAACAAATATATGATTCAGTATATTTTAGTCTCATTAGTTTAACTGGGTTCACTTCATCTGGTTTTAGGATTAGCGTGAAAATCAATGTTTTAGATCATGTTTCTGCAGAAATAGAAACACATCTTAAGGGTTCACAAACTTTCCAGCTTCACTGTATCACTGAAACACTGACTCCGGAGTCAGTGTGATGAAGAAGCCTGAATGATCCAATGTGATCAGTGTGACTGACAGGAGAAATGATCAGAGGTGAGTTCGGAGCAGCAGGACAAGGATTCAAGAACGGCTCCCTGGACTTGATTCCAGGGAGGAGCTGAAAAATGTAGTTAATTTGATCAGACTGACGTAAGATTCGATGGCTTTGTCCACAAACAGGATTTCAACACACAAAATAAATTGTATGAATTTGCTTACAATTTTGTGTGTTTTATTCAACTTTTGTACACTCTTGGTGTTCCTGGTCAAAAATGAGCGGCCATTAGAAATGAGCGGGGGAGACAATAATTAGTGTAAAAAACTGAACTCAGCTACATCCTCATTTGTCAGATGGACACGTGCGCACACACACACACAGACACACACCTTGGGTTTGCTGGTAACCACTACGGGAGCCTTTGAGGGAGACTTTCTCTCCCGTGGAACAACACCTGTGTTGGCAGTTCTCACACAGTTGTTTCAATGTTCAATGTTTTCTTGTAGCTTTGTTAGTTCAGTGTGTGGCAGCACCATGGCAGGTTAATATACCGTAAGTGAGGCTCTTGATTGGCGATGCAGAGGCTATTGTCACATTCAAGTGGACGGAGGGCCTGCCACTCCTCTATAACCCAAACATTATAAGTCCAAACATCACAGATGAGCATCTGGTCGCTTTTAGTGGACGCTGCCCTTTCGAATAGTATGTTCCAAGCGAGATGTTTAAATATGGCAAAAAGATATGGGCAACATGTGATGCCAGACTATGTTATGCCTGGAACATGCAAGTTTATAGCGGGAAACCTGCAGACAGTGTTCTTGAAAAGAACCAAGGGAAGCGTGGGGTTCTGGAGATGACTGCATTATAATGTGTCAAGGGACACAACATTGTAATGTTATTGTTCTTGTTAGTTGTTCCTTCATGTACTGAGACATTGATCTTATGAAATTGTCAAGTGTAGTTTTGGGATAATTTCCTGGTCACTTTTGACCCGGAACACAACAGGTGTTACTTTATGTGACTGTATAAAAATTTTAAATGGTTTCAAAACAAATGTCCATGGTAGCTTTGACACAAAGTGGTCTGTGATAAACAATATACTATGTTTCATCTGATTATTACTTATAGTCAAAATAATCCAGAAATTATGTATAAAACATGTATGAGCTCAGATCAATGAGCCATACAGGCCATAAACAACAAACAGAAGTTCAAAACTTGTAATTTTCACAAGATCTCAAGTTGATAAAAATATCTAACATAACAAGTAGTGATAATATATGTATTATTACTTTTTTTATGATGGGTGTTGATGGAACGGTCATTTCTGACCGGGAACACAAAATTGTTTAACATGAAATGAACACAGCATGAGGGTTAAACCACTGTTTGGACAGTAACAGAGTTCTTTGTTTAACATGGTTGTAATTCCTAAATGCTAAATGTCAGGTTTTAGTGAAAAGGTCGACACTGCCGTCACATCTGGTTTCATTTCAAACCTGTTGTGGTGGTTTCTAAAGACAAAATCCTCTTAAATCATAGATTTCAAACTGTTCAGACTAAATCTAGATTCACTGAATATACACTACTGGTCAAAAGTTTTAGAACACCCCAATTTTTCCAGTTATTTATTGCAATTCAAGTCGTTCAAGTCCAATGAATAGCTTGAAATGGTACAAAACTTTTGACCGGTAGTGTATATTATATTATATAAAGTATTATAATAATATGTTAATATAATTAACATCTTAACTGAGCTAAATTAATGGAAAAATAATGAAATATTTAGAACATTCATCTTGAATCCAGTTTGTATACTGTATTAATCTTTGTCTCACAAACTAAGATTTGACTAGTTGAAATTCAGTTGTATTTTTGTCTAGTCAAAACTGCATTGAAGATATCTCTATTTATGGACTGTTTTAACATAGAAAATACTGATACTATCTATAATTGCATTTCCGATATCTAAAGTTGCATTTTGATTAGTCAAAATAGAGTTCTGACAGGTAAAAATGACAGTTTAAGAGGCCTACAATTACATTTGAATTAGGTACAATCCTATTTTGGATATCCCAAATGACGTCACAGTAAAATCACCTTGCTCTCTCTTTACCATTAGGAATATACAGTTTTATAACCTTACAGAATTATATGAAAAACATATATGACTATATAGTGTTATGAAGAAAACACAATGAATCCCCCTTTTCATTTATATTATACCTATATTTTATAATATATAATATAGGACATTTAAGGTGCCTTTTATTTGTACTGCTAATAGAAAGTAATAGAGACTTTACAGAATATAAGTTTCACCATGTAGAGCATAAAATCTGGTCAAATCTGAAAACCACTGATTACATAAGATTGATTGATTGATTGATTTTCTGAAAATGTATTATGTGCAATATCATTGTTTATTTGTAACGTTATCTACGGGCCCTCAATTGAATGCTATTTCCCACAATCCCCAGAGAGTTAACAGGTAAAAAATTCCCAGTGTGACAGACTTGGACCAGTCACATTAGGAAGTCTGTAGATGTCAAGGGAGCATGTAGAAACATTCTTATAGAACAGAGATAAGAAAAGTGACATTTGAAGAGTGAAGCGAGAACATATGTTTGATACATGCACTCAAGTTCTTGAAAAAAAAATCATCGAAGCTGTAGTTTTATGGATGCTATTTTTTTTTTTTATATGTACTTAAATTCACTATACTCTGAAGAAGCTACTAATATAGCCAGTAAATGCCAGGAACAGTTATAGTTAGAGAAGCTAGACAGGAAGTGGCCTGAGGAGTTGGGTTCTCTATAATGAGACAAACACACACACTTTTTCGGACTGATTCTGGTGTTGAGTGTGTGTCCCCATGTGTTAAATTGGCTCTGTCCCAGCCTCCCAAAGCCTCCATGTGATCCTGATAAGCAGCATTAACTCCCCCTCATGAACCCGACCCTCCAAAACCCCCACCAAGCAGCTCCCACCCCATGCCTCTAGTCATGTATTAATCGTCCCTGGTGTTCCATTTAAGAGAGGCATCAATCCCCTCCAACAAACCCTTTCACACTAATGCTCCCTTACGCCCCCACCTCCCTTCAGCTTATCTGTTGGGAAATTGTGCTTCTTCATGGTGACAGCCTCTTCCAAATGGCTCCTTGATAGTCGGATATCTCCCTGCTCAGAACCCCACCCCTGCTCTCACACACACTCAGCACTACCCAGCACGGGTCATCTGTCTTCCTCAAATCTGTTTCATGGCCCCTCTCTATGCTACACCAGCAGGTCTTTGAGGGGGGGCCAGGAATCTGATGGCCTCTGGATATTTTTAGAGCCGCAGGAATAGAAATACAGCGGGAGGCATGAGCAGAAATGTTCGTAGCTGAAAGTTCAAATCCACGGAATGGCTGCAAAAACGTTTATGGTCTTGGACACGCAGAAAGTCACAATAGATAAAGGTGGACTCCATCACAAAGCCATAATTTTTACATTTCAGTAAAAGCATATGAATTTTGAAAAATCGTAAATATATATAGCTCTCCTAGATGAAGAAATAATTTATAGGAAAGGTGGTGAAATGGACTTTCCATGTAGTGTAAGTACATCCATGTTTGCTACCATTTGGAGAACTAAAAAGGTAACACTACTCAGAAGAAATGACAAGATAATGCCTCTTTGCTACAGCCTGCATCAATTATCTCCACTGAAGCTGATGACAACTTTTACGTTTTCCATAATTATATCTCAGATCACGTTTAATGCAGGCTGCTGTGCTGGAGCGGGAGGCGAAAGGCAGATCCCAACACTATTCAGGAACATCCCTGACAAAGATGTCAGCTTCTGACAGTTGAACAAAGGGGGAAGGAGAGGAGAAAAGAATATATCAGCCAATGCAAATATTGACCCAGCACCACGATAGCAAATTACTTGCGAAAAATCAGACAGAGTGACAGCTTCTAATCTGCTCCCCCGTCCGTTATATTCTTCTGAGTAGAAAAACAAAGAAATCCTAAAAACACACATCTGGTGTGTTATGTTCTTTTCATTACATAGTCTGAACTAATCAGACTGTTTTCCTATCTGCAGTTACTTTGCAGTTTAGTGTAAATTATACTTCTCATATCAATATGTTCATATTTCATAGTGAAGAATCTAGGAATTTTTACATTTCTGATTTGAGCAACTTTCTATTAGCGGGTTATATTGTATATTTTATGGTGTTCTTACTTATATGTAACGGGCCAGTTGACCCAAAATATTTTTTACTGTTATATTTATTTTTATAGAGAACATAATTTATTATTAACAGAATGAGAATATGTTCATAGTTTGTAAATGGCAAGTCACAAATACTGAACATATCAGTAAAATGTTCCTAACTAATGGTTGTAATTTCCCCTAACATGGATGCAGCACAACATCCATTTCTGGTATTGAACTTTTTTTTTTCTTTTGGGTTAGAGGGTTAGAGAAACATTTTGATCAGATTTAATAGAGAAAATTACAACAATGTCTGACACAATGGGTTTATTTACTTTTAAACAAAACCACAATCTTTGTCTAACTTTAACCAGGGTACTTTTGATGCCTAAACCCAACCAAACACTCTGGAGTTGAACTCAGGTCTGTGGCGTCTGTACGCCTGCCATCCACCCCAGCTACCTTCTTGTGACTTGGTTCCATTAGTAGATGTAGAGTTTCATTCATTCCAAATGTTGCATCTAAACATGATCCATCCAGCACATTATGTTTCCTACAAAAACATATTTGTGGTGTAGTTGAATAAGAACATCATTTGCAGTGTGTAGCCATGAAGCTGGTTCTGGATTTATTTGTCTACATTTGAAGAATCTGTCTGAGGTTTCTGCCTCCATGCCAACACAATGGAGAAGAATTGAATTCTACCATGTAAGATGGTGTTGACAGCTTTAAAAAAGAGGATAGTATGCAAACCACTGCATGAACACTTTTGTCATTGTTACTGAATAAAACGAGTTTGCTGTGGATTTTTATAATGAGACTTTGTGGTTTAAAGTGATAGGTATTGATCACGAAACACTGAATTTTCATTAATTTCCCATTGTTTCTTTTTGTTCTTTTCTTTTGTACAGAGATGTATAAAGTACACAAACTCAATAGTCAAGTAAAAGTGCAAGTACTTCTGCAGAACAATACTCCACCACAAGTAGAAGTACCCTTTAATTTTTCAGTATTCAGTATTAGTATTCATCGTTCATTCCTGTTGAACCTCCTCCAAAACCCTGGTGTTTATTGAATTTACCTCCATCTACATTAAAACACAGATAGATGAGAAAACGAGGTGATTCTCCTTCTACTGAGCATGCTCGGAAGACTGACTACCAAGCCAACCACAGAAAACAAGAAGAAGCAGTATACTATTTCTAGTTCTGCTCTGTCCATTGTTTATAGTGAACTGCAAGAATTCTGGAGTCATGGCTTTGTCACAGAACAAGAAAAGAACAGTGTTGGGGAACAAGCAAATCAGATTTGTCCATCCAGACAAAGAAACCTGACTGCTTTTAAGGGCATTTTCAAACCTATAATTCATTTGCTCTGGTTCAAATTAATGGACCAGATGGAAAACTTGGTCCATTTCACTCATAGAAAAATTGAAATGAACAAAAATGCATCACCACAAGCCTTGAGTGAATAGTCTTGTCCGCCCATTGGTTAAATGAATCTGGGGATTGAACAAGAAAGTAAACAGAGAAAAAAATACCTGTTCATCCAACAACTGCACAGTTGATATTTGCTTAGCACAACACCAGCAGATGTTAAATGAACTTTTGAGAATACTTGAAAATACAACATTGCTTTACACTTTGTACAGAAGATGTGCTATCAACAAGACGTTTAGCAAAAACCTACCGTTCTGGGCTGGATTGAGGTCGGATCACATTCTCACCACAAACAAACTCCTCCAGAGTTTATTTGAGACCAGTTTGAGACCACATAGAATAAATGGTTTTGGTATGGTTGTTTTAGTCTGCACCCAAGTGCGATAGCTGTGTTCAGACCTGCCCAAACATCATACAAAGGGTGGAATAAAAAACCAAGTCTGATGATAGATTGAAAACAACGTAACAGTAAAATACCACCCTACTGCTGCCACCTGTTAGGGCACTGATTTAACAGCATTTCTACCAGAGCACCATTATCACTACACACACTACAATGCTAAGCCGGCGGTCTCAGAATCTGGTTTGCAAAAGCTCCGCTTTAGGATGGATGGAGCCAAAACAGAAAGAAAGATGTGATTACAGACTTACTTTTTAATGTAGATGTTGAGTGTGATCTGTGTATCAGTGATCCTCCAACATGCATTTCATAAAGTTTTAAGTAGAGTGTATTTGGTGAAGTTGAAAGAGTAAACTGAGTAGTGTCCCGAGTGTAAACGAAACAAAATGGCGGCTTTGCGTTTTATCCTTTTTTTGTGTGGTGTCATGGCTCCTGGACATATGTAAACCTACAATTTATGTTTAGTTAACATTTGTGTTGTACCTAGAAGTAAATAACATTGAAAGAATGAAGCTAGTGTTTAGTTTTTTTAGAGATATTTGTCGTTCATTCAGACTAACCAATTAGCCAAATATTAAGGCGATTCCTAACTATGCTATGTTGCATAGGTTGCTTAAAATGTTATATTTTTGTAGATGTTGTGAGATTTATACCTGTAAAATAGTAAAGTTTTTCAACAGGCTGACTTTATCCAGTGATAATTACTGATGCAGTGTATGCTGCAATCCTGTTAGTAAATAATAATGAATACTTTATTGATCCCCTTGGGGAAATTGTTGTTTGGACAGCTGCTAGACCTGTGTCAGCGCTAC
>JAUMHL010000017.1:133357-158043 GCA_032362345.1 Sandelia bainsii
GCTGGGACTGAGAATCGAACCGCTAACCCTTGGGTTGGGGGACGACTGCTCTACCCACTGAGCTATCATGCCGCCCCCAAATACAGAGTGAGTCATATTGTAAATTGATGTTGTACATTTTATATTTTGATAAGTTACTGTCATTTGACAGCAGTAAATATACAGAACCTGTATAGTTCTAATTACAGTGATTTCAAATGCGAAATAGAATTCATACTGTGTGCTACTGTAAAGTATTGATACTGAAATTGATAATAAGAATATGATGTGATGAGATGATGTGAATAAGACAAAGTAAAATACAAATATATATCTGTTTAATAAATACAGCCTGCTTTGGAGAAACCTGATCCTTGAAATACAGCGCCACTCATTCAGTGGAATGTTTACTTCCAGATATGACAGGGCATGGAAAGGGCAAAATGTCCGACTCTCCGGGGGAGCTTCTAACAATAATTTGGAAGAGATGGCTGGCGTTCACTCAGTAGAAGTTGAAAGGAAAGACGGGGGCAGGGGTCAGTGAAGGCTGGATAATCAAATACACAGGAATTACAAGCGTCACACTTATTTGCAAGCAGAGTAAGTTTCCTGATTTAATCTTGCAGGTGGAGAATGCTCTATGCTGAGGCGCAATGCAGCCTGACTTCACATATGAGAAATAGGTGTGAACCTGGCCGATTCACAAAGAGCAATAGATATGAGAGAGGGGATAAAATGGCACAATTTTAATTGAATGTTGAGCCCACAGCCCAGCACACCGGCCTTTTCAATCACGCTTAGATGACTTATGATCCGCACTTTTCAATAGTTTCCTTTTGCACGTTTAAATTGCTTCTATTGTTATGTGTCCTCACTTTGCTCAAAGCTTGCCTCTCAAGCCTATCAAGTTAAATATTAATTGCGTGCCTCAGGAGGATCGCCTATCAGACTGAAATCAAACACTGCAGTTAGTCCCTTCGGAGACAACAGAAAAACTTTGCCTTTTCTCTGCGCCTATTGTTTTCCTCCAATCGTTTTAACATCGCTGTGTGAGGAGCGTATGTGTGTGGGACGACATAATAACAATGTTTTGTCCCTGGGCAGAATTTGAGCCTCATGAAATTCTGAAATGAATGTGCACTGCACCACAGAAAACAATTCTCCTGGAGTGGAGAGGACCTGATGCATTTTTTGATCTCCTACGGTTTGGAATAGCAAAGAATCAAGCCAAGTAAAATTGAGCAAATGCATACAATGCAATGGTGGCTTACATAAAACCACATCCAAAAGTTCTTTGACCTTCAGTAAACCTGATTTGACCTTCATTCATTCCTGTCTCGGAACCTTTTTGTGTGGTGGGTTTACTTTTAGCCTGCGAGGGAGATTGCAGGGTCAAAGAGGTCAAGAAGTTGTGATATCACTGGGATGAAATGTCCCTAATGAAACCTCTCTTCCCAGGGTGGCCTGGAAAACACTGCGCGCACACACACACACAGACAGGATAGATATATGCTAACGTTTGTACATGTACACACATTATATACCTAACTAACACAGACATGGAGCTGTCATCTGTGTTTTTCTTGTTTAATAAAGGTAATTCCAGGTTATTAAAATTAAAAGGTGTGTGTTTGTTTTTTTGGTCTTTTGGTCATCAGTTATGATAACACTGTAGTCACTAAAGTAACATTGTCAGGGAAAAGGAGATGACTTATGACTTCTTTGGTTTTGGATACGCCATGTACCCCAATAAATGTAAGGTTTCATTTATTTAAGAAATATGTGGCATCTTAACATAATCCATCCAGTGCATTATGTTCTCTACCCAGAGAATCAGTTTAGCTGCATAGGAACATAATTTTTAGGAGACAGGACTAGGGAAGGATTGCCATGTTTAAAAGAAATCAGCACCAATTTTTGAGCGTCATGTAAAAACAATGTGACACTTCTGCATCCTTTTGCCGTACTGACAGATATTTACATTTTTAGGCATTTGAGCAGTGGACTAATTTCAACTTGTTTGATCATCTGACAGTTCCTGTGTGATTTCTTTTAATGACATCACCTTGGTTAGCTGATCTCTGCAGGTACCTTGGAGAGTACAATGTAGTTACTACTACCAGAGCTAATAGCCAAGACTTGGATGTCAGTATTTGTAATAAACTATGATGATCTTTGTTCATCATCAGTGCTATTCTTGCTCTTCGTCCCCTGATAACACCACAGAATCTACTTAAAGGAAACACGTCCAGCAGTGCAAACAGAGTCTAATTGGCACAAGGTCAGTAGACTTACAGGCAAATGAAGTCAAGGCAATTACCTGTTAAGCATGTTAGATGCAGAGTGATGTGATCATTTATTGATCCCTGTGGGGAAACTCTCTCTTCCTTTCCACAGAGAGGTCAGTGGTCAGGGCACCCTCAGGTGCTGCTCAAGGACACTTCAGCAAAGCAGCTACTTATTGCCTCCATCACAATGTGTTTGCATACATACACATATTGTAGATGTAATGAACACCATGTCTCCATTGACTTCAGTGGATATGTGTGATGGAGTTGGCCGTGTCATTTAAGAGCGGCGGAGAAGCCGTGCTGCGTTTATTGTTCCGGCTCTCTGAGAGGTGATGAAACAGATGAAGGGGGAGTTCAGAGGGAGGCAGTTCAAACAAACAATAAAGACTTCTCAGTGATGCAAAACATCAGCAACAGCTTCCAGCCTTGTACAACACATTTGACAGGATACGCAAAGATGTCTAGATTTCCCACACCTACCCACCTTTCCTAATTTCCATTAAAATTTTAGGGATAATTCCAGTTTTCCAGCAAAGGCTGCATGCTTGTGATTGTTTGACTGGGGGTTGTCCTGCTGGCACACTTTTAGACAACATGTCTTTAAGCATATTGCAGCATTTAACATGACTTTTCTTCACTCTCAGCTCCACCTTTTTTATCCACTACTTCTCCTGCACTGTCCACTTATGCTAATCAGGCATGGACCAGGACACAAAAGGACTCAAACCTTGGAGGGTGATTAGGAGCAGCCCAACACATACAAATACTTCAATACTACAGCCCAGCAAAAACTACACACTGTCTGACAGGGCTGTCATCATACTATATTGTTTTCTTGCAATAGAATTTGTATTTAAAAATATGTTTAACACAAGCAATTATTCAGACCAGTGAATAGTATGGTGTTGCCCTCCAAAAGGCAAAAAAGGGTGACAGCAAAGATTTTAAATACTGTCAGATAAAACAAGAGAGAGAGGCTGTTTGATTTGTTTTCTTCAAACACAGGGTGACATTTATACCACATATTCATGTTTAAATTACAAAACATCTAACACTGTTCATGTCCAGTGAAGCTAATGACTCATTATAAAGCACAGCTTAAAACCTCCATCTGCACAGGCTATAAACAATGCTGAAAGGCCACTTGACCATAACTATTATACATTATTACAACATGCACAGCTACATTTTGACAAACAATACATTACCTTACATTTGATCAATTACGAGCAATATATCTGCACCACACTGTTCCGTTCACAGAAAACTCTAATGGATAAGTGTCCAGTTCTTCCTGTCCTTTTTCTACGACTCAGGTCCCAACCATGTCTGTTAAAAATTATGTGCAACTAAACTGCAAACACTATTGTGTTTTTGTAGGAAACAGTCACTGTGTGGATTAAGTTCTACTGCGATGTCACTAGGAGGTGGTTGGGGTTGATAATAAGTGTACAAAATGTACACCTGAGTTTGATGTCAGAGTGCCGTGTGTGGTTAGGGATAGGCAACAAAAACACTTTGGTTAGGGTTAGAGAAATATCATAGTTTTGTTCAAAGGTTTTTCTCTATTAAGCCCGACCACAAGCTTTCACTGAACACAACCATAAACACTTTCATAAAGCTGTGAGAACATTTTACTGATATGCTCAGTACTGAAATAAGAGTGACTTTCTATTTACAGTAATTGTTATAGTATCCTCGTTATGTTAACACAAATCTGGTTACATTCTTTGCAAAAACATATTTAGTAGCATGGGAATGTAATTTTTAAGACTCAGGGCTTGCAGGCCCAGTTTTAGGGTAACTCTGCATCCCGTTAGATTATATTCTACATTTTAACAATGGGTGACACTCCAGCTCAGTCAGCTCACACTGCAGATCTTCTACTCACCTCAACTCCATGAATAATCCCATACTGTCCAAAGATCCTCCAGCTTTAACACCCATATAGGTTGTTTGTCCGTACCCTCTCGTATGACCCATATGAGAATTTGTTGTAACAGCACCCCCATGTAGGGAAGCAGCAACCAGCAGCAGGACTGATGTCTGGCTGCTGGTGTAACAGACACACTAGACTACAACTGCGCTTTGGTTGGGTTTAGGAACATACTGTATGGGTTAGGTTTAGGCACCAAGTAACCATGATTTGAACCATGGGTTTGTGAAAATTTCAGTAAGAGCAACAAGTTATTTCACACTGGACTCCCTGAGGGAAGGTTCTGTGACCCAGCTATCCATCCCAACCTCCTCCTAAGAAACGTTTTCAGGTCTAAATACTAAATACATTACTGACTGTGTAATGTTCAATGCAGCCACTAGACGTAAGTATATTGTTGTATTTTACAGTCTCGACTGTCACTTGAATTAAATGGATTCTATCATCTGGCTAAACTTCGTATTGTACAGCTGAATGTCTGACTGAATGTCTCAGCCACTTCAATTTCTTTTTTTAATGAGCCGTCTTCACAGATCTTAACAATTACATTGGTTCACTCAGATGTTATAAATTGAATATTATTAAAAACTCTCAGAGCAAATCAGTTCTCTTCACACAGGTTAATGTGGAGGAGTCAGGTGTAATTTTTATTCATAGTGCCATCCCACCGTCACAGACCTGAGTTTGCTGACCTGTTAATTGGTTGTCCTGTGTAAATGACTCGGGGAATTAAAGTGTAAGTTTTGTCTATGAAACAAATTCATCTCAAGTCTTCAACATGTCACACAGCATGTGTGTCAGATATCAGTGAATCCTTCCACTACTGCTTCAGGCATTGCTCTTATTTTGGGAAACCACACAGATTCCCCCAACAGTGCAGATTAAATCCCTCTGCTGTCACACCATGCTTATGTTAGCATCACTTAGTGTTTACCTTGAGAAGACAGTAAGCACTGATTTGCAATTTTATCTGCAGGGGGTGTTTGTTTAAAAAAAAAAAAAAGCACATTTAATGAGTTATCTCTTTCACACTGCGTGTTTAGATACTGTAAAACTAAACTGGTGAGTGGCAGGAAAAACTGCAGGGAAACGTAAGCATATGCTTTGTCAAGCAGAGCTTGATGTGTGAGCAGGTATATGGGAGTGAGGAGGGGACAGAGAGACACAGAGAGAGAGGGGGAAGGCTGAAATCACCAGGCAGCAGATCAAGAGTATCAGGTGAGAAACATGAACACAGCTCTCAGCACAAGTAAAAATTGAGCAAATACATACAATGCAATGGTGGCTTACATAAAACCACATCCAAAAGTTCTTTGACCTTCAGTAAACCTGATTTGAACTTCATTCATTCCTGTCTCGGAACCTTTTTGTGTGGTGGGTTTACTTTTAGCCTGCGAGGGAGATTGCAGGGTCAAAGAGGTCAAGAAGTTGTGATATCACTGGGATGAAATGTCCCTAATGAAACCTCTCTTCCCAGGGTGGCCTGGAAAACACTGCGCACACACACACACACACAAACAGGATAGATATATGCTAACGTTTGTACATGTACACACATTATATACCTAACTAACACAGACATGGAGCTGCAAGCAGAGCTTGATGTGTGAGCAGGTATATGGGAGTGAGGAGGGGACAGAGAGACACAGAGAGAGAGGGGAAAGGCTGAAATCACCAGGCAGCAGATCAAGAGTATCAGGTGAGAAACATGAACACAGCTCTCTGCGCAAACTGAGATTTTCATGTTTCCTGTGGCCCAGACATACGCACACTTTCCCCTTCCATCCAGACTCAATCACAGAGCAACTCTTGAGGAAGCAGACAGAATGTCAGTGGAGCGTGAACGACGCTGAAGTTTTCTCAATCCTCCAGCGAGAGGCTCTGGTTCAGGCTTTGGTATGCCCCATGCATCCCCAGAATGCCAGACGGTCTTCCACTTTCTGACACGCTGCCTCACGGTTCCATCCTCTGAAAATACAGTACAACCACCAGATGTCCAGTGATATGTAGCGTCAGAGCTTTTGGAGATCAGCGTGACTACACGCATTCAGCCCAGTATTACTCACACTGATGATGATGCATGGTCAGTAAATCATATCAGGCAATCTGGAACTTGATCAGCCTCCAATCAATGTAATCCTTCTGTATGTTGTCTCACAGTATAGTTTTCACTCCCAGAGTCTCTTTCACTCTGTAGTGCTTGCCTTTTTTGTCTCTTACATCTCATTTATGCAACACACATTAACTGCAGGTCTCTGTCCTGTAAAATATAACTATGTAGATCATTTGTACCAGCAGCCAAAAACAACCAATATGTATGTATTACCATTTGATGATGTCTTACACTACACATTACACCATCATCCAGCTGTCTGTTGTTATTATTGTAACCAGACATGTGATGCGCACCATGTGTCTAACATCAAGCCATAACTTTTATGAGAAACATTCATTTTTAGTAACCCTAACCATGTTTATACTGTATGCACCATAAACCACTGGGAACAAAGACAACTTGTTTGCACAGTTGTAATCCAGCATTTTGGCTGTAAAAAAAAGTGTCACACCAGCCAGTTTGGTCCCTGGTGCTGAAAGGGGTGCCGTTACAACAGATACCTGCATCCCTGTGTGGGTTCATTCTTACTACAAATGTTCATAAGGCTTGTATCAGAGAGTAGGTGTAAAATACCTATAAAGGCCTTAAGGTTGGAGGACTTGTTGGCAGGTCTTCATGTTCCAATACAATGCTACTTGTATCTTTTTTGTGTTTAATGCCACTATAAACCAACAAGAACATTTCATCAACCTTGGTCTACTTTATTGTTGGAGAAAGCCTGTCTTAAAAGAAGATTCTTATCATTGTCGTCTGTCACAATTAGACAGCAATGTCTGCATTCTGACCAGACTGTTGGTTTAAAAAAGGAATAAAGGAGGCATTGGTCTGGTCTACAACACCAGTTATTCTCCACTTGACATCCTTACCTATGCACTTTAACAATTCACACTATGATCCTAACAAATAACTTGTTTTACCACATGATGACTGAGTGGAGCAACAACCCAAATACTTAACACCTTACAAAAGGTTACATCCTTGGAACTCCCAACCTGTTATTTAGAACTGAAGATGTCTTTGGATGATAGGGAGAAACATTTTCAAGAACCTCAAGCAAGTCCAGTTGCTGATGGATAAGGCAGCTGTGAATAATACTGTAGTAAACACTGTAGCGCTATTATTGGAACTTGCATGGTTATGGTTTCAAAAACACTGAGGTAATGGGTCAATAATGTAGTTTTTATAGTTTAGTTAATTTACTTGGACAAATACAGTGACAGCAAATTTTTACCTGAGAACACATGGTGACACATGATGAAGACTCAATCTTCAAAATCAGTCAAAACCATTCATCTTCTGATGACAGAGCATATGTGACCCAAGATTTTGCCCTCCCTGTCTGCAGCTTGAGGATTCTGCTTGGCACGCTGCCCAGTCTGCTACATGTCACACAACTGAGCCGTCTAGTTGAAGACATTGTAACTTGTATAGATGATGATTTTTGTGAGACACCACCTGTGGCTGGGCTTGGTTTAGAAAGGTCACATTCATACACACATACACAGAGACACGACTGTGTTAGAACCACTCAGAACAGAGGGTTTGCTGCTGTTGTACTTTGAGTGCATTGAGTTTTTGTTTTATTCTGTTTTCATCAGACAGGTTGTCTTGCTAGAACCCCAGGTTTTTCTTTCTTTCTTTTACTTAGCAGCACCCCCAGGTTTCTCATTTGTAGTTGCCTCATTTATGGTCGTCTGTATTCTGACTGACTGTTTAAGCAGTGAACCAGTTCCATCTGCTGTTTATCTTGCTTCCCTTTCCTCTAGCTGTGGACTATGATACATATAAAGAAATATATAAAGACATTTATATATATACTGGATACTACTTTTCAAAAAAAGTGAGGCAACTCCATAAATACTTTTCTTGTACAATTTTTGTTCTTGATCTCATTAGCACTCAATGCTCTATAGCTAAAAGGTGACTCCACGTGGGTTTGTGCTCTCCATGTTAATTAGCAGACACTGTATCTGTGGATAGAATCACAGCACTTTGAACTGTAGTGAGAACGTTTCAACTCTTTATCTCTCCCTCGCATTCTCCTCGTTCCCTCCGTATCTCAGTGTGTAGCTGGATGCTGTAGGCCCTCGCAGAGGTGACCTGCTGCCATGCTGCAGTGTTCTGTTGGTGGAGAAGGCGGCTGCAGTGCCAGGGGCATCTCTCTGACAAACAGAGCAGATGCCTTACACTAACAAACAGCCTGGCGGGGCTCGGGCGGCCTCCCCGTCAATCCTCCGCCGCAGTGGCAACTCAGAGTGCTGAGACTCTGCTGCACCAAAGACTCTGTGCCCTTACCACTCAATAACACAGCCAACATGCAAAACACCCCAACGGGTCACTTACTTATATTTGTCCGTGGTAAGCTGTTGCCTCTGTCACCTGCAGCTTTGGAACTTCATATGATTGTATTTTCAGTCATGGGCAAAAGGCTATTGTGAATATGCAGCTTGTATTTGTCTCCACAATGGGACTATTGTCAGAAGCTTATCCAGACATTAAAGTTAAGCTGTTTATGCACTGTGGGTTGTGGTGGCTATAATCTCAACTGACTGCTTAAATTGTGAATAGACTGTGACTTGGGTGTTTCAAACTCAAGCACTCAGTTGGGCTTTTTGCCTGTGTTTTAACTTACAGAAATCATCACACATGACCAAAAGATCTAACAATTCTGGTTTAACTAAACACAGCTTGTTCTTTTTTCTTCTTTTGTTTCATCAGCACACCCTCCCATACAGAGAATGTTGCTTAAGGATGCTTAATTGTTGGGTCGATCTCAACTTCAAACAAGGACACTGACCTATATACAGACAAAACCCAACAGTACATTCAGAATATCCACATTTGCACACATGCATAAACACATAATGCTGCTAATACAGAAGCAGAAGTGTGCTTTCATTATTGGGAATTGTGGGTTCGGCCAAAGTGCAGCAGAGCGCCTTGGGCTTTGGAATAAGACACAAACAGACATTTAATTAATCTATCATGAATATTTCAAAGTTACAATCCTTTAAAGTGAAATTATTATTATTATTTTGTGTCTTGGGTGATGGATAAATTATGAAGAGAAACAGGCACAGCTTGCATGCATTTTAATTAATCTCAGACTGCAGGGGAAGTAAAAAAATTACTTTTTATCTGCTGCCAAGTGGTGGACCACCTACAGCAGTGGAACGGAATCTACACTGATGAGCATCGCTCTGGCCAACACTGCAGTCTGGGTGTAGAAGGTTTACAATGAAGCATCTGCATGACATCTGTATGACACGCAAGTCCTGCATATGATCATATGCAAATAACACTGTTGATCTCAGGCAAATCACAGGCTGTCACCTTTTACATACAGTAGATCCAGGTAAGCAGTTGTACTCCTTTACACATTGATGCAAAACCATGACCTTTGCTGTACTCTCATTTTTGATGTCAGTATAAGCGATCAATGTTTTGTCATATTATTTGTAGTTTATATATAAATGATTCTTGGAACCAGTTGTGTCTTTCAAAGGAACTTCTCAATCTCAGAATGTTCTGACATTGAAGTCAGAATTCCGAGAATAAAGTGGGACATTTTTGTATATAAATTACACAAAATGAGTGAGTAGAGAGTGGGACTCATCCTTTAGGGATAATGCAAGCACAAATGCTATACTATACATACAAGATTCATCATAGATCTACAGCCCAGCCGGTTGAGGCAGATGGCCGCCCACACTGAGCCTGGTTCTGCTGGAGGTTTCTTCCATTTAAGGGAGTTTTTCCTCTCCACTGTCTCCTAGTGCTGCTCAAGTGGGATTTGTTGAGTTTTTGTTGTTATATTGTGTAAGGACCTTACAATGTAAAGTGCCTTGAGATGACTTTTGTTGTGATTTGGCGCTACATAACTAAACTGAATTTAACTAAATTTAATTAAATAAGAATATCCTAGAAACTCCTCAATGTGGATTGGGAAATCTAAGAACAATCTCTATTGTCTCAATAACACAAACGTTGTACACCCCCACCTCCTGTGCACTGAGCTAACACAGCTTAAGCTGAAAGACACGCACAGTTTGCAGGTCCCTCTCCATTTTCTCTCTTTTGTGAGAGTTTTAGTGACCAAGCTGTGTAGTTCATTCAACTGAATAAACTTGGTCAACTTGTTTGGCTAGAGTTGTGTATCTTGTTAAAGTCCAGACTGTCACAACATATGTTAAGTTTTACCCCTTAAACAAATGTAAGTAAATTATTCCATCATCTTTTGATTCAGTACCATGTACCAACACAGAGAAGGGCAGTCATCCTAATTTTACTCTGGTACAAGTCAATTATTTTCTTGATAATGCCTCACTGCATACAATACTTGATACTGTTGCCTCTGAGAAAGAAGGCAGTTAAGAGGCTAGCTCCATGGTACAGTTCACAAATCTGTAACTTAAAGTAGACATCGCGGAAGCTGGAAAGGAAGTGGTGCTTCACTAATTTAGATTAATCTTACAGTTACAGATTAATCATACAGTTGATGCTAGAACCACATATTATTCATCATTAATTGAGGCAAATAAGAGCAACCCCAGGTTTCTTTTCAGCACTGTAGCCAGGCTGACAAAGATCCAAACCTCTGTTGAACCTAGTATTCACTTATCTATCAGCAGCAATGCCTAAATGTCTTTACAAATAAAATCATAAGAACATAATTCTTTCCTATAGATCATGCAGAGTTAATTTCAATAATTAATTCATCTAAATCTTCTACATGTCTCTTAGACCCCATCCTGCCTAAATTGCTCAAAGATGTTTTACCTTTGATCAACAGGTCAATATTAGAGCAGATAAATCTGTCTCTACTAACAGGTTATGTACCACAAAAATTCTTGAAAAAGTAGTTGCAAAGCAATTATGTGACCACCTGCACAGGAACAATCTGTATGAAGATTTCCAGTCAGGATTTAGAGTAAATCATAGTACAGAAACAGCACTAGTGAAAGTCATCAAGAACTCTATAGATCACAATATTTTGTTACACAGATTGGAACATGCCTAGAGTCCTCCTCTACCACCTTATATTGATTGTGACCAACTGTTTGGCTGTGCTTGGAGCTGTAACATTACAAGAGAAGAAACATGACAGATGCTCTGCAGAGGAACGCATCTAGCATGCGATGGATCTGAAGAGGCAGCATACCTGCCTGTGCGTCTCACCTCGCACTGTCTGGCTATTCAAAACATAGACGTCAAAACAAATCCTATTACAGTCTATAACCTTAGCTAAACCTAATTATTCTCTCTGGTCTTCATACCAGTTAAACACGCTTGAAGAAACTGCTGACTATAAGCATCAGTGAAGACTGGGAATTACACACAGTTTCCTTTGTCATGCTGTGCTTTTCAAGCATCCACTAGCTATCAAATTACAAATTCAGTGTTTAAACACTCATGAGACGTTGTATTTTTGGCTAAGGTTCCATTATTAGGGAATTCCAAAGGTCATCTGTTTCTCCTCTAATTCTCTACCTGTGCCTGGTATAACTTGGATGCTAATATGATAACATATCATATTCACTAAAGTCAATCCTCAGATCTTGGTAGCAGCTTCGCTACAAATAGATAGCTGACCACTTAATTTGACAGGTAGTGTCAGAAAACTGAAGGTAAGCATGAAGCTGATGCTGCTAACATCTCATCAGTGCACAAGAAAGTCCTGTGGATAGTCAAAGGTTAATCATGAAGTGAAACCATGAAGCTGTGAGCTGTGAGTGATATTTACAACTGACATTAAAACATACTTTACTGTTTAACTTTGTTATGACTTTCAAATCCATTTTATTAACCTAAAGCTTTACTTTAAACTTGTATACAATATTGAAAGATCCCAACACACACGGACAGGTTTCAGTAAAGGAGATTACTTGCCTGTCACTTGCATTGTGATCTGTGCACTAAATGTCCAAGGCTAGAGGAGGAAATTACTTTTAGTATAAACCAAATTTGTCAGCTAACAAACTGCGGGCTGTGAGTTCAAATTGCATCGTCCTAATCTCTCCAAATGAACCCAGATGAGAAAATGGTTCCAGAGTGTGAACAAACCAAAGCTAGGGGCGAACATACTCACCAAAAAGATAACCAAACATCATTTGATACAGCCCGTAGTCTCATTTGCACACTTTAACTGTCAGCATTCCCACATGTCTGTATTACAACATGACAAACTAAGTAACTACCATGGGAAGAGGGGGGAGGCTGGGAGCCTGCAGCCTTATGGAGGGTGGGACTGAGCAAGGCTACTCTATTCTCTATGCCTCGTTCTGTTTCTAATAAGTCATTAAGTACCGTCCTGCAGGCCTCCTGAGCTGTTAAGCTCTTGCTCAAACATGATCCTTGCCATGTTATTGATTTGCAGGACAATTGGTCCACTAGGGATGTGAAAAGGTCAGAATGAGGTGCTTGTCCAGTCCCCCATGTTAAAGCTGATACACAAGCAGCCCTAGACCATGCTACTGGCCACGTAGCTGGGAAAGGGATCCTCTGCTGTTTCACTTTCTCTCAGGAGACACAACCTGAGCTGCAACCCTTAAGTTAACTGTCTTTAAACCTGCAGTTTGCTTGGTTTCAATGTCAGCATGTCACAACATACAGTAAGTGGTTCTTGTTCACATGCTCTCATTTGACGACAGACAACAAAAAATAGGTGCAACTGTTTCCAGGACAAACTGAATGAGGTTAAACTCAACTTTTATGTGGCTGCTGGTTTCCAGGGATTTATAGGAGCAATTGACTGCACATAATGTGCAACTTGTTGCACAAACACCAAACGAATGTGAACAGGAATGATAAGCACATCAGTTGTGACTCCAACAGTGTCATTGTGACCAAATACCCTGAGTCAGTACATATTAATTCATTCTGAGGAACAGTTTATTTTTTCAAACTTATAAGATGATGAGTATAAAGATGGTTGTTTTTTATCTGAGACATTATTAGATTTGTAAAATCAGTACTTGCATTAGAGAAAGGAGAATGTATGTATGGTGTAAACACACAAAGCCTTCATTTCAATACAGCCATTTCCACCATTTGTGCACTGGTTGTCAGTCACATAGTTTATTTAGTAGACCACCTGCAAAACACCCACCAACAAAAAGACTGTGTATGTAATTTAGTTCTCGCTTTAAGATTTGGGATCTTAGTAAATCAGACCAAAAGTGTTTAAACCTACCTTTGTGTCTGACTGTTACATAACATTATTTATTAATTTAGAGGTTTCTGCTTTTTCTATATTTTCGTTCAGGCATTAATTAATTGTAAGAACGCAATGCCAAAAATAGTTAAATTTAATTAATAATATTGCTTGTTTATAAGTAGATATGGTGCAGACACGTTCATTCTCAACCCTTCTTCTACTCTGTTTATTACAGTCTCTGTTGCTGCAGCCAGTATTTGGTACAACACAGACGTCAGGTAAAGTAATGGTTGCAATGGAGCTTATGGATGTTGGCAGATGTCATGTTTTGACAATGAGTCTAGTGTACAGGCACCAGTGAAACCAGCACATTTGAATCCAACAGCACTGGATCATGATGCTTTGTTAGTCCTTTGGTGTCTCATATACACACTAGAAGAACCCTTTGGTGTGAATATTTGATGCTTCGAGAGCACTACTGATGCCATTGTTGCCATTGTTTGATTGCATGTCAGACCTGTTGTCATGACAACGATAATAAATGCTTGGTTACAGATCATGGTTTGGTTCAGTTTAGGCACAAAGAAAACTGGGTTATGGTTAGGCAGAAAAAATTAGGGTTACTGTGGGTTAAATGAAAAGATAAAGTAAGTACTCTGTGGAATGGACTTTTGGCTTATTATACTACATCATTGCTTTAGGCATTAAATATTGCTGCACCTAGGTTATTACTGTAGACAACGTCTCTGCTGCTGACACACAGCACAATGCTGTGCATTTCTATGCTGTGTGGTTGCTTTGCCACTGCCCTGAAGAGAAACTGTGTGTGGTCGTTTTGTTTTGCGGTTCATTCTTGACTGAGCAAAACATGGAGGAGCAAGTCGAGAGCTGTTTACCAGAGTAAAAAAAGAAAGAAAGATGAACCATTGAAGTTTTTATTGACAAGTCTTGTCTTATAATAGAAAAGTCAACTTGCAGCCAGGAACTACAGCTCAGCTCTGGCAGCTGAGTCAGTTTGAACATGTAGATTTTACACAGTTTTGATGTAAATGTATTATTGCTCCATATCACACATCACACTACCACCCAGAAAAACTTGAACGGGAAAGAATTATGGACAAGCAGAATAACAAATTACAGGCTACAAGCATGTGTGAAGAATGTGAAGAATTAGTTTGGTCAAAGTCTCTGACAGTATGATCCTGGATCCATTCATTCCTAGACACGCAATGAAACTGCAACACAATTGTGTTTTTGTAGAGAATGTAATGCACTGGATGACTACGTTCTGATGTGATGGATTGTTTTTTTTAAATGAATGAAGCGCTGCATTTGTTAACAGACATCAGGTTGCAAGGAGGTGGTTGGGATGGATCGTACAATAAGCAAGACTGTAACACAACATACCTAAGTTCAATTCATGTCTTGTGTGTTTTGGCACTTTGGTTAAGGTTAGAGACACCCGCACTGCATAGCAAAGCAGCGCATTGGATTCTAACATGGGAATGAATTGATTCTGAGCAGAAAAAAAACATTTACAATTCGGGAAGTTACATTTAACCTCGATTCAACTTCAACAACAACAATTAAGTAATTTACACAATGGCACATTTATAACTAATTCACAATTGTTTCTTGCTGCAGATTGGTCAACTGAATGTGCTGCTGCTCTCCCCCCACACACTGTCAGTCTGTTCCGGAGCAACAGTCACATAACAGATTATTCATTAAGAATTATTTAGCAAGTCAAGTCATCCTCAAGTGAAACAAGTTAAAGTCTGTCCACATACTTTAGATTTGTCAGTAGTTCTGAAGTGCTCCACAAAGATGATCAAACTAGTGAAACATTTGGTCACAATGTGTCTAAATCATATTAAATCTAAATGGGTTTTGACCAAAATTATTAGTTTTACAACCTTGTAATATTGCTTTTTTTCTTTTACACCATGTTGTCCAGCAGGAACCTTGTGGTGAATGGTTAAGCTTCTTTATATGGTTTTAAATCATTTTGTGAAAACTGTGAGTCTGAAATCACTGTAGTTGATGGAAAAAAAAATAAATCAAATATTAATACTGTTGTGCCTCATGTGTTAAGTCACATCTTTTAAGCAGATCAGAATGTGTGTATTTGAGGAAAAGAAACATTCAAACTTGTGTTTGCAAGTGATGTAGAGTGAATAACTGAAGGAAGACGTTGAGGTAATCTCTCCTCCGCCAACCGTGTCTGTCCCTGCCTCTTCAGAGGAGGTTGCTATGCAGCAACTCAATTCACTCTTCACATGTTTTATGGATCGCCATAACTCTGACACTGATACTGACTATTTTGACAGTGTACGTGTGCCGTTTCTCTGCTCTGCAGCAGGAACACAGCCTCTGTTATTTCAGCAGCGTAGGAGGGACCTGCAGGGCTACAGATGAGATTGTTGTTGGGGTTCCGGATGTCCCCAACCTTGATACATGCAGGCACTAGCGCAGACCTCCTGTTCTCTTCCCTCACCCATAGATTCTGAGGGATTATGGGTTCATTTGGTCGTCGTTTAACACTGCAGAGCCACGGGCAGCCTGACTGGAGGGGTCTCCAAAACATGTTTGCATGTTTAAACCGAGCCTGGGTTTCAGAAGGCAGCAGCGTTTCTCCGTGACAAACCCTGCCCTGGCACTTGACACGGTGTCAAGCCCAGGTGCTGCGGTGGCTCAGCTCTTCTCAGCGCTCCAGACAGGCCAGATCCAGGCTCTGACAGGCTGGATCTGTAGGGAGAGGCTGATTCCAGACGCTCCTCTGACCCCAGTGCCCTCCTGTATGTTGTTTACCTTCAGGTGTTGGCACCTGCTCAAAGGGGGGAAAAACAGGGCTGTCTGCTTCTACCTTTCCCAGACAGAAATCAGAAACTGACAATGCTGGAGCTCAAAACACCTCAGCCAGACCTGGTGGGCCCTATGGGGCTGCCAAGAAATGACTGGAGCTTGACCATGGCTTAAGCAGGTTCTCCAGGCCAAATGGAACTGGATTGATTTTTTTTACCTTGATGAGAAAAAGAACACTTTAATTACAAATTTCTTTGTTGCAGCTCTAAGTTTGAATTAATGTCTTCAAGTATATAATGAATGCCTTTCAGGTCATACAGCATTTAAATCTACTTGAACTCCAAGCAAACCTTCAATTATCTTTAAGAATAAAAACAGAAGAGAAGAAAATCAGTCATGTTGGTGATGCTGAATAAATGCATCTAAGCTGTACAAAACTATCACCTCGTCTTGGTGTGAATACATTTTATATTATTTCATTTGATATAACTTCCTGCATTTCTGTCCACCAATGTCACATTCAAATGAGAAGATGAGATTACTATGCAGACTTAAATACATTGGCCTCTTGAATTTAAGGTTAAAGAGACTGGATGGCAATTACGTCACATATACATTGTCGCTGATGCTTTACCGCACACTGCTCTATTCTATTCATTAGCGCATGAGTAATTATGGAGAATTATTCAACAGGAACATAATTATGCAAAGTCTTTTAAATGACAGACAAATCTGTTGCATTATGGTCATTGTTTTGCAAATGCAGTAGATCATTCTGTTATCTGTCTCTTGCTTTGCAACACCTGTTTTGTGTATTTAAAACCAACTTTGACATGGGAATTTGACTGTGGAAATCAACAGAATCACAAATGCTATTCAACCTCAGAAAATAGTTTGCTAATACAGTACACTGTCCAAAACTGATTTTTATTTGTTTATTTTACATTCCACTCTAAGTACCAGAAAATATATTGACAGTACAAAATTCTACTAAAAAAACAATGTATTTTAAATATTATCAAATTTGATGCTGATAACATAAATGTACAAATCTTTCAAAGTTGAAAATTATGTCCAAGAAAACGCCTGCACACTAATGAATAAAACATAAGGGTCAGTGATCCCTGTTATTGCAGAAACTTGGTGTGGAACTAAAACAGCAGCTGGTTTAGATGGAACTGATTTGAACCACTTTATGTACCGATAACATAATAACATATCAACATTTATTAGTTAATTAGTGGTAACTAATTAAGTACTTTTACTCAAGTGCTGTACTTAAGTACAGTTTTATAAGATACTTGTACTTTACTGGAGTATTTGCATTTTATGTTATTTTTATTTCACTACATTCATTTTGACATCATTAGTTACTAGTTACCATTTGCAGGTTTAGATTCTTATAAACACTTTATAAATTAATAAAACGCTAATTTGCTTCATTTATGAATTAACTTCATGTCACTGACTTCATGTCAATATAAGGTTTTAAAATCAGCCCCACCTTTACTGACTGCTGTTTGTAACAGTACATTGTACTATAATTTTCAAATCAATGGACTAAACTTCTACATTTATGTTATCACCAGCATCAAATTTGACACTGTTTAAAGTACACTGTTTTCTTAGTGGAGTACTTTTATTTCTGTAATTTAAGTAAAATTGGATGTACTTTTTACTTGAGTAGAAAAATTTAAGGGTACTTCTACTTGTAGTGGAGTATTTTTCTGGGCAAGCGCTTGCACTTTTACCTGAGTATCGAGTTTGTGTACTTTATACACCTCTGGTTAGTTCATCAATCCCACTTCAGTTTTTACTTGGTAGCTTTTTCCAGAGAACTTACATTATCATCATCAGCAAAATGAGTTTGCTTGCTACCCATCCACTGATGAAGATAATGGCATGCAGTTGAAAGCTCTGGATAAAACTAGTAAATGGACTGATGCTAGAGTGGCACCGACTCTTCTGTACTGTAATATGGAATTTTAACATGTAAAGGTGCTATAGCTGCTAGAGCCAGTGCTCGTGCACTTACACATGCAGTGTTATGACATACATTCCTGTTTCACACTGTTCCACTGATCTACAGGTGGTGTTAATATGTTAGTATGTTATGTTATGTATTTGTAATATGTTAGTATTGAGTCAGCAAAGCCAGGACAGAAGAAGTCTTGTAAGTCAGTAAAGATGTAACCAACACAGCTTCAATGTTTTGCTTAGCGAATGTTTCATGAAGAAGGAAATTAATTCATTAGATTTGTTGGAACAGTGCTCAGCTTGTTCTCAGATGGAGAATATGAATACAAAATTCATACTACACTTGTATGAATATTGGATTTGTGAAGATGTTCCATATACTGTATGTGCATTTCAAAACATGACCACAACCTCTGAGAGCAAGCCATAGCACAAACAGTTTGTTCTATTGGACTGAACAACATGAAAAAGTGAAAAAAAAAAAAATAGAACAATATCTGTTGCCACATGTGTCAATGATGTCAAAATAAACTGCATTTACCTACAGTGCATCTAATGAGCAGCTACCAGCTGTGATGTTTGTTGACTCAGCTGCAGACAGCCGCTGTCAAGTTTTTGGGACTTGAGCAGGTCATGAAATTTATGTCATGCAGACCCTTATGGAAGGGCAGTTGGAAATTATATACACTGGCAAGAAAAGGTTTGGAAACACCGAGACATTTTTGGATTTTTACACTGAAATGTAATGATGCTAAAACGCCTTAAAACAAGTTCATGCCCTGTAAATCAGTAGTTTCCACAGGGAGAGCAACCTGTCATTTTTAGTGTAAATAAGAACTAAAAATGGTCAAACATTAACACCTTTCCAATCTTACACCTCTGACCCAATTCACACCTCCACCAGGTTGGCCACACCTAACAACCAACTTTAAGGGGATAGGACGGGTTGTAAGAGGTGTGATTATTACATCTACCGCACACCCTGCCCTTCAATCTGGTGGATACATTTGTGGTCTCCAACCAACTTTCCTCAGACTGTAGAAGCTATTTTGATGAGTAGTGAAACGATTCAACCTAACAAGAAAGAAGTTCAGTTGCCATGACTCAACTTCCAAATAGTATTTTGGAAGCCACACTGAATGTATAAAAATAGAAACCTTTAATAGATACATTTCATCAGACTACTAATATGCCGATAAGCATGTTAAAATTCTGGTTAAAAAGACATTTTTTTAAATTTAACCAACATCACATTTTTTCCTAATATCAACCAAAAGCTTTTACTTAACCACTTGATGTTTATTGTGCTTTAGTTGCCATATGCAGATACTGTCAGAAAATTCACTGACAGTGAAGCACACATGGCCACACCAAGAGGGTGATTGGTTGCAATCTGCCATCTCTTCAGAATCTGCATGACTCCAGGACCCTGAAGTGTGCAGAAAAGATCATGGCTGACTTCTTTCTTCTTCCACCAAATAAATAAACTTTTTATGATACTTCTCTTCGGTAAGAGGCAGTGCTCTATCAGGACCAAAACACCAGAACCAGAACAGTTTGTTTCCAACTTCTGCAGGCCTCATCAACATGAAATTTGGCCTACTTGACTTTGAACACGTATACTTACCTAGTAATAAAGGCAGTAGTGGTGGCAGAAGTAGCAGAGCTAGTATCTCTACAGCTATTTCTAATGGCTCTGAAAACATTCTGTAGTCTTCTCCAGTAAAGTGACTTATCTGCACTTGTGTCAGAGTCCTAAACGAACAAGAGGAGAAGTGAGAAAATAGAGGTGTAGATGCATTTGGATTGTTCTATTGCTTGAACTGTAGTGTAAGTGAAAAAGTGTCATCCTGTGTCTGCAAAAATATATCCCCATGGGGTCAAAGTCAATAAGCCATTACATGGATTAAAAGAGCCTCTTCTGTCCCTCACCATTCGCTTGTGGACAGCAAATAGCTTCTGATTTTTATTCATTGGTTTCTATCACAAAGAAATAGTTGGTAAAGTATGTGTCAAAGCGATTTACTCCCTAACATACGCTCCCACATGGAACAAGACTCACGCTGTTCGCTAAAGCATTGGACTTCCTGACTCACAAAGAGACAACAAAAAGAGAAAAATCCCATCTTGAAATAAATCTTAATCAGATGCATAGAAGCAGGAAAATCCCCCTGGATAAGCCGTTATGGTGTGAAACCCTCTCTCTGGTTATGAGCTGACAACACACTGCTTTTATTAAACATGGGTTTCATCTGTGACAGATCTAGAAAGGTATTTCAGAGAGGAACTGCAGGTTGTGTCTAACCCTTGTACCCGATCCACCGGCGTGAGCTATTTGCTGCATTCAAAGCACTGCGGCAGAGAAATGAGACAAGATTCATGCCTCCAATCTTTGCCCTTGAAATTCCAGGTTAATGCTCGACAATGTATTTACCACTCGATAAGTGTTCAGTGCACACCTGAGTTCTATGAGACTTACATTTCTCACCAGGCTTACATCCACAGAATCTGAAAATCTTTTTCAGAACCTGTTTCGAGCTAAGCTAATTACATGTATGTAATTACATACATTTAGAGTAATCCTGCAGCATGAATGGTGTGAATGCTGCACTTTTCTGATGAGCCCACTTAAAGAATGATGGTTTATTACATCTTACATCTTATTTAGTAATTTAATTGAAAATTATTACAGTTTACAGACAGACCTCTTGGTTAAACTTACACTAAGGCTGTGTTCAGACAGAGTACAGAGGAAACATAGCCCTTCATTTCAACTGAGGAGTGCATTTAACGGAATCCAGCACCACAGGGCACGCCAGCACAATGCAGAAGCCTCGTGTGGAGAAAACATCGGATCTGGCTCGACGTTTTCTGCATCGTGCAGGTGGATTACTTCTATATTTGTGCTGGTGAATACCTCAAGAATGTGGTAACCAGACATGAGCAGTTGATGAAGAAATGTTGATCAATCCTGCCTGTGAGGATTACAAACCACTGTGTGAGTGTGTATGTATCGTAAGACCTTACAGAATATAATAGAATATATAGAATTATGTAAAAAAAAACAAACACCAAACCCCACTTGAGCAGCACTAGGCAACAATGTAGAGACAAAAATTCCCTTTAACGGAAGAAACCTCCAGCTGAACCAGGCTCAGGGTGGGCGGTCATCTGCCTTGACCGGTTGGGGGTAGTGGAAAGAGGAGAGAGAAAAGAACAGCAGGCAACTAAAGAACAACAAGAAGCAGCAGACAAAACACTGGGCAGGTTGGAAAGACCAGTAACTGCACATTGGAAACATACAGTTCTGAGGCCGGGGACACTTGCAGAGAGATACAGAGAGAGGGAGACAGTGAGGAAGAAGCACAACTACTGGAGAGAAAAAAAATGTTGTATTCCAGTTGGTTTGCTTGTAAACACTGGACAGCACTTGTTGTAGTTGTTCTTGTACTTGTTGTAGAAGCCTTTAGAACCAGTTTCATCCAGAATAAGCTAGTTCACCAGTGAAATACAGTAATCTTAGGCATTGTAACTAAGTGACGTAAAGTTTCCACTGGTCCAAACATAGATTCAGCATGTTCTGATTTGGCTTCTACAAACACCACAGTTACTGAATCATAGCTACAGTAGCTGGAACTTAAAGACAGAACTGCAGTATCCAAACTCAGCTAGCCCTGCTGTTTCTCCAATATGTCTAGATGACCTCAGGATTCAATATCCTTATTTTCTTATTTAGTTCAAGACGCCAACTTTGTTAAGGCAAAGCAGTGATTTATTTAGCCAATTAAACTTAGGGATAATTAGGTGGAGACAATAAGTAGCCGAGTGGGGGAATGTGTCCAGTATGCAGAGGTTAATGATAATCCTCTTTGAGATAAGTGCCATGTGACCAATGGGAGTTCAGACAGGAGTGCCTGATCAAGCAGACATCACTGGGGCCTTTGAAGTGCATAAATGAGCAGTTGGGAAGCCCCTGGCTGATTTACTGTATCTCCCAAGTGGTGCACTCATTATTGCAACGTCTTCTCCACACTATAATACACCCTTTCACTTATTTGATCACGTTCATTTCAACCTGATTAGTGCCAATGTTTTTTTTTTCTTTTGCATGAAATTATGAATAATGGGACATGAAAACACAATTATTTTCTCAGTGCACATGGTGAGTGTGGATTAATTGAATGAGGCCTCCGGTGTTGTGCAGTGGGCTAACAAACATCTCTCGTCCTGTTCATTTCATTATTGACAGAAGTGCAGAATGAAATAATCATTGCCTAATCAGACAGATCAAGCACTGTTTTGCCCGAATGTAAGAATTCAATGGAAATTTTGAGCTGTAATATTTAAATACTGACAGATGTGCTGGCTGCTCCTTTCATTTTACGTAATCAAAGAGGGTGAAATAATACAGACAAAAAATGGCAAATTGCTAAATCAGTATCTGCCAAAATCATTGTCAGAGTTCTTACATAATCAGAATTAAAAGCAAATTATAGTGTTGTATATAATATTGAATATTTTGATTGGTTTGACATTGATATATAGTTACAAATAAATGTGTGTGTTAGTATGTATACAGTACCTACCTGGTTTTAAACATTCACAGTTCTAGTGAAGAAATTGAACCCTTACATTTTATAACAGCTGAATATCATTTCCTGTAGCTGTGGTTCAGACCTTCACAGTGTTCAGGAGAACCTTTGCACCATTCTTCTATTTCTTTTGTTTCAGCTGAGCCATATTCTTAGGACATCTGCTGTGAACAGCTTGGGTTGAGGTCTGGCCTCTGACTGGGCCACGCAATGGGTCTGTTCAATAAAGATAAGAAACTATGTGTTATTAGCTCAAACACACTCTGTTTTTTTTTATTAAAGATTCTTTTTTTTTGGCATTTTAGCCTTTATTTGACAGTGAGAGAGGCAGACGGAAAACATGGGGGGAGGAGAGGGTGTGACATGCAACAAAGGTCTCCAGCCGTACGTGAACTGGTAACATTGCAGTTACATGACATGTAACATCAGTGCAGGCCATCAGTGCATGCCCCAGCACTCTCTGTTTAACTTTTATTTGTGTCTGAGATGAAGAATTACTACTGAACAAAAGGTCATTCGAAAGAGTTTTTCTTTCCACTGTATGAAAATGTAAATACATATATATATATATATATATATATATATATATATATATATTTATATATATAAAACATATAAAGAATAAATGACATCCCAAACCAAACAGATCACATTGTAAGGTCAGTGTTTCAATGGCAACGTGAAAAAAACCTTTAGTGCTAATATCTTGTCATTGGTGCACAGGTGTTATTGCCTAATCCTACCATCACAGCTGTTCGGGATCTGTTGTGTTAGCGTCACACCGACGCAGCCAGTGAATCACAGCTTGAGGGAAAGGAAGAAATGACACACCTTGCCTTACCTGGAAAAGGCTGTACAGACACACAGACACAGTAGTTAACAGTAGGAGGTGGATCTAAGTCACAGCAGACAAGTGAGTAAGGAAGGGTTTATACGGCAGAGACACATCATAAATGTGTGAGCCACTATGAAGTTAGAATGCAGGTCTGGGCTGGAGTACAGTGAAAAGTCAGACTTTGTGTGGTGGAGTCCCTGCTGACATCATGTGTTTGGTGTTACTTAGATGGAGGACGTAAACAGGGCGCAGCAGTCTGCTCATGATGATAGGTTATATGATGCACTACTGAGTACTGTTCTTTAAAACACACACTTTAAAGTGCATGTAAAAACCCAACCACACAGAGAGTGCAAATAAAGGCAGATCTAAGCTACAGGTGGAGATGGGAGGATGGAGCTGCAGCCTGGGCTGTTAATGTGTCCATTTCTACCTGCTGGCTGAACTGGAGAATGAAGTCCTGAGAGTACTGAGCCCCTCCCCTACCTGCTATGCAGCAAGCTCTTGTGCTTCAGGCTGCCAACTTCCATAGGTGGACCTGCAGGGGCACAGACAAGCAAAGTGAGTGCTGTGGGAGGAGCAGCTGGATGGTGTTTCTGAGATAAACACACACACACACACACACAGCTCTCCTTACTGAACACCTTAGAGCAACACGAGCACTGAGTGAGAGATTCACATTCCATCAATTTTTATCATAAGGGGGAATAATGATAAGTAATAAAATTCATAACTGAACGGAAAACATTGAAGTATTGAATGAATAATGGGATTCTGAATAGTGTAGTGCACTTATTAATTCAAAACCCATCTTCAAAATTAGCCAAATTCAATTCAATTCAATTCAATTCAACTTTATTTATATAGCGCCAAATCACAACATAAGCCATCTCAAGGTACTTTACAGTGTAAAGTTTAAGATCTTACACATTATATAAATATATACAGAATATTGTAGAAAACCCAACAATCCCACTTGAGCAAGCACTAGGCAACAGT
>JAUMHL010000017.1:172267-182693 GCA_032362345.1 Sandelia bainsii
TACTTAAATGCCCTACTTTCATGATATAATATCACTGTAGTGTGAACTTTTTACGTTTTCCATAAATTCCACCCAAATATCCCTAACTTTTTGTGAGTAGTGTATTTCATCACCAACAATGGGTTAAAAATGAAACACTGTAGACAGGACCACTGAAAAGCTGAAAGGGAGAAACAGAAGCTCAAAATAATCTAGATGAGGAGGAAAATTTGGAAAGTGAGAGGTGCTCTCCAGAGCTCTAAACGAGTGCTGTCCATCTCCTGCTTCAAAACCATGATCCACTCAACATTCCACTCCACTATCTTCTCCAACCAATAATTATCCCAATCAGAATATAAAAAAGAGCAGAGGTAAATGGGCTACATGTGGGTCGATCCCTTTAAATCTTACATAACCTCTTTTGTTTCCCTAAAGGGCAAAAAGAACTGGATCTGGAGTCAAAAGTGCACTTGGGGTGTTATAATGACAGAGATGAGCCAAAAAGTTTGGAGCTAGCCAGTGGCGTCTAATTAATATATACACACAGGCTGGAGCCAGTGTTAAAGGATGTCTACCTGCTCTCATATTCCATCTCAGTCACTGCTGATGTACTGCAGTTGAAATGAGCAATGGTGAGGTAGGAGTTTAAGAGGAGTGAGTGGCGATTGATGTTCTAAAGACAGCGGGATTATAATGAATCACATTTTCTCAGACTTGTTAGAGGATGAAGACATTTTTGGGGGTTAAATTCCTTACATATTGTAGCAGCAATATGAATGAAAAGGTTTCAGGTGCATCAGTACAACAGCAACAACATAGAAAATACCATACATGTCCAGCAGCAATGACAACAGAGCAGTTGCATAAGATTGCATCTTTATATGAACTTCAAAATTAATCACTTGACAAGTACAATTTGTAACAGTTTCTAACGGTGTAGATGTCTTTATTTCAGTCCATTAATACAACCATAAAAATATCATTAAGTCCAATGATTTTACAGAAATCCTGGGTCCTAAAAATGATGTTCTTATACAAATAAACTTCAAAAACAACTACATTTTTTACAAAACCAGATTATATTTTCTAAATAGCAAGTTGCAAATACATTGATAATTAATATTTAAGTAACATATTTCCAAACAACTAATTTCTTTTTCACCAAATTTCTGATTTTGCAGTACAACATCCAGTTTTGTGGCTTTAGCTTTCTGAAACTTTTTTAATGGTTGTGTTTAGACTCACAGCACTTGGTTAAAGTTGGGGAAAGATTGTGGTCTGGTTTAGTAGTGATACCTAATGGTTGTATTTACCTTAAAACCCAGTCCTTGTCTCACTTTAACCAGGCAAGTGCTATTGTTGCCTAAACCACAGACAGATATAATCCTGTCATTGATTACAATTAATAAAAATGTTCTTTTTGGACATGGTGTTGTTCACAGAAGAGATTCATAGCTGTTCATATTATACATGCCCAGTGTAGCTCTTACACTTTTCTACTTTAAGAATATTACAGTACAGTATAGTACTAATTGCTGATCATGTTGCATTTTACAGCAGTATTCAACTGTGTTGAAAGAAAGTTACATTTAATGATCAGAAATTATACTGGATTTAAAAGATGCATTTGTACTGCTTTGCAAAGTCCACTGCTTTTATGCAGATATTAAGCTCTGCGTTGCTGTTGTGTATGAAAAGTGCCATTTAAATAAAACTTGACTTCACTTCACTACATTTTGCTTTGCCAGGTGAAGCTCTTATTTGCAGTTCAGGGTACTTAATAAAATGCTTTAACACTGATTTCAAAACTTTTTAATAACATAAATGCACTAAATAATGTAATGATAACTAGTTTCTGAAAGCAGTGGTGCATCATTGGCTTCTCTTAACAAAGCACAGTGAAGATAACTGATATTTGCTCAGCGTTCATATTTACAGTACTTAGACATCTGTTCATTCATGCTCCAGTCTGTAAAAAGTGAAACAAAGAGAAAACTGATCCATTAAGTAGATGATTTCTGAGCTGCTGTTGAGTTGCCTGCTGGCACATGCACACACTGCTCAAAGGTTGTGGAGGAAGAATTTTCAGTGAGCAGTGAAGAATACATCAGTGGAGGGTCTCTTTTCAAAGATGGAGACCATCTTTGAAAAGAGACTCCATATATTTTTATCATGTGACCAAAATTCCCTAATATACTGTAGGTCACATGATAACAACAAAACCATCTCCATGGATACAGAGTAACCCTATCTACCTACAACATAGAAGGGTTTAGTGGAAGACTGATCACATTAGACAGTTTAGAATAGTCAGTGGTCCAAACCCAACCTCTGTGTTTCCTGCAGTGGACTAAATGTTAGCAGTAGACATAAACCATTCTACTGGAGACCTGCTGATTATGAATGTAATTCCTAGAGATGTTGACTTGGATACTACATGGTTAAACTTGTTACGTTATTACGTGACCACATAGGTCACTTCAAGACACCTACGTTGACTGAACGAAGGCTCTGATGAGTGCTCTGTGTTCCTGTGCCATGTTTAAACGTAACAGATTGGGATAAATGGATGTGCAGGAGATAATATGGCTCACTCTCAAGCAACAGAATGAAAACATTAAATATTGAACCTTTGTTCCAGCTCGGTCTGGTGAGGAGATTTAAATTTACTGTAGTAATTCTTGGCCTTGGCCACGAATGTCTTCATTTCGTCTTCATCTTAGTTATAAATTGATTCAGGTTATCTTCACAGCCTTAAGAGGTTCCCTGTAAGTAAAATATATTTCAAATGACACCAATGATTACAAACAAGTTTTAAGTTAATCTCCACTACACCAAAACTACTCCTTCTGGCAACTGAAAAGAAAGATAGTGTGATACTCAGTTTTGTACTTGCATGCTGTAAAGTCTTGCTGAGCAGAATGTCCACATGATGTGCAGAGCAAAAGGTTCAAGGTTTCTAACTTTTGTGCCTCTCAGCAGTGTGTAAGTCAAGTGAACACAGGACATGAAGTTCACTGCATGTTTTTGGTATTTGCAGGGACATGAATATGTTGCTATGCCTTTAGGTATGCTGATTTTGCATGCTTCAGCACAGTGAAGTCATTTTAACATGGCCTTTGCCTGTTGTTACAAAACAGAGAAAAGCACTAAAAAAAAATTCTCCAGTGGCAAACTGCAGCAAATATCAGACCTTGGAAAGCAGAGCTGAACACAGAAATTAATTTTGGCACACCTGCAACAGCTTTAGCTGCATGTTAAAACGGCCAGCCCATTGTGCCGGTAGCTGATTAAAGAGCTGTTGTTTTAAAAAAAAAAGAAGAAGACATCTATTTCTCAGGGGTTGAGAGTGCCAGACAGGCAAGCATGGCTGAGGGCTGACTCTGGATTGGACAGACTTCCCGGGGGAGAAGCAGGCCAAATATCGCCTAAACTGGATGCTGTCAGCACTGCAGCAGAGGCAGCTGGACAAACAGTGAAATAAAACACCTTTCTGCTGAGCATCCTTCACATTCAAGGGGGCCACCTTCTTCTCTTGCAAGTTCACTTACATGGGGCTCTTAGGTAACCCGATACTGTCACTACATTTGGATCTTGGGTAATATACAGTAAACCTGTATCTTCTATAAACAGTGATGCGCCCAGTACCTGAGAAGAGCTTAATCCTATTTCACTTAATAAAAAGGGATTTATTGCCGAATAGGCAGCTGAACAGTTCTGTCACTAAACTGTGTTTTCAGTTGTGTCTTAACCTCTCCACTGTTATGGAACTCCAAGAAGGCCAATAATGAATAAATAATTCAATTCAGTTTATTTATATAGCACCAAATCACAACAAAAGTCAGTTATGGAGCTTTACAGTGTAAGGAGTTTGGAGCTCATGGAGCTTTACAGTGTAAGGCCTTCCAGGATATAAATATATATAGAAATATACAGAAAACCCAGTCAAGTCCCACTTGACTAGGCAACAGTGGAGAGAAAAAACTCCCTTTAACAGAAGAAACCTCCAGCTGAACCAGGAATAGGGTTCAGAAGAACAGAGCAAAAAATCACTGAGTGGTCAAACTGATCCAAGGGGAAATTTACTATAGTGAAACTTTGTTCACAGTTAGCTAGTTTACTAACTAGCCAGGTAGCCTCTTATATTATTAAGCTAAAAATTGGATATACTGTATTCATAGTTATTGTGTTTGTACCTACAGCAGCACTAAACAGATTCCGATACGCTATTACATACGCTATAAATGCACACTGGTTAGTACTATGTGTGACGACCCTATGTCATATTGTATAATCTGTGTAGAAATAAGTAATCATATAGAAAAGTATCGTCTTTATGTAGCTTAGGTTTTGTCACAGTTAAAGTTGCATTAAATCAGAAGCTCCTGACTTGTGCCACTGCTCATGTTTCACTGTGCTGAGAGTCAGTTCGACAGCTCGACTGTGGGTGAGCAATAAAGGAAGCCATTTTAAACACTCCCAAATAAACAAACAACACGATGATGGACGAAGAAGCAGCCGCGCCGCTGTGCATGAATGAAGCCGAGTCAAACTGACCACATGTTTCCCATAAGTGCGGATGTCTGGATATTTTCATTTGTCAACACTGATTCCAACAATCCCACAGTCACAGTGAAAAGAGCAGTGACATCGGGAATAAAACAGCAACCAGAGCAGCACACTGCAGCACTGTGACATCTGACTGACTGAACGGGATTTTTGTGTCAAGCCACTGTTGCAGTTTAAAGCAAACAAAGACACGTGATCGTGCGTGGGATCATTTGAAATTGGACTATAAAAGCAGTGTCTTATGTGAGCACAGAAGATAAGCGCTTTTAATTAATTTTCATTTCCACAGAAATAGAGTGGAATTAACAGGATTGTCTTCACATGTGGTTGTGTTTTATGAATAATGAGAATGTTCGATTAGTCCTGTGTGTGTCTCATTTTCCATTCTGCCTGTTGTTCTTCTTGTAGTTGCAGCAAAGAAGAGTTGGTTTTGTTTAAATCATAATATCTTGTTCACTCTGAAGTTGCATTATCAAACATCTCGTGACCCATTAACTGAGATACAACGCACCAAAACTTGTGCTGTACCTACATAACTAAAAACTAGAGCAACAAGCCAGACAGAAATGTGCTTAATAAATACAACTGCATCCTACTCCCTTTGAATCTCCTAATTGGATCACAAAGAAATGTGGATTTCTGGTGTACTTCCTTGTCTTGTGATGAACTAATTTTCATAATTGCGACCCAAGGCGCACAAGTTTAAACACAGGGGAAATTTTGTGTGGAATGATTACTCTTTCTCCAGTGCTTTGCATTTTAAAACTTCAGCGGAGTTGCAGACAGACTCTGGCAGGAATGTGATTATATCAACAAAATGGTGTCAGGTGCAAATGGCTTTGAGCTGCCCCACAACAATACCAGTTGAATTTTCACCACTTGAGATTTCCTCTGGGACAGCCATTCCATATTACTGATCTATAAAAAGAAGCAAATTGCCTGCTTGCACAACCAAACTGCCTTTTGACAGGGCTTCTAGGCTGCTTCTCATGGTCGCTATTAAAGCTCTGGGTGGTGTTTTCCTCCAGGGCCTGACAGGCAGACTTCAGACTGCCCCCACCCTGCTTGCTGGATGCCAAGATCAGCCTGCACACCATCCCACCGGCTGTGGACGGCTTGTTCGCTTCTCACTGACACAGCCGGAGAGGTGCATGGGAACAAGGTACAACTGTGTACATAAGTATTCCCAACTCCTTTACACATCTCTGCAGCAGTCTGTGGGACTCTGTCTAAGACGTGTAATTCAAGCCTGGAGGGAGAAAACACTGGGAGAGGAGTTAAGTGCTGCCTGCTGATGAGGACACGGGATGAATGTTTAACAGATTACTCTGTAAAGAAAACAAATTTCTGAAATGTGGGAATGTGCTAGTGTGCCTCGTCCATTTTTCTTTTAAGAATGAAAAGGCCTTAGACCATCAAGGTGAAAAATACAACCATTTGAACATTTATGCTCATTATTTTCTCAAGATATAATTTGGCTGCATATATTGTACTTCAAACTGTAAATGCCTTAGTTAATAATTATCATTATTTTCTTTTACTGTGGCATTTAAAATATTTCGCAGTATACTGATAAAAATATTGAATCTAATAAAAATCTAGAAAACCTTAGAAGCCACTTAGTAAAAACAGCATACAGAGTAAACTCCCCCTCTGAGGTTATTACGTCACTGTAGCTACTCGTTATGAAATATTTCCTGCATTGCACACATTTGATTCTGTATTATTTGTTTTCAAAATCATCTGCTGATGTTTTTTTTCGGGAATGTAATAATACTGTAAATGTTTTTCTTTTCTTGCTTTCCAAGCAGCCTTTGGATTCTATTAAATCAACTTGCACAAACGCATTTGAAGTAAACCAAACTAATCTCAACTGAATTCCGGTCACACTTTACTGACAAACTAAATGTCGAGAGATTTTGCATTCTTTAATTTAATTTCATTTCATTTCATTTATTTTATAATACAATTAATTTAATTTATAATAATATAAATAAATTAAATTCATTTTATTATAATTATTTTATTTTAATTATATATTTTTATTTTATTTAGATATGTAGCCAAGCTATAATAATAGTAGATTATTCTTGTAAAATCAAATAATTGATTGACATAATCAACTTCAGTGATTTTTTTAAAATCTATGTTTACTGCTGATATAATACAGAATTACTTGAAGCCCTGTCAGAATATCTAAAATCTTTTTAATTTAGTTTAATCTATTGAACAGAATTGTTCTATGGTCAAACACAGAAAAATTAGAATAAAAAAACATTCAATGTCAAGTTCAATGTAAATGTGACAGCAGCTTTAATTAACTCTGTTTCTGCAGGCAAACTATTGTAACAGTTGACTGATACAACACTTGGAGTTTTCTGTGATGGCCATAAGTGAAGTTGTTGTCAGTGATATCTAGACAACTGGGAAGTCTTTAAATCACTAACTGGCTCCATTAAGTGTGTGTCAGTCCACAGTTTGCAGTAACAATTTGCCTCAGTGTGCATTGTTGCAACAGCTGCGTCTTGTTAGAGACACTCCCTCGTCACCGCTGCCTGATACGACACTGAACGTATCAGTGTTCAGTGTCATATCCGCTGCCTGATACGATACTGAACCTAAACGAGCTTGAAAAGAGCAAAAGCGTGCTGACATGCTTGACAAGTCTAATATCTACAGTGGAACCATCTCAGTGACCTCGTGATGCACGTTGCACACTTGATGGTAACAACAAGGCAAGACAATAGCAGTTTTACTACTGTCAGTGCTGAACATAATACCTCTAATGCTTAGTGTCACTTCCATGTGAGGATAACAGGAGCACATTAATTAGAGGACGCCATGGCAACAGTGCACATGTTTAGGTTCGATACAATGAAGAGAAACAGCTTCCAGTTTAGTGAGATGTCTCACATTAGTCAAGCAGTCACAGCTGCTGTGAGGACGGTCAGAGTGTTAGAAGAACGACAGTGTGACAAACAGTGAGCATCTTTGCTGACTTTATCTACTGTGCCGTGTGCACACACTGCAACAAAACACAGTTTAATCAATAATTCTCATTTATTACAACTTCACATTTATGGTCATAATCTCTTTGTTGTGACTGTGATATCCACTAAAGAGAGGTCTGACATGACAGGTCTGATGGTCAGACCTCTATCACAGGTATGGATCGCCTACAGCTCAGACTTAGATCAATCATATGGACACAGTGTTCTGCATGTGTAACAGAAACAACATGACTCATTCTGAGCTAGAAGGGTCTCTTCTATTAAAGTTTACACAAAGCATGTAAAATGAGAGATGCATGTCTTTCTCACTCGAGGACTGGAGTGCTCCTGAGAGCTTCCGCTTGTGCTGAAGTATGCATTAGAGCAATACTATTGAGTACTGGAAGATGGTAGTCTAGCCACCAATGGCAGCACTGAACACAGTGTGCACACAGTTCATGTTGAACCCGAATGGAACAGTCACTACCTGCCATCTCATGAATTCATATTTTGTAATGTATTATTGTAACACATTTTAGCAACCACTCAGTGACTACAAAACCAAAGGCAGTGATTCAGGATCATGGTACACTTTCTCTGAACTATCTGGAATCAGATATCAGAAATCACAAATAGAGATAATTTTTAGAAAGACAGATCTGTGGACTCCCATGTTTGTACGATTCCACTTGACACGCCGGTCAGTGTTGAGTTGATTGATATTCAATGTTGGTGAAGAGCTGAAGAACCATTGCACACTGAAGAAGGCACAGCCAAAACGTTGCATACTTGTTCATCCCGTGCTGACATGTAAGTTAGTTGTGCAAACTCTTGTTTCTTTTTTTAAGAATGAACTCTGGTTGACACCCCAGAGCCTCTCTTTGCTTTTTTTTATTTTGCTTGTGTTTTACGGTTCTTTTCCAGAAAAAACATATTTCCAGAAAAACAAATAGCTTGAGAACAATGGTTGTATCTTTAAGTTGAACAAAGTTAAATATGAAAGTCTTGGCAGCCGGATGGCTGTGGCATCCTGGTCCAGGTCTGGCTGGGGACATTTGCTTCGTTTGATACTACTTCTCTTCTCCTGTACTTTCGGTCTGCCTCTTTACTAGAGTCTATCAAATAAAGGCAAAAAAAGCCCTGAAACACTTATTAAATTAAGCAACACATATTTGGCATAACACTGAATTGCATAAAGAATGTTATGGAGTTTATGGAAATATACTGTAGAATTTTGATTGTTTTTTTAACATGATACATATCATTTCACAGGCCGCAAGATAACTGTATCAAGAAATACAAAAAGTCTTTGACAAAAAACAAAGATTAAAGATGCTGTGTGTAAGGAACATCACAATAATCATTTCACACTCACTATGTGCAATTTGAACTAAGTGCTGTTAATGGCTGCTGCAGCCCTGTTGTTCTTAGAACTGACGAAAATTATAGCAAAATAAGAATTGTAAAAAACCAGTGATCCTCTCAGGGTGATGCTTCATCGTGCCTTTAGCTTTTAAGAAAAAAACCTCTCAAGGCATACGGCTTGGAAGAAACTGACAGTGAATAACAAACACTTATGAACATTCAAATCTAGTTGATGGAAACCATCTAAATCCTCTTCAATCACACAGCGTGTACACTGACAGAGCACTGATGCAGTGATGGTGTCGTGCTGACGGTTTACAATAAAGGTAACATTAATCACGATTAATTCTACAATCATTTACACTCTTCTAATCAGGATGCAAACGGGTATCAAGGGCAAAAAGGATTAGCTGCAATCTGCATAATAAACGGGTCAAACAAAGAAATAAAAACACAGAAAAAGTAGAGGTAAATAAAGCTTTAGGTGAGTCCTTGTGTGCCTCTGTCCATTTTATGTACACATTTTATTAATCAATATTTGTTGGCCATAATTACAGCTGTTTTGGGTTGTTGGGAGGTAATGGAGATTAATTAGTGACCTGCAACAAATGCTGTAAGTATAAAGGGATAATGAGCTCAGCTTTATGCTTGAATTTCTAAATGATATGCCAAGTCATCTGAGAAAGTGGGGAAATGAACATTAGACTTTTTAATTGTGTTTTTTTGTTTATCATTGTTTGTTATTTCACACCCCCAGTGGCTCTGTCTTTACGGTCAAAGTCTGTCAAGCAGCAGAGCAATAATGAGTCAGGTCCTGTCGTGTGGATGGCCTGTCTCAGTGGGACTTTCCCTTACTTAAGGTGACCTTCCCCAGATAAAAACACCATTTAATGTCTCACCATCAAATACTATAGTTGGCTCAACCATTAGAGACACTATTAGGAATCTAGGAGCTGAATGCAAAGGCTTTTAAGCTTTAAGTGCTGAATGATAATTACATCTTTGTACTTTTTCAAATGCTGAAACAGTACGATACCTATTGTAAGTGGGCTCTCCTCTCCCTCCCTCAGGCTTCCTCTTCCTCCCTTTTTCCTTGTTCGAGGAGACTTTTCTCATCCGAACCCCAGGTATAAGAATTGAGGGTGCTGACATTTTTCTCCACTTCATATATACTGATGGTGGAGATTCTACACCTCTCCAGTGGCGGAGGTACGATCACTGGCTGATAACTGTGGGTTCGATTACAACATGGTCTGGTTTTCAGAGCTGAGTGTGCAGAGTCTATCTATACTCACAGCCAGTTAAGATCCAGTCCAATCTAAAATGATGCAGTCCTACGCTGAACTGAAATCTTGGTACCATGATTAAGTATGACAGGATTACTAGAAAAATGTGGCAAATGAAGGAAACAAACACTTCATAGTGATAAAATACTAATGTAAAAATATTCAATTCAATTCAATTCAACTTTATTTGTACAGCGCCAAATCACAACATAAGTCATCTCAAGGCACTTTACAGTG